>CM034546.1:12878739-13478739 GCA_020055645.1 Tomocerus qinae | reverse complement strand
TATTGATACTCTATTTCGTGTAAATTTCCACGATGTAAAATTAATATTGGTAAACAGATGGGTACATATTAGAGTAAAAGAAATTCAAAATACATTTTGTGATTTGAAAATCCTAACTAAAAATGAATTGTTTGAAAATGGGATTTTATGTTTGTATCATAAATTCCTTTAGATTTTGTGATATTTTATGTTCTGACATTTTGAGTTTTATCTAAGTTGCATTTGGTATTTCAGAGATGACAGTATGGATGACTCAGTGCCAAATGTTTCGCAATCGCCTAGTGTGTATGAGAATGAACTGATGAGAATGAGTCCCCAGCATCCATATAATATGAATGTAAAAGAAGAGAGTCAAATCATGGAATTTGAAATGCATCCTCAACGACCTGAAACTTATCAATGCCAATATTGTAATTTCGGAACGAAATATTGTAATAACCTGAAGCGACACGTTAGAAAACTTCACCCAGGGGAAAATCTTCCTACTCCACAGTAAGTTTACTAAAACAATATTTTTGTTGAGCAAGTTTTCACAAAATTTGTATTATTACAGTAACTACCATACCGGCGAAGATAAATTGCAACCGAATCTTCTACAAGGTCCAATTAATTGTGAGGCAATGGAAAATATAAGTCAGTTTCAACAGGACAGTTTTCCTTTGTAAGTATCATTTTGGGGTTTTTATTGTTATTAAATGATTCTTTTCATAAATGACTATACAAAGAAGAAATAGTTATATTCACCAACCGTTAAATATTCTTGCTACGTGTTTTTAGCTTTTCTCGTGATTTAAATAGCAGGTCATCTAGAAGCTAGATTTTACCAGACGAATGATGCGTATTAAATCCCATAAGAGTTTTCCAACTTGTATTTCTCTCTCAATTATTATAAGGAAGCTAAATTTTTGACATTTTTCGAAACTTTTTTCCTTAGACTTCAATTTTGAGTATGTTTTTCGTAAAGTGAAATTAATTTTACGAAATTCATTCGCGTCAATTGGTAACAAAAGTAAAAACAGTCATGCCTCATTCACTTTAAGAACGGTGGTAATGCCGAAAGAATTATTTCCTTCCGTCATATAGAATCTAGCCCCCATCAGAATTGTATATTCTTGGTAATGTGGATTTTAATAGTATATAATATAGTATACAATTAATTATTTCAGAATATATGACGTCAGTGATGAAGACCAAGAGTGGGATACCCTGCAATTACCAACGTCTCTTGAGACGACAGAAGTCCCAAATACACTGGAATTCGCTCGAGATATTCCTCCTTCTCCTCCGTAATTACCCAGACAATTACTTATTTTATGTTTAGTTACTAGATCGTTAATATTATTACTTGGGTTGGGTTAGCAATATAATAATTAATATTTTCAGAGTGTACGATATAAGTGAAGAGGACCCAGTAGTGTGGTTTCCTCCGCAGTTTCCAACTGTTGAGAAGAGAAAAGAGGTCAAGGCACTTTTGTTTCCGTCAAAAGAAGAAGAAAATAGGGAACTTGAAAAGTGTATAATGTGCGACTTCCGAGGCAAGGCATATCGGATGCCAATTCATATGAAAGTGGTTCACAATTTGGGTCAACAAATGCATGACTGCTCCTTCTGCTCCTACAAGGCTCGCGATAAAACTCAACTCTCTCGTCATTTGAAGATGCATTTTAATGAACAGGGTATCCACGAGTGCCATTTTTGTGACTACAAGGCCCCAGAAATTAATCTTCGTCGGCATTTGAAGGCAGAGCACCAATATACTGAACCTCCTGTTATGTTAAGCTGTGAAATGTGCGAATACCACAGCAGCGATCAGTGGAGGATTAATCGACACCGTACAAATGTTCACAAATTGAAGCCGATCTTCTTTTGCTCCAAATGTCAATCGACTTTCCCTTCCAAACAAGAACGAAAAATGCACTCATGCACATCACCAAAAAAGTCGGGTATTACTCCGGAACAGAATGCTATCTCATCAGTCTACCATGATATGCCTTGCCTCACTCCTGAATCTCGTCTTGATATCAATGACAATAATAATAGTGTCCATATTCAACCTCAAACCAAAGAAATGGAAAAAGTTGGAAATTCTGATGCAATTTTAGAGTGTAAACGCTGTGGAGTTAAATACTCATGCCAGGAGGATTTAAACGACCACGTGAGATTGGAGCACAGTCAGGAAAATAAAAAAGTGTTCGAAGTTACCAATGAGAATCAATGCCATTTGTGCTTTGTCACCTGTTGGAGCCCTCAGGCATTGGTCAATCATTTGAAACGGCATAAATAATTATTTAGAAAGCTATTTATTTATTTCAGGTGTAATTAAATCTCATCACAGTATTATTCAGTTTTATTATTCAAATAGTTCATCATTTATGTAATTCATTGTTTAAATTTGTATTGCCTAGTCTTATTCACGGGTTAATGTCCCTGCCATTGTCTCCAAATAAATTGTGCTTAATAGGACATCGTAACTTATACCATGACATCTGCATGGTGGTGGGAATGTGCTATAATATAATTAGTGAATTAATTAGTATGTACAGTTGTGTGATATCTCCCAGTGTTAGTTTTGATAAAATTCGAATTAAATCCAATTGTCATGGTTAAAGATTTCAAATTTTTATTTTTGTTCCAAATTATTTATTCTCTATTTAAGCAGCATAATGTTAATTTGTTTCGTATTTTATTATTTCTATTTTCTTGACCTCCATCATCACTATAGACCAAGCACGTACACAGAACTTATAAATTGCACCAGTCTTATTAAAAGTAATAGTGAAAACGCACCTCTGTGACATTTTTACGTTATGTACCATTACTACGTCACAAACAAATTCCGAACTTTCTTCGCTTCGTAGTAGTATGTTAGAAATTTTCTCGATTAGAGCCTTGGGGAAAGAATAAATTCATTTTATTCACAATTAGCTATTATATAGGCTTACATTTTCACAATCCATATTCTAATAAATTAAAAGAAGATAATTTTTAGACTTTGCATCATTTAAATGGAGCTTTTAGTACACATTATCGTCAGCATTGTAAATAACACAAAACCCACAGAAACCATGGCTTTTTAGTCAGGTAATAAAGTAGCCTCCTTACTGCTCTTGATTCTTTATGGATTTTATCAATCGATAAAAGTAGATATGTTTGCCATTATAAGAAACCCAAATACATTCAATTGCATCAAACTGTCACATTAGCTGTTGGACTGTTGCCCAAATAATCAATTAATCCATATTATACTTTTAGAAGATCGTGCCTGAAAATATTAAATGGAAAGATATCACGAAAAATTAAAGCAAAGCTAGCAAAGTCCTTCGTTTTCCCGAAACTCAAAGTCATGAGTTAATATACATATCGTCTGCTTAATATTACAAGGTAACAAGCCATTTTATCATGACTGCTACAAAGTAACAAACCATTTTATCATGGTTGAGACAAAGTAACAAACCATTTTATCATGGCTGCGACAAGGTAACAAACCTAACTCCTGATACAGTGGTTTGTTACTTTGTCGCGGTCATGATAAAATGGTTTGTTACTTTGTCTCAGCCATGATAAAATGGTTTGTTACTTTGTAGCAGTCATGATAAAATGGCTTGTTACCTTGTAATATTAAGCAGACGATATATGCATTATAAATATTTGATGACGTATATCAGTCATATTTTCTCAGAAATAATGAAGGCTTAATGGTTTTACAGGGTAATAGTCTTTAATTTCCGGGTAGGCTAAAAAGCCATTATAATTCTTACCTAATTTAACAATTTAATCTAATCCAAACCCTAAACAATATGTAAACGTACTGACCGATTGCTTGGCCGTATTAACAATATCAAAGCATGGAAAGAACCTCAATTTCTCTGTATTCAAATCAGTCGTTCTCGGTAGGCTAATAAATATTCGTACCAGTTCTGTTGACTTTGTGCTCCCAGCCAAGACATGATTGACATTGACATGAAAGCCACAAGGATAAGCACAAACCATTACTCCACCACGTGTGATACAAAGCATTTGAAACATTATGGGTTTATATTGTCTTCAATGTCGTCCGAAGGAGAGTATCTTAGTAGTATGGCCAGCATATTAAAATCAATAAGTCCTGAATTTGTGTTTAGGCGAGCTAAATTTAAACGTTTTCCAATTTAACCAATGCAATAACCAATCAATACGTATTTAATTCCTTTATTAGATAAAGATGTATCTTCAAAGCTGAAGAGAAATATTATTTGGCTCATAATATTAACTAGGTAGTTAATTACTAACGTATTACACAGTAAAAATTAAGTTCATGGACTTTCTAGCAAACAGAAATATCGGTATGTTTTAATTTTATTCAATACTACATCCAACTGTATTCACCACAGATAAAAATCTCACCATTGAACACTGGGCCAATAAAATCTGAATCATGGAATTATATATACCTGTTCTCAGAATTCTCAAGAGGTACTTTATTTAGTTCATCATATCCTTCCTTTCCGGATAAATCTAAATACTTAGGTATTAATAATGATCACATTATAAATTATAGCTGACGCCCGAAAAGGCAGATAAGCGACCATTTCTAATGCTGTCCAAGACAGGAAATAACTCCTATTTTAATTTCACATATACTTATGTAATCTTATATTTTCAATTTGGCAGTGCCTTATTAAATGCTAGTGATAGTGATAGCACTATATGATACACTTTTTTTTTTACATTTTAGCCAGCTAGGAAGCCATTTATTAGCCAGAGTGGCTAAATTTACTACAGATAAAGTAAATGATCAAATTTATTTGAGTTTCAGTTTTAGCCAAGTTAAAAACCATATTAGCTACTACCATTTAAGCCACTACCCATCCGATACGATGGATAATCAAACACTGTTAGTCACTTTCTTCCTTGTCTTAAACATAATATTATACGTTCGTCGTACTCCTCTAAAATATTTAAATCCGTGTTTAGCACAGTTAGTCTGACTTGGACTCTGAGCTGTCCATATCGATTTGAAGCTTGAAACATTTGGCACATTTAACCTTTAGCACACATTTCCGGAAATAGCTCTCGCGGCCAGCTTATTTGTATAACTTTTTATATTTGGGACAGGCAACTAAACCCATACATTTAATACACCATTACCATAATATGGACCATTGCGAACTCAAATTTATGAACCAGATAAGAATACAAGCAAATATATTTGATCCTGTATAAATTAATTTTAAAGTTTGGGTATGTGCGAAATATCAGAAGCATTTAGGTAGCCAAAAATTCTAGTATATGTTAAATGAATTCATATTTAGTTTTATTGAATTCTAGTAAAGTTAAGATTTTAGAAAAGTGTTCTCCATGTCTACTGACTGAGATATGCATAATAAAACAATGCATATTAAAAAGGATTTCACGTATCTATTAAAACTATTTCTAATTAATACCATAATCACCGATGTCCAATGTTTTCGAAATTTGTCATTTTATAGTGATTGTGATTTTAACATTGTCACTTTTAAATTTTAATCAATCTGAGTGGCAGACAGAGTTTATGCTGTCTAATCAGAATGGCCAAACCTGGACACTGGCAAGATCAGGATATAAACTATCCGACTTTGGTAGACATTATAATAATCCCCGAGATTTGTCAAAAAATCTTTGTTCTGTAAATATTCTAATGGAACCAGATCCTACTTTGGAATATATTCCTTTTGGAAGAGAATTAAATCGTCATGACTCGAGATTTATAATCATCATCAGACGTCTGAATTTTATTTAAGTAAAATTTTTACAGCCTTCTCATAGAGTTCTGAGACTTCGTATCTACACGAATCATGCACTGAGGATTTCAAAAATATAAAAGTGTTAGTAAACTTTTTTACACTTTTGAGTTATAAAAAAATTTAAAGTTTTAGTAAATTTTTTTTATATAAAAAAAGTTTACATAAAATTTTCGGCATAAAAAAATCTTAAGAAAATATTTTGGCAATTTCCAGAATATTGTATGTTCAAATTATTTTTCAAAATTCTCAAAATGAAAATGTTGCAATAAAATAAATGCATTTGCATAAATTATCTTTTCAATAAGTCTACAGTGACCAAGGTTAAGTGGGGCGTTCAAGCATTACTTTAGGGTGGCTGTAGTTAGACTTGAATTACAAGAAAAAATGCAATATGCAGAAAGTAAAACTGACAATTTCCGCCTTTATTTCTTGTCGATTGAATTTATTTTATCATACCAATTATTGTTGTAATGTTTTGGTATGCACCAGGCATTTTTGAGTCCACGGCGACAAAAAATGAGTATGGAAAATATTGAAATGTCAATGGTTTCACCTTATTATTTATCCATATGATTTTGCCATGGGTGTAATTTTGCCCGTTTTGTTGACTTTATTTAATTTCAATTTTAAAAATTAAATTTAAGAATTAAGATACTATGGAGGATATTACGTTTGAATTGCATTTTAACGTATTAATATCCGATTTTAAATTGGCCTGGAATTTAGGAAGTTAAGATTCGATATTAAGTTTAGATTAAATTTTAATATTAAAATGTATATGATGTTAAGATGGCAAGCTTGGACAACATTTTAATATTAAAATGTATATGATGTTATGATGGCAAGCTTGGACAACATTTTAATATTGCAATATATATATGTTTTAAGATGTTAAGTTTGAATTTTAAAATTGAAGATTAAATGTACAATAATGAAATGATATAATACATGCAGTTCTTATTTACCACCTGATTATTTAGGTAGGTAGAGTTTCTGGATTTTGATTTTTCAATGTTATATTATAGATAATATTTTAGCCGAAATCAAAAAAACTGTTTAGAGAAAATTTTTGCCATGTTGGTAAATTTTTATAAAAAATTTTTTGCCATTTTTGGTAAAATTTTATGAAAAATTTTTACCATTTTTTGGTAAATTTTCGTGTAAATTTTTTGCGATTTTAAATAAATAAAATTCCGACGTATGATCATCATCGAAGATAAATTGAAGCAAATGAATCCTACGTGGAAATCAAACCTCATCCACAATTTGGTAGCTCCCCTATTTATATTCGCAATGGACATTGAGAATAAATATACAATTTACATGCCAATTTTGTACAATCCTGATAGTAATCAGTCTTCAGTACTGCATCAAATTGACACTCATGACTCCGAAAAGGAATGGGAAAGGATTTGGAAAATATTGAACGGGAATTTTAATGGGATAATAATTGGTGGTTATTAGTCACGACTACGACATAGTGGTGTTAAACAAATGTCAGAATGCAGGAAATCGTTGTACTTAACAAGAAAAATAAATTATATTTGTCGTAGCGCAGTAAGTGCCGTTGAATTATTAGCCGAAAGGTTTAACTTTACTGTTGGTTATGCTAGACGATATAAACTTCTTGAAAAGAGACACAAACGCTGTGGAACCATAGGATTGCTGAGAAACAGAATGGAAACTTATAAAATAAGTTGGGATGAGTCTCTTTTTGTTGAATACTTTGAAGAGTATATTCCGTATTACTGTGAACCTAATCTTCGTTTCTTTGACATCCCTTTGACAGTTCTGATTCAAAATACATTTGATGATTATTCCTGGTGGCTGATTTCATTTTATGTTTTGAGCTTACGAATTCCATCTTTATACAAGAGGATCGAGTATATTATTATACATACTATAGCGGTCCTTTTCAATCAGGATGTTTTCAACAAAGGGAGAAACATTTTATACTTGGTGATTGTGGCCATGGGATTTTTCATTGCTACTCTATATGAGGAGTGGATAACAAGCGAAATTATTGCACCTCCCGATAGAAAACAATTTGTGGATTTTAAAGACCTCATAGAAAATAAATATCAGCTGGTGTGGCTGAAAGATTCCAGTCGAAGTTTAAATGAAGACCGAACAGAAGTTTTTGAAAAATATAAAATTCTAGAGAAAATGAATTCGAGTGTGTACAGATTTAATTTTAAAACAAATGCAACATCTGAGGACAAAAAAAATGAAAATTTGGAAATTTAAATGGAAATTATTAACCTCATATAGGGAAAAACTATTTAGTCTAATTCCCAAAGAGGAAGGTGAGTTCAGCGTGCCATTAATACCATCAGAAATGTCTGCTAGTGGAGTCTGCATGACTGTAAAGCAAACAGATATCTTGGAACCGTATTCTTATGAATTCGATAACTGTTGTCGTCAAGCATTTCCATCTTATTTTCAATTCATGCAAGAAAGAGGTTTTCTATTATATTTCCGACAACACTGGAATTTTTTGATAACTTTGGAGGATATAATATTTCATGCAAAACTCAAGTATAAAGAATCTGAAGCTGTGCCTATAAATCTTACAATGAAAGTACATACCATATTCTTCGTTTGTGGGTACTCCATACTTGGTTGTTTTCTTACTCTTTTTCTAGAACGCTTGTGGAACCATAAATTGTTGTTGAAAGTATGTGTCCTTAATAATTTAAACAAACTCCAAAATGTTGCTAATTGTTTTCTAAGCGCAGATCGAATATATCCATTTGCAGCAACTAATGAAAAGTAGAAAGTGAAATGGAAATTAGACCACCGGCAAACGCTAATCAGAGTTCAACTAGCCGGTGGGTAGTGGCTAGGTGGCTAGGGGGTAAAAGTGGCTAGTGGGCGGATACTAAACGTCGACGATCATGTAATTCCGAGTCAGTTACCAAATATTTGGTAAAGGTATAGGTGGCTCGTACGAATGGTATATTTTCCAAACCACAATCAATCCTGCAGCATTAATAAGGCCAATAATGATGATAATAACGTTCATAATCTCGATGGCATTCATTAACTGCAAAATCGCTTTTCCAACTGTCAAATTGTTGGATCTATCTTCTGCCAAAACGGCAGGTAAAAATCCCACCATACCCACAAAAGTTGGAGAAATTCCTTTAGGGAATATTGCTAGAGTGCAGGCAGATTTGACCAAGTACAAAATCATAATTATGTCAATCAAAGACAGAATTGTTAACCAAACGAAAACTGTGTTTGAGAAATCATCAAATTGTCTAAAAAAAATCCTCTACTAAATCCGCTTACGTCTGGAAAAGAGATGATAAGTTCAACATAGGAATCTTTTTTATCCATTGAAAGTCGATTATGTTTTTACGTGTACCCCTGTCTTACTTTTAGCAATGTAAAGTCACCGTTTTTGTAGCTGTAAACAAGATTTTCAAAAAAATTCTTGGGAAGAATTTCAAATCCTTGTTTTTCCTAAAGTATAGCACCTAAAACATTCTGGTTTTTTTAAAAGCCTTGGATTTTAAAACCTCGTCGTTTGAAAATAGTCATTTAGATATCCTAGACTGCTTCCAAATCAACTCTATGAATCTCTGCACGGTTGATACGATTTCACCCTTAATCCATATTATACTTTTGGTAGATCCTACCTGAAAACATACATAAGTATACACATATAAAAGTATATCACGAAAAATTAATGCAAAGCTAGCAAAGTTCTTCGTTTTCCCGAAGCACAAAGTCATGAGTTAATATACATGTACATCATAAATATACTTAGATAAACCGTAAATCAACCATATTTTCTCAGAAATAATGAAGGCTTAATGGTTTTGCAGGGTAATAATCTTCAACTTCCGGGTATGCTAAAAGCCATTACAAGCCTTATATACCTAATTTAACAATAATCTAATCAAAACCTTAAACAATATATGTAAACGTACTGACCGATTGCTTGGCCGTATTAACAATTTATCAAAGCATGGAAAGAACCTCAATTTCTCTGTATTCAAATCAGTCGTTCTGGGTAGGCTAATAAATATTCGTGCCAGTTCTGTTGACTTTGCAATCCCAGCCAAGACATGATTGACATGAAATCCAAAAGGATAAGCACAAACCATTACTCCACCACGCACTACGAAGCCTTTGAAATGTGGGGTTTATAATTATCTTAATGTCGTCCGAAGGAGAATTTCTTAGTATAGTATGGCCAATATGTATTAAAATCAATGTGTCCTGAATTTATGCTTAGGCTGTGTCCGATAAAACTAACAGTAGGTACCGGTAGAATTATACTTTTTAAATTTAAACATGCTGCTATTTTATAGTCTTAAGGAAAAAGTAATTTTACAATAAATTATTTTATCAAAATAAAAATAAGTGAAAAGTAATTTGCATAATAATAAGATACCTATATGTTATCCAATTTAATTAATCAATACGTCTTTAATTCCTTTATTAGATAAAATGTATCTTCAAAGCTAAGAGGAATATTATTTGGCTCATAATGTTAACTAGGTAGTTAATTAATGTATTACACGGTAAAAAGTAAGTTAACGGAATTTCTAGCAAACAGAAATTGCATTGCATTACGTTATTTAAGTACCGACAAGCGGTAGTAAGACTAGACAATATCCAATTTCAATGACAATTTGTTCCTTACAGAAAATAAAAAGAGTATGACATTATAAATATTTTTTTAAATGTTAGCATAGGAAGTGTTAATACGGATATTATGCCTGATTGAATAAAACTAGAATATGTACATTGGTTGTACTGATTATCAACGATAATTTAGTATAATATTCATGACTTTATTCTTGTTACTAGATTGCATATAGTCTTCCTGATATGACTATCGTAATCCGCACAAACTTTTGTCCTTAATGGCGATATGCAGGGGTAATTTATCAGAAGTGAAAAATTCTTTTTTAAGTTCCAACTCACTTTCAAGATTGAAAAAAGCATAAAGACATATTAATGGGTAATACAAAGAGGTCATCTGTGTCTGTGGTCATATTTTGCTGTCGTACTTCTCAGTGTCAAAATTTACATAAATTATCAACCTTTGATCTTTGGCATATATGTTTGCAAACAGTTTACTCGTGGTATTTATTTAACAGGCAGGCATTGAAATCTACAAACACATTTTAGCATTAAAAAATTGGTCGTAAGTCATACTAACAATACAAAAGCATGGAAAGAAGTATAAAGTATAATTTCTCTGTCCATATATTCAGTTCACCGCAAGACCATACTATATTAAAACCTTTCCTGTTTGTAGACTTTGTACTCCCATATCCCAATAGCTAAGACATGAAACTCACGAGGACAGTAAATATTTTATGTAGGCCCAAATAAGCCAAGGCATGCAACTCCTCACTTATGTTAACATGAGTTAATATTATCTACAATTAGCCATATTTAAAAAGTCTATATATGTCCAATATTAAAATCAATATATGTTTTAATTTCATCCGATTCTACATCCAATTTTATTCACCACAGATAAAAATATCATTATTGAACACTGTCTATCTTACTATCTTATGTAGAAACAAAAGTTGCTGGGCCAATAAAATCTGAATCATTGAATCATATACACCTGTTCTCAGAATTTTCAATGAGGTACTTTATTTAGTTCGTCAAATCCTTCCTTTCCGGATAACTCTAAATACTTAGGTATTAATAATGATCACATTATAAATTATAGCTGAAGCCCGAAAAGGCAGGTAAATGCCCATTTCTACTTGGCCAACGCAGTGAATGACCCCTATTTTTGTAACACATACTTGTAATTTTATATATTTTCAGTTTTATAGTGCCTTAAATGCTAGATAATGATAGCCTATAGTCTACACTTTTTTTTTACATTTTAGCCAGCCAGGAGGCCATTTTTATTAGCTAGAGTGGCTAAATTTGCTACATAAATAAAGTAAATGGACAACTTTATTTGGGTTTTAGTTTTAGCCAAGTTAAAAACCATATTAGCAACTACCATTTAAGCCATTACCCGATGGATAATCAAACACTGTTGGTCACATTCGTCCTTCCTTGTCTTAAACATAATATTATTCGTTCGTCGTGCTCCTCTAAAATATTTAAATCCGTGGTTACCACAGTTAGTCTGACTTGGACTCTGAGCTGTCCATATCGATTCGAAGTTTGAAACATTTGGCACATTTAACCTATAGCTCACAATTCCGGAAATAGCTCTCGCGGCCAGTTTATTTGTATAACTTATGTTTGGGCCAGGCAACTACACCTATACATTAAAATACATTTAAAACACCACTACCATTATATTATAGACCACTGCGGACTCAAATTAATCAACGAGATAAGAATACAAGCAAATATATATGATACTGTAGCAATTAATTTTGAAGTTTGGGTATGTGCGGAATATCTGAATGGTTTAGGTAACCAAAAGTTTTAAATCTGCGCATTATTAATATTTACATCATAATATATCAGCCATATTTATTGATTTTTAAATTCTAGGCAAGTTAAGTTTAGTTTTTAGAAAAGTGATCTCCATGTCTATGGACTGAGATATATATGCATAGTAAAACAATGCATATTAAAAAGGATTTCAGGTATCTATTAAAAGTACTTCTAATTAATATCATAATCACCGATGTCCAATGTTTTCGAAATTTGTCATTTTATAGTGATTGTGATTTTAACATTGTCACTTTTAATCAATCCAAGTGGCAGACAGAGTTTATGCTATCCAATCAGAATGGCCAAACCTGGACACTGGCAAGATCAGGATATAAACTATCCGACTTTGGTAGACATTATAATAATCCCCGAGATTTTTCAAAAAATCTTTGTTCTGTAAATATTCTAATGGAACCAGATCCTACTTTGGAATATATTCCTTTTGGAAGAGAATTAAATCGTCATGACTCGAGATTTATAATTATCATCGAAGATAAATTGAAGCAAATGAATCCTACGTGGAAATCAAACCTCATCCACAATTTGGTAGCTCCTCTATTTATATTCGCAATGGACATTGAGAATAAATATACAATTTACATGCCAATTTTGTACAATCCTGATGATAGTAATAAGTCTTTAGTACTGCATCAAATTGACACGCATGGCTCCGAAAAGGAATGGGAAAGGATTTGGAAAACATTGAACGGTAATCTTAATGGGATACAAATTGGTGGTTATTATTCACGAGTACGACATAGTGGTGTTAAACAAATGTCAGAATGCAGGAAATCGTTGTACTTAACAAGAAAAATAAATTATGTTTGTCTTAGCACAGTAAGGGCCGTTGAATTATTAGCCGAAAGGTTTAACGTTACTGTTGTTTATGCTAGAAGGTATAAATTTCTTGAAAAGAAACACAAACGCTGCGGAACCATAGGATTGCTGAGTAACAAAATGGAAACTTATAAAATGAGTTGGAATGAGTCTTTTTTTGTTGAATACTTTGAAGAGTATATTCCGTATTACTGTGAACCTAATCTTCGTTTCTTTGACATCCCTTTGACAGTTCTGATTCAAAATACATTTGATGATTATTGCTGGTGGCTGATTTTCTCACTATTCCCCATTTCATTTTATGTTTTGAGCTTCAGAATTCCATCTTTATACAAGAGATTCGAGTACATTATTATACATACTATAGCAGTCCTTTTCAATCAGGATGTTTTCAACAAAGGGAAAAACATTTTGTACTTAATTATTGTGTCTACTGGATTTATAATTGCTATTCAATATGAAACGTGGATAACAAGTGAGATTATTGCACCTCCCGATAGAAAACAATTTGTGGATTTTAAAGACCTCATAAAACATAATTTTAAGCTAGTGTGGCTGAAAGATAAAAACCGAGGTTTAGATGAAGACAGAAAAGAAGTTTTTGAAAAATATAAAATTCTTGATAAAATGAATTCGAGTGTATACAAATTTAATTTTGAAACCAATGCAACATCTGAGGACAAAATAATGAAAATTTGGAAATTTAAATGGAAATTATTAACCTCATATAGGGAAAAACTATTTAGTCTAATTCCCAAAGAGGAAGGTGAGTTCAGCGTGCCATTAATACCATCAGAAATGTCTGCTAGTGGAGTCTGCATGACTGTAAAGCAAACAGATATCTTGGAACCGTATTCTTATGAATTCGATAACTGTTGTCGTCAAGCATTTCCATCTTATTTTCAATTCATGCAAGAAAGAGGTTTTCTATTATATTACCGACAACACTGGAATTTTTGGACAATTTTAGAGGATATAATATTTAACGCAAAACTCAAGTATAAAGAATCTGAAGCTGTGCCTATAAACTTACAGTGAAAGTACATACCATATTCTTCGTTTGTGGATACTGCATATTTGGCTGTTTTCTTACTCTTTTTCTAGAACGCTTGTGGAACCATAAATTGTTGTTGAAAGTATGTGTCCTTAATATTTTAAACAAACTCCAAAATGTTGCTAATTGTTTTCTAAGCGCAGATCGAGTATATCCATTTGCAGCGACTGATAACATTTTTAAGTAGAAAGTGAAATGGAAATTAGCCCACCGGCAATCGCTAATCCTCTGATTTTCTTCAAACACAAACTAATTGTAGCACTTAACCCCTACCTGTACCAGTTTTTATGGGAATGAAGGAAGTATCGATAACTGGATGTTTCCCGTTTTGGCCAACTGTAACCGACGCCGAAGAGGAAATTGGCACAAGTATAATAATGTCTATACGTTGTACATGTACGTGAATTCATATGTATAATTCAAGAAAGTAACACGTATGGATTTTTGCATATGACTGTATAATTGAATGTTTGTATTATAATATGTATGGATTTTTGTATGTCTGTATGTGCCGTAATTCTATATTATAACCACCGTATTAGATAGATAGAGCAATAAATTTACCAGCCTATATATCTATGTATGCAACTATGTGTCGTAGGGTGAAAAGAGGGAACAAATAAATGTTTGCAATTTTGAAACAAATAAATATTTGTATGTCGCGGCCATAATATTTGTGTTCAATATTTCGTCCTTTATGAAACGAAACAGCCCATTTTTTTGTTTAGTAGTGGAAAAAGCGAATATAGGATGTGTTGATGTAAATGTACCATTTTCCATTGGGTTTAGTCAAAATAACTACTCCAGCTAGTAATCTATATTAATTAAATGAGGAACTTTATTTTATCATCAACATAAGTTGGCATAACCCAAACTATAAATTTTTAAAGTGACAATTTTCATTCACTCTAACTTCACGATAACTTGGAGAAAACTAAACTATAAATTTCACTTTAGCAAGGAATAGCACAGTTATATTTATAATGAATGTATTGAATAATTTTATTAAAACATGGCCACCAGAGTATAAAGTCGGCATGCCGTAAATTATTTTCAGATGCCGTAAATGCCGTAAAAGCCGTTAATGCCGTAAAATACAAAATACACGGCATTGGCAGTTATATTCAAATACTGGAAGAACAAAAAATATAATTTTGATCATTTTATAATAAATGACAACTGTCATAAGTTATAAAATGAGTTTTCACTTTTCAAAGCTTTTCTGCCACAAGGAGTGGCATATAATGATGTTAATACACAATATTGATATATAAAATCACTTTTAGCGTTTTTTTACTAACTTACCACATCAATTTATGTATAAAATCAGCTAAAAACGTAAAAAATAATTTACGGCATTTACGGCATGCCGCCAAATACCAAATGCCGTAAATTCTATTTACGGCATTTACGGCATGCGGCATTTATGGCACACTCGACACCTTGATGGCCACATATTTTGGCAATTTTTTTAAGTCACAAGGATTTAAGAAAAGTTAATTCAATTTTTCAAAATCAATGTGAAAGATCAAACAGCTGCCTAACCAGTGTTCAGTGACCAACCGGCTGGTCGGCTAAAATGGCTGGCGGCATTTGCCGACCGTCTGGTTGAAATTCTTTGTTAGCCAGTGGCTAAATTGGCCAAAAATAGCAAAATGGGGCTATGTGAACTGAGAAAATCATCCTTGGTTTGGCGCGAAATTTAAAAAACATGATTTTGGCCATTTTGGCCACTAGCCATTTTAGCCGGCTGGCTGGTCAAAATCATTTTCACTCGGCTAAAATGGAACACTGTCTGACGACGGGAAATGAAATGTCTGTCTCATAGTCTCATCTCAATCGCTTGTCTTTTGTCGCAAATCCAGACTTATCGTTTGTGATTTGGTTGCGCTAAAGTTGAATTGGACCATTCCATCTAGGTTAGGAGTATAAAGTACAATATTATTTGTTTGTGTTTTTGGTTATTGGTGTTTCTTGTTAGGGTTGGCTTTTCTTAGAAACAGGTCAAAGGTTAGAGGTATGCTCAGATTTTTTTTAGTTTGTTTTCATATTACATATTACAATGAATGCTTATAATCTTTTTGATAATTACTTTTATTTTAACTTGCAGATATTAAAGGATTAAAGTGAGCAGTAACCTAACTATTATGGTATCAAAGAAGTATGCGGGTATTTGTGAAAATAAAGAACAAGGATCGATTGAGGTGAGAATTATTGCTCGTATTATTTTGTTATTTCAAATTGATATTTTCAATAATGTACCCCAACGCATACCCTCATGTGCTAAATTTAGTACATAGAGGTATGCGTTGGGGTACATTATCGAAAAAATTAATTATGTTCCATACATAGATAGATATTTAAACGTACAAAGAAAAGTTAGTATGCGTACTATTATAAGTAGATAGAGTAGCCTACAGTTAAAGCAAACAATCAAAATCCTGTTTTCAAAATTTTGTTTACATGTGCAATATTGTTCGACCTGTTCCTATTTTGTCCTTAGCTTATACACCCTAGACCCTATGGTAATACATTATTTATGACAATTATATAATAAGGCGGTCATAGGGCCCAGGACCTGTTATAAATAAAGCTAGTGTGTATTCAGGGGCAGTTTTGTAGGATAAGTAGAATGTAATTCAGATGCAAAGATTTTTTATATTAATTCCAAATGACCTTTTCGCGATTTCTAATTTAGTGGGCCAGGGGTAGAGATTTAACATTGATAGAGAGAGAGTCAAAAACTAAGACTTCGCCTTACCGAATCAACTTTTTGGGTTGAAGTAAAAGAGTGTTTGTGATATAGGTATTTGTACCACCCATGTCTTACTTCAAATTTTGTTTTTAAATTGAAATGTGGGCATTGGCAACTTACTCCGGTCACCCACCATAATCACTTGGCTAAGAGTTTATGGTATTCTGAACCACCATTATACATCCATGAACATATAAGATGTGACATGGTAGCCTTTAATATGCAAATTTTTTCGGAATTATCTCGGGATTTTGTGAGTGTTCATATGCGTCAATGTTTTCGTTTTATTGCATTATATGACCCTTAAACTCCCAAGTATTGACCTTTGACACCCAGCAGGGGTCACCGAAAGTGAAATACTTGATATGCCAACAAAGCGTGATTTTATAATATCTTTAATTTGAGCCGAACATACTTTCAAAAAAATATTTTTATTTTGGTAAAACCCACGTTTAGAAATTTAGCCGGGTCTTTTGAAATCGAAAAACTGAAATGTTACAGCTCTTTCAAAAAACCGCTGGAGATATACTTATGGCGGGTGTCTACACCGGTTCCCGGATATATGTGCCAACGGTCAAATGTGCCAATTATTTTTTTCAGAGATTTTGAGAAGTGCCAAAAACAAAAGTGCCAATGAAATTAAATGCCAATGCAAGTTTAATTAGTCATTGTTAAGTCTCATGTTATGTACAAGGGTATTACTTTGTAAATTATAATCCTATGTGAGTTTAAGTCTTTCATCCTTGATTATTCCGTCCCACTAAATGTGTACATGCATTTAAATAATCGATAATAATATTAGGTTTTGTGAGATACTGTACAACCTGAAAAGAAATCTTTTCATCAAGCTCCCTGTACCTTTTCTTTTGAGGTGTTGCCATTCCGCTGTTAAAGTAAACGATCATAAGCGAACAATTACTTTATTCGCTTTGGAAATGGGACAATAACATCTAAATTGATGGATGCGGTTTATTCACTCTAGATAATAATTAAAACCATGATGCCAACTTCCAAGCAATTTGTTGTTCTTAGTACATCTTCTTGTACATGTTTCCAATATCTTACGTTTTTAACAACACATGTTTTATATAGGAATACCTGTGCAGGTGTTTCTTTTCAACTACTGGGGCCAAGGCAAATGATAAACAGAAATAAATGTAGGATACTTGTTCCCTAAGCTAGGACTTTAGCTTATCAGCTTAGCGTTTACATATCAGCGTATTCAAATTACACAAGGCTTTCTTGATTGATCTAAGTTCGTTAGTCTTCCATTTACTATGAACTACAAATAGAATTGCTAGAAAAGCATAAATATTTTAGAATATATCATCCAAAGCAAACTTTTGGGATTTTGGCATTAAATGCTTTGGCACTTAAATTTTTGGCACTTTTGAAATTGACACTTATGGACATTGAGAGTGCCAATTGGCACTTTTATTTTGGCACTTATATCCGGACACCGTCTACACCAACTTTTATCAAAATCCGTTTAGGGATTCAAAAGTTATTTTGCTTTCAGTTTTAAGAGGTCTTTTTCATATAACTACTGACAGGGTCAAAAATATTTTTTTCCCTTAAAGTTGTTTGTTTCTATTGTCATTCCCCACATGTAGAGAGAAGAAAATATCCTTTTGGAAGCCATCGGGAAAACCATTTACCTATATCAAATAAAATCTGTCACCAGCAAAATTCACGACGTTTTCATTATCACACCACACAGTAATCAAGACTTCATGTATTCTATCCTTATTATTTCATAATAAGAGAAGCAAGAGTCGGAGTCAAATTAAAAAAAGTAATCTTACTAATAATAACTGTATATGCCCTAAGTGGTCCATAGTGTTCATCACTAATCGCTATTATTTGGGAGAATGCTGTAGTGTGTCAATTTATTCTGATAAAAGAGAGGGGCAACTGAATGAAAATGAGGGAAAAGACCCCGACTAACCTTACAGCACTGACCAGGCTTAAGTGCGCAGAAACATGACCTTTATGAAATTATTGATCGCAAAGTACGTTTTGATATATACACTGGCATATCAAAGTTTCTTCTGGTTCGGACTTGTAGGGATGTGCCACTTTAAGTGGGCTATTGTGCTTGGTGCTTGGCGTTTTAGAATTGCGGAAAATCAACACACGGAAGTATGCAGGAGCCATGCATGCCCATGTCTCTGCAGCTTATCTCCATTCTTTATCCTAGGCGATCTGCATGTCGCCATCCTCATCCTACCTATCTATTCCTAATACCTATCCCTAATTACTACACACATCTTAACTATAACTTACCTGTGTACTTACCTATTTCCACCCATACAACACAAACACACAATTGATGTATTACACATGCATCCAGGAATTACATTCATTCCGAATCTGACCAGGAGACAAAGTCCTGGTCAAATAAATATTCGCTCCTAATTACTCTGTGCTCATTCACTCATTTCATTCACACATTTACACACTTTTGCCGTTTATCTAATAGTAGTCATCGGCCAAGCCAATAGAACTTTTATACTGATTTATGCAACTTTACTGATGGTACTTTGTTTTTTAGTTGGAGATGTACAAAAAAGTCCCAAGAAAGCCTCCTAAAAGAAAACTGTCCAAGGAAATGAAACTGAAAAGGAAGAAGAATAGAAAGCGGAGGTATCGAGCATGTTTGACAGATGACCAACGGTTTTTGATTATGAAGATAGCTACGGAACAGCAAAGAGCCCGTCGGGAGAAGAGGCGCAAGAAAGAATTTGCCAAGGAGGGAGACAGTGCCATCCCGAGACCAAATACCGCCCAGTTAAAAGCTGTAAATGCCTCCCTTTCAAATATTTTAAAAATTATTATAACTATATTATAGTGTCAGTATTTTTGTGGCACAAATGTCGAGGTAGTGGACATAGTAAACAACCACAAACTTTGACCGAATTAATTTAACCTATTTGAATGGGAGAAGTATGTAAAAAACCAAGGATACTTTCCTATTATATTCCGCTTTGCAATCTTTCCTTAATTATTTATACCTATACCAATAAGCGGAGTTTAATTTTTGTTTTTTTTTTGTTTTAAGGATAACATTGACGACGTTGCACATTTATGTAACCTTCAATGCATCTTTGCTAATTCTAACCATTCTTCTGTACTGAAAATAGTAAAAGAAAAGAACATTTCTTACTTAGCAGCTCCAATGATTTTAGTATGGCAAAGGTCTGTATAACCTTTTTAAAAGTATTTGAAAGTGTCAAAAATTATTCGGTATGGTCAAGAAAGATATTTTACTGTTGTATTTTAAAAAATTTATATTTTTTAGAGTAAGAGTGGGCAATGGACAAGGCTTCCCAAAACCGGTGGCATACTTAAGTCCTTGTCAAAGGGAAACATTTTGGAATTTCCAAACTCTTCACCAATACTTGGTTTCAACAAAGTGCAACTTACCAATAAATTTCTTCTGTTTCACAGAAGATATAAATATAAGAGAAGTATTCGTGTCGGAAAGTGAACCAATTGTTTATGTAAGAACTATTCACTTTCATTATAAACTATTCATTAATAGCCCATAATTCTGTTTTGACTATTACTTAAATGTCTTAAAAATATGTAAAGTTGAATTTAGACAGCGGAATCTAGTTGCCAATTTACTGCTCCGATTTTTCTAAATTTTTCATAGGGAGACATTCGAGGCATGCTAACTGTCCTCAGGATTTGTCAATCCCTATGTATCCTTTTCCCTTTTGGTTGAAAAATAGTCAGAAAGGATAGCTCAAAAACCTGAAACTTTTGGGGAAAAATTATAGATACAAAACGGATAGATTATTCTTCGAACTACGTTGCGTGAATTCAGCAACTCTGTCGGAGGGCCGGTTCTCCCGCTAGACACCGAAGATTCGGTTGTCCCATTGTTTGGTCATCATAATGCAATTGTCAACTTAAGTTTCCCTAGATACATAGTCTATAGTGGCAGTATATTCTTTCAAATCACTGTCATTACGTGTCTTACGTCCACTCACTCTACTTTGGCATAGTAATACACAAGGTGACTGAATCCCGTCGCCGTCGCCTAGTACTAGGTGCAGGATTTGAATTACCAGGTGTTACCATTAGGTGCAACCACAGAACCAACCAATCATTCCCCTGACGGGGGTTGGGGGCAGAGCCCCCCATAAACCAAATTCTGATATCATTCGATAGAGTATTTTATTAAAGATTTTGAGAATAAATGATAATATACATTTTACGAATTCCAGCAATGGGAAAAAAATCTAGGGATCGAAAATAATTTTAGAAATAGGGAAATATTCCAGGAGTATAAAATAGTTTTAAAAAAGAGAAAAAGAAATATTTCAGGAATAAAAAATATTTTTTTGCGTATAACAGACCTAAAATATTCTTACTTCACTGAGAATATTTTACCTAACTTTCAATACAGCACTACATTATATATAAACTATTTATAAACAATAAAAACTAAAAAATAAAAAAACATTACAGGTAAAAACCTTAAAAACGCATAGGGAGACGCAAGGAAAACCAGAAAACAAGGAAAAATGAATTTTCTGGATAATCAAAATAGGGTGTAATTTAATAAAAAAGATGCCCCAGTCTCCCGGTTGAAATCACATATTCCAAATCATCTTTTCACGATAATTGAGGGGCAGTGTATAAGAACTTGGTGTCTCAAATTGACCTCAAATACAATTAAAATTTTAACATATTCCCTATATAAAACACGTTGGTTACCAATAACTGCCACTTTAGTTTCAAAATTTTAGTATGGAGATACCAGGTTCTTATATACGGCCCTTCAATTAATAAATAAGTAGGGGAGACTGGGTATAGTGTACGAATGGGTATAGTGTACGAAGTTAAGAGTTTTTATAGAATCTGTGATTTTTTGTGGTCGGCAAAATTTTCAAAATTTGAAGTATGGTTTGGAGGACTAGTTAACAAAAATTTGTTAACTTCAGGCTCTAACTCCGTTTTCTAAAAATAAAATTAACTTTTCTGATGCCAAAAATGCCCAAAAGTAAACTTTTGCCACTTTACAACATTTTGCACACAGACTCTTTTCAAAACAATCTAGTGATACAAATTTTTTGACTAAGTGAAAAAGCTCTCATAAATGATATCCGATGCTCATTTAGGCTATCATTTTGAAAGTTTTTTATAGAAACATATTTAGGTCGAAAAAGCCATGATGGGGATAGTGTACGAGAAATCAAATGGGTATAGTGTACGAGAAATCAAATGGGTATAGTGTACGAACATTGGAATGACCTCTTTTGGCTAATGACATTTATTTTTCAACCATACGTGATGCGTTAAACATTACTGAATGCCCCCCATTAATTGCACAAGTTACATCTGCAAATATTTCCCAAATTACTGGGTGGTTGTTTTTTAACCATAGAAAATGCCTAATAAAATACCTCATTTGATACATCAGGGAAAAATAATTTTAGAAAACTAACAACTATTACGATGATCATGAAACAATAGAGATATCACTATCAGCATCCGTGGCAGCATCCTAAGAAATGGAACCGCCAGATTTGGGAAGAGAACATCGAAATAATAGTATTGGTACACTATCCCCAGGGTATTCGTACACTATACCCAGTCCTGGGTATAGTGTACGAAAAAAGTGACATCCATAAAATATTTTCTGTTGGTTTTGATAGTAATTTAAATTATGTGTAAAAATAGGATAACTGAGCCTATGTATGTAGACATTATATGCAAATAATGAAATGAATTTATATCCCTCAACGTGATTTTATAGGACCGTCTAAACGAAAAGTTCGTACACTATCCCCAGTCTCCCCTAAACTATAAATATTATATTGAAAATTATTTGGGCTGATTCAAAAAGGTACTCCTAGAATGGATTAAAATTACGAAAATATCAGACTGCATAAGAAAGAAAATGGATATCTTTCAAATAAACATAAAATGCTTGTCGTGAGTCGTGATTGTATTGTCTGAAAATTATCTAAATGACAATACTTTGATTTGACATGACAATGCTTTTACCCTAGTAGAAGTAAAATAGGTGCCTGGGAATGCATCAGGATCAGGTTGACTTTGACAGATACCAGGTGGTGACAATCGGAAATTTGGCCTTCAACAACCAGTTAATTGTTTACAGCGAATTAGCACATTGTCATGATTACGATGCTATACTATTTGCAGTTTGAGACTTACATTTGTCCCCACCTAATATATCATATGGAAGTGGGGTCGTTGAGATTTAAGACATCTTGATCTTGATAACGACCAAATTGCAACACCCACACTATTTCTTCCCACCTAAAATAATTTTTCTCCAAAATCTCTGCTACTGAAAGAACATGCTACTCTATGGTTGGTAATAGTAAATACTTCTAACTACCACTTATTACATGGTAAGATTGCAAATTGAAAACCAATTTCACAATGATCCAAAAGCAATTTCAACCGGGAGACTGGGGCATCTTTTTTATTAAATTACACCCTATTTTGATTATCCAGAAAATTCATTTTTCCTTGTTTTCTGGTTTTCCTTGCGTCTCCCTATGCGTTTTTAAGGTTTTTACCTTTAATGTTTGATTAACAAATTAGAAAAAGGCAGAGCAGAGCCTTTGTTGCGTCGAAATGTAATACAGGGTTCAGCTTAGACTAAATTTCGGTTTGTACTGTGCTATTTTGCCTTTTTACCATTAACAGCACCCTTGAACTGATTGATAGAATAACGTGGTCCACCCATGGAATCAGGGGTTATGAAACAATCTTTGTCCACGGATGGATCATTGCTCATCTGTGTTGGCGTAGTAAAATGGTCCAATTTTTGAATTTCGAAATTTTATTTTGCTTTAAATATCAACCTTTTATCATGAAATTTTCTACGGAACAACAGTGATGTATTTTTTCGCTTCTCTGAACAATAGGAACTTTAGATAGACCACTTTATCCATTATCTAGGGTTACAAATTATCGGCTGGGGTTTTATAGGGAAGAAATGTAAGGTCCTTCATCTTATTTTAATAGCTGTCATTATTTTGCAGGACATAACGGAAGGAGATGAAATCTTTCCCATTAATGTAATTAACGCCTACGATTCTAGTACAAAAGGGTTGGCAACTAGATACATCAATGACTACAAATATGACGAAAGCGTCAAAAGAAATAACGATACTCATTTTCTTGTATGTTGTGACTGTCCCGATGACTGCAAGGTATTCGTTATTGTTACTTCATTAATTTACTCTTAATCTTAATTTCGGCTTGTTTTTATACAGGATAAGCAACAATGCCCTTGTTTTCAGTTGACATTACAGAATTGTGACCCACAAACAAAAACTAGTTTCGAGATTTCGGAGTTAGGCTACGCAAACAAGCTTCTTAAAAATCGGCTTCTCTCAGGAATTTATGAATGTAACAGATTGTGAGTACATTTTTTAAATATTTCTTCAGGATACTGATAAACGATAAGACTAATCTCGACTATTATTTTTAGGTGTAAATGCAGAGAAACCTGTATGAACAGAGTAGTTCAATTGGAGAGAACGGTCCAACTTCAAATGTTTAAGACGCCAAGTAAGGGCTGGGGAGTACGTACTTTACACGATATTCCAGAAGGAAGCTACGTATGTAGATACGTAGGAAATTTAATTACGACACAGAAGGTAAATGCTATACAAAGTATTATAAAATAATTGCAACGTATAAATGTAAATATTAAGAATGGAGTATGCAGTTTTGCATTGTAACGGAATTATAATTTTAAAAATTCCATTGCATAAAGTAGGAAAAACCCCATGTTAGTCTTCCCCGTGCTCCTATGCCTTTTTAGAAATATGTAGCATTGCAAATAAATAAACAAAATTACAGTTGTTATTTCCAAAGTTTATCCAATGCTTGCAAGGAGATGAGACTGGGCGGATTTGCCGCTGATCGTATACATTTACATAGAAAGGGTTATTTTAGTTTAGGTTAAGGTAGGCTTACCCACTTTGGGGGATTACGGCATATTAGCCCTGGTCCTTATATGTGAGATGATGGCTGGACAATATGACTATACCATAATAATGCATTAAATTAATTTTTATTCTATACATGCAGGCTTCGAAAGTGAAAGCTATTGGAGACGACTGGATTTATATGGCTGATTTACATGTGGTCCAACCATACAAAGATGGCTATGAAGCCTATGTTAGAGAACCACCTAAGAGAAGACTGAACAACTCAAAAAATGCTCTCCAGAAAAATGAGACGCCGATTCCTGCTGAAAATAAAAGAAGGTTGAGACCGAGGAACTGTGGTAGGAATAATGACCCTCCTGTAGAGACCTTTCAAAGTTTAAAGTATTCAGTGAGGAAAAGAAGAAAATATAAATTAAGGAATCAAAGAAATGCCAAAGATGGAGATATTGACACTAAGAAGTTGAAAAATAGATCAATTTTAAGAGTTGGGAAATATGTTGTAGATGGAAAACGTGAAGGGAACATTGGAAGGTACATAAACCACTCCTGCGAACCAAACCTTTTTCCCCAGCTGGTATTTACAGAAAGCCATGATCTTAACTTACCTCTTCTGGCATATTTTACTGCCAAAGACATAAAAGCTGGTGCTGAATTGACCTGGAATTACAATTACAAAGTAAATGATGAATCCACTGCGCTAAAAATTCCTTGTCTTTGCGGAAGTGAAAATTGTAAAGGTCGTTTGTGTTGAAATACGTTTAGAAATATTTTCTGTCTGAAGGTTAAGTTAGGTTATTATTTTTGTTACTACAAGCCCCCAGAAATTAATCTCCGTTGGCATTTGAAGGCAGATCACCAATATACTGAACCTCCTGTTATGTTAATCTGTGAAATGTGTGAATACAACAGCAGCGATCAGTGGAGGATTAATCGTCACCGTACAAATGTTCACAAATTGAAGCTGATCTTCTTTTGCTCCAAATGTCAATCGACTTTCTCTTCCAAAGCAGCTCAAAAAATTCACTCATGTACATCACCAAAAAAGTCGGGTATTGCTCCGGAACATAATGCTATCTCATCCTTCTACCAAGATATGCCTTTCCTAACTCCTGAATCTTCTCTCAATGTAAGTAATAGTGTCCATATTCAACCGCAAACCAAAGTAATGGGAGAAGTTAGAATTTCTTATGGAAGTTTAGAGTGCAAACGCTGTGGGGTTTGGGCAAGTTTGTTTTGTGTTTTGACAAATGTTAGAATGCTCAGGCGTTGGTCAATCGTTTAAAACGGCATAATTAATTATATATAAGGCTATTTTTTATTTCTGTGTAATTAAATGTGCTCCTCAGTATTATTCAGTTTTATTATTCAAATAGTATTACATCATTGGTTCGTTGTTTGTATTGCCTAGTCTTATTCACGGGTTAATGTCCGTGCCATTGTCTCCAAATAACTTTTGTTTAAGGACATTTTAATTTATATCGTGATATCTACATAGTGGTGGGAATGTGCTATAATATAATTAGTGGATTAATTAGTACATGTACTGTTGTGTGATATGTCCCAGTTTTATTAGTAGTTTTGATAAAATTAGAATTAAAACCAATTTTCATGGTTAAGAGTGCCGTTTTTCATGTTTTAAAATCATGCTCGACTAGGTCTCATACTCTGCAACGATTCTCCAAATCTACGCTAGCTACAAAGACGAATGATAGCTTTAAAAAAAGCCAATCGCATTTTGGGGTTACTCAAAAGGGGAAATTTCAAAATTTTATTTAGATCGCTAACTGTGAGGACACTTGCAAAGGTTATCTTTACGGCTTTCCCAAAACGGATATCCAAAATCCGCCTCTTTGAGTAACCAAGTCATTAGATTATCTTTTTTTTGACCTCTCGCATGACACCCTAGCTAATGTAGAATTGGCCCTGCATCGCAAATAAATTTCGAAAATAATTACATGTAAATATGTACAATTAACTCGCTCTGTGAGTTCGATCATCCGTTCGTAGGTGCCTCAATGGTATGACCGTTAGAAATGACGTCAGATTGTGCGCGATATTATGAATGTATGTTATTGTTTCCTAATACTCACAAAACACAAACAAACCGTCTACCATCTGACATCGAGTTTGGCGGAGGAAGTAAATTGGACAAGTCAGTGACTATTACTATGATCACCAAATAACTTTGGACAATAAGATTGAAGAATAATAAAACCGATAAGAAAATATAATAGGCGAGTTCGCGCATCAGTGAGCATGAAAAATACAGGAGTTCGTGCTTCAACGAGCACCTTTGTTCGTGCTCACTGAAACGCGAACTCGCCTATTATGTATTCTTATCGGTTTTATTGTTCTTCAATCTTATTGTCCAAAGTTATTTGGCGATCATAGTACAAGAAGAGTACCAGAAAGGATGCCAACTTCAAAAATAGTAATAACAATAACATTATTGCCAATGCATTGATGGAAATGCTATTATAAGTCAGTATAGAAATCTTTATAATATAATACACTTCCCCAGTTCCCCGTTTCCTAGAATCTAGTTTTTGGAATTGCGTTGACTTATGCCCTCGGATTATCCATCAGCAGCAATTAGGGTCAACCTCCATTGCATTTAAAATTCATCATAACATCTTTTCATCTGCTTCAATTTCTCTTCTGCTTCGGTTTAGTCCGATTTTTATAGGACTTGCATTTTTGGAATCGTGGGCTATCCAGGGACAAAAGGGAGTTACTGGATTTTTGATATAGTTGCATTTAAAAAAATCTAATTGCAATAATTTAAACAAATTTAAGTCTAGAACCTACCCCTCATTGAATTTCCCCGTATTTTGAACCACCCCTGAACCTTAATATGCGTAATCATTTTTAAATTCAGAATTAGTACTGTGGAGTCCTAGTGAAATAATAAACCATGTCCAAATAGATGTAAAAAAGTGGTGTGAAATTGCATAAAAAATTGAACTAATTATCTGACGTTACATGACGTTTTTAGTGAATTTTTCCAATGACCTTTGACCTTGACATGGCCTAACGAATAAAATTTTCGAACGTGCTATCCCATGACGTTCTACAATATCAATAACTAAAGTTACATCAATTTTTAATTTTTGGACCACGCCCACAGGCAGGGGGTGTGTCTGATTTATTTTATTTTCTAACTCGACATTGCTTTTCATCCCTACATCACGCATAGTAAGGTTGAGTTAATTATCTCAAACCGTTTTTATTGTCGTTTTTAGTGAATTTTTCCAATGACCTTTGACCTTTCTATACGTGTGACTTGACCTTGACATGGTTTAACAAATAATCTTTTCGAGCGAAATATCTCATGACGTTCTACATTGTCAATAACTAAAGTTACAACAATTTTAAATATTTGGACCATGCCCACAGGCAAGGGGTGTGTTCGATTTAGTCCATTTTCGAACTCGACCTTGCTTTTCATCCCTACATCACGTACAGTAAATTTGGGTTGATTATCCCAAACCGTTTTTGAGTTATCCGTGCTAACAGAAAATCAGACGGACGGACAGAGAGACAGATCAGGCATTCCTATAAAGCGGTGTTGCACACCACTTAATAAGAATGGAATTCAGGAAGTCTTGGTTTGATGAGGTGTGAAAACACACAAAACACTCATCGTATAGCCCAATGTATTAAATCTGCCACCAGTCGTACCTGGATTTTTATAATGTTTGCGCGGGTCTATTCTATGGTGTAAATCTTAATGGTTAAATGGGACGAAATTAACCTATAAGAATTTTCAACATGCAATGGACCCGCTCAAGCATTATAAAAATCCAGATACGACTGGTGGCAGTTTTAATACATGAGGCTATACGATGCGTGTTATGTGTATGTGAAATGGCTTCACTTTGCCATTTTGTCTAATACAAACAAATCAAATGTGGTTAGATTGTGTTGTTGTATTCATATCACGATATCGCACGGAGGAGTGGTGTGGTGGAGGACCAGAGCGAGGCCACAACAGTCCACACTTTCCTCCGGGGCAGGAGCTATATTTTTACGATCCTCCCGCTCCCGTAGTCCAAACTCATTGACCCCATGCGCCATTTCGAGAGATTTCCAAACTTCTTGAAGAAGTTCAATCTCTGAGCTCTGCACTGTTAATCTACAATACGACACCTGGAAAATAATGCGGCAAGTCTGTACAGACGGCCTCCTTAAAGGTTTCTAATTGTTATTTTGTTCTAAATTATTTACTTCTCCATAAAAGCAGCATAATGTTAAATTGTTTACATACTTTATTCATAAGCATTTTCTTGCCCTTCATCATCCCCACTTTAACGAAGAAGTCAAGTCAGATAGTAGTCCAATACCTAACTACCCAATTGTGAAACTTTTTCAAGTAAAGTTTTGTTTGTTAATAATCCTATAACCTTTTTGCTCTACTTGATGAAACAAAGCAGCCCATCATGAATCATAGGACATCTATCACAAACAATTGACAGTTTCGTTTCAATTGAATAGTTATTTTTAAGTAATGAATCTATAACCGACTCTAACACCATGCAAATCGGTAAGGAAAAACTGGGTAAAAAAGTTTTTGACAATAAAAAGTTGAAAATTGTCAGAAATTCTGCCCGCTTTCCAACTCTCCGAATTTCTCCAGGACCCCAAGAATTTTATATTAGAATATTGTTTCATTGTTTCCAGAATCATTTTAGAATCGCATTTGTGATTTTCCCCTCAATTTTCATCAAGCGGAGGTGATCGATTTCCCAACTTTTTCGAGATTTTGTGAAAATTGGAGTCATCGAAATAGGTTTTTTTAAAAATCAGTTTTACAGGAGAATCAATAAGATAGTGAAGGGAAAAACGATTCCAAATTAAATTAAACAATGATTATGTGATATCGGATTAAAAACTACTCTGTTCATAAATTTTTTTGAAATAAAATGCATAACCTGTTGTTTAAATTATGCAATATATCCAAAGGAATTTGTAATATCATCTTCACTTAAACTCGGAAAATGTTTTCATTAACCTACTAGATACTACTACTGGTCTTTTACTGTAAATTTGAAGTTTTGAAACTAATATTTACTATCTGACAGCGAAACACAGACTACTCCATCGTTAAATTTTTTGAAACAAAATGAATACCCAGTTATTCTAATGGTGTATTATACCTAACAGAATTTGTTATACATCAAATTCAAACAACTTCAGAAAATGTTTTCATTAACCTTCTACCGAACTTTACTTAAAATTTGAACATTTAGTCACAAATAATGACTATCTGATATCGGATGTTTGATTTTCAACTTCCACGATTTATTGCAACTTGCAACACATATACAAGATGATTGTCTTTGAAAAGGAATGAACTTCAACTTTAACTTCAACAGACATGAAATGGAGGTATTATTGTTATTAATAAATAAATACCTAAATGAAATGTTTTAAACACACCTCCCTTCAAGGATTTAAAAGTTATTATACATTTTTATACTGCATTAAATAACGTTTTCTTATAACAAACTTGAATAGAATTTGTGGCATTTATATTATTTTAATGTATTAATTGACAAAATGCAAATGGAATTAAATCTTTTGTTTACTTTGCGAAAAAAACATTTTCGGCTTTAGATTGTTCAGTGCTGTAATACGTTCCAAAATAATTAGTCCCGAGTACTTCCATGTATTTCGTTATAAACATATTTGCAACAGCCCTTGTAAAACGATTTTGAACCATCGGATAACTCTGTAAAGACAATGCTGCGTCCTTCAATCTATCTGCATATGACAAATTTGCTTCCATGTTAGGAACTTTGATTTTCAAAATATCTCTTAAGAATGTCATTAGCAATACTCGGGGGCTGAATATGGGAAAGATTTCTTCAAATGTCTAAAAAGAAATAAATTTCAGTGTAATATATTGCCACTAATAGATATTAGGCATGAAAATAAGTACGAGTAAGGCCGTTTCTACTAAATACGGCTTCAGTAAAAATTAAAAAAGCATTCCTTTAATAACTTACTGCAAGTAAGACGTCATCTAGATGTCTTGAGCATCTATCGTTATTAGAGCGAAAAAATCCCGGGAGCCAATAGTCATCCATTATACGTTGGTAGTATTCTTTTGCATGTTGCAAGTCAGGTTGCAGGGCAATGTTGTACTTATCGTCTATACCAAGGGCGTAGCCTATTACTGCCCAAAGATGGTTGAACGCAAACAGATCTTCATCCGAAGCGCTGATGAATAATCGTTCTGGATAAAGGATTGGGTATCCGACAAATGCAAATTGAGTTAGCGAATGTGCAAATTGATTAACTGGGAGCGAATTGCTTTGCATCTTTGTATACGTGATTGGAAAATTCCGTGATTTCAACGGGATATTAGATTCCTCCAAGTCATTTTCAAAATCTGCCCACAATTCATCATCTGTGTGTGTGTTCGAACAAACGTTTGGGTCAATAAGCTTACCGTGGGCTGCTATCTGAGCTGATGCTTCTTGTGCAGCTATCTTATGGAGTCTGCGCACGTTTGACCAACTAGTTGGTATCGCGCCGTGTTCGTCGTCATCTTTCAATATATTGTCATACCATATCAGTACTTGTGCTATTGTGGCTATGTAGCGCATAACTGCCTTGTCGACTGTATCTGAATTCTTTGTAAATGTGAGCAAATTCACCAAATCAGATTTGCCTATACCAGTAAGTAGACCATAAATATGACTAACTCCTAGATTGGCTTTGAAATTCTGTGCAAATACTTGTCCCTGTTTAGCTAAAGTCAGGTTAACCCATTTCGGCAAAAGTCCATCACTCCTCAATGTAGTTCCCGCAACAAATCTTCCTGTTGGGAGATCTTCCGGTGGTAGCGAACAAGTTGGCATGAAAGCTCTGCAATACATACCCAAAATTAATACTTATCTTATTTTGTTACCATCGTGCAGGAATCTGAAATTTCCTCGGCGAGAAAACCTTTAAAATAATAAGAGTAATGACTACGGGCGCTTTAATCTTTCAATAGCTCGCCTTTGTTTACATCCAACTGACTATTACTAAAAAACAAACCTGATATAAAATCGGAGATCTATCCCTACAATATATACTTACATGGTAGGATTTGCAAGACATGAGGGTTGTTTGCCTTTTTGTGGCAGAAATGAAGATAAGAAATCTGTTAAGAAATTTGAAGAGCTATTTCCAAACAAACTGAATATAAGAAAATAGAAAACAAATTGCAGGCTTTTCTTCATAATGAGAGTACCAAGGAAGATTGAAGATAGGATATGATTCGTATTCTAAAGTTTCAAGACAAATGACACATTATGTAGGAAGAAATTGTAATATATTGGTATATTTGATATAATTAGGGCTGAACATTCAAAACTATGTTAGTGACAGGAAATTTCTTATTGTACGTGACTATTATTTAAGCATTGATAAAATTTAAATATATTGTCTAGCTTATAAAGATAATTCAAATACTGTTTTTTGCAGTATATTGATATCGATAATCTAGTTAATTACAAAATGTATCTTTCCTCCTCGTTAAGCAAATAATGCGTATTTCCCCACAATCGTGTCAATGCCATTTTATGTGTGTACAATAATTTAAATGATCGACATGTACATTCTTATTACGTATTTTCTGATCAGTGTTTAGTGGTTTCTTATTCCACTAATCTTTAGAACAGATAATCATTTGGTATAGGTAGTCTTGTGGAAAACACATTCACATTCATAACGAATACTGCAAAACAATTAAAACAACTGAAATCGGGTTGTACGGCAAGAAAATGGAGAGGGAATGAAATAGTATAATATTTTATCCTGATATTGTATTCATGTTCTATTAGTGTTTTAAAACTTTTACAATTGGAGTTTACTTTTACAAATAAGCGAATTCATCCGAATTCATCCAAATTCATCTGAATTCATCTAAATTCATCCGAATTCATCTAAATTGATCCGAATTCATCCGAATTCATCTGAATTCATCCGAATTCATCCGAATTCATCCGAATTCATCCAAATTCATCCGAATTCATCTAAATTCATCCGAATTCATCCGAATTCATCTGAATTCATCCGAATTCATCTGAATTCATCCGAATTCATCTGAATTCATCCGAATTCATCTGAATTCATCCGAATTCATCTGAATTCATCCGAATTCATCTGAATTCATCCAAATTCATCCGAATTCATCCAATGTACGTTGTAGGGTGTACCTATCAACGTTTTAAATTGAGAATTCGGCTTTTATAAAGCCTATTTGTAGTTTTCATCTATATAGATATAATGACAGTTAATACAATGTGATACAATACAATAATTGTCAATGCATATAACCTGGAACTTAGATTAGCTGTTAAAACTATTGTTTTATAACAAAAGTAATTGACATCAGTGATATTTCGTGAGAAATCCTCAAATAAATCATATAAATAGGATTTTGTTGCAAGAGAGCTTAGACCAAATTACAGTATTTCTATTAGCACTAACTGTTGGGAAAAGAGTTGATGACGTTTAGAGTGAACACTGTTAGAAAAACATTAACCGAGGTCGTTTTAAATCCTTTTATGTCCATATTTATTAAATCATATATCAAAGCTACTTCAAATCATTACAATATTGGGTTCAAATATCCAGATGGAAAATTGATTATCAAATAACACTAAACATTTTTCAATTTATAAATATTATGTAGATATTTCTTAAAATATATTTTACCAGTTTAAATGAAAAAAAGAGGATTTTAGAAAAATGCGACGAAAAAGCAAATGTAAATGACAAAATAGATCATGAACATGCATCTGTCCATTAAATGTGCCAACCATGCCCAATCTTCTTGGTAAGGATTACTCTGTCCCACTAACTCCTTCTCGTCTCGTTCGGATAATTCGGTAGTGCCACTGCTTACTGTTGGTCTTGGGTCCAAGCATAAAATGGTAGCTCCCCAACTGTTTAAAAAACTAGAAATAATGGCCGGAAGTGGAACTGTAGTTGCCCTTTTGGATGCAGCAATGTAACGGAGGAGCACAGTCCAAATTATACTGAAGGTGACCATTAATAAAGAGTCACGATAGTATCCAACTAAAAACAAAGATCAATACACTATAGAATGCTTTCATTTATTGTAAAGAATTTTTAAAAAATATTTTAAATGACGGAATTTCAGTTGTAAACGTAAAAAATTTTTTTTAATCAGTAAAAACTGTAACTTTACCTACTAAGGGTACTCTACTCCCATTGCTTGTGACTACTTTGTAGACATTATTGAGAAAGAGAACATTAAGCATGAAGGTAACAAGGAGGAGAGGCATTCTTTCATTTGCAAGTGGACTTAACCAGAAAGCCACAAGTAATGCCGCTGCTATACCTGACATTAGAAGGGAAATAAAAATCACATCAAAATGCCCGACAATTTTGATAATTCGATATAAATTAATAATTAAGATATTTATAAAACTTTAGCAAATATTTTGTAATATAAATTTCAATCGTCATCAAATGCAATTTTACCATGGGCCACGCTAACAACAACGGCTATATGAGTAGATCCTTTTCTCTGAAATTTCATTTTAATTGTGACATCCATATAAGGTTGACCAGGACAGCATGGATAGATTATAGAGTTCAGTTGCGTGGAATTAAAAATGAGATTCCATTCCCGGTCGGTTTTGTCAAATCGCTGAGTAATGTTGTTGAAATTGTCCCATGTTAATAGCTGCCAACATAAAAATGATATAAAAGTCCACATAAATAGAAACCCAGTATTGATAGCAATAAACAAACATATTTATTAAGAATACCTGTGTACTATTTTCAGAAATAAGTAAAGAAACTTCCTGTCCGTGCTGTGTCCATGAGCCAATAATGATTTCACATGTTTGGGTATCAAAAGGCCACAATCTCAAATCAAATTCACAGCCGACTTGAAATTTCGCCGGTGGGACCCAAAAAATTGTGGAATCAGAGAAAGCTACTATCGCAGTATTTCCAAAATGATCTATTTCACTGGCATCAACGCTTAATTATCCATAAAATGAGAAGTAGATTACTAAAATATACTTTCGGTGACTTATAATGTGTCAATTACCAGACACATTTATACCTTCACAATAATTAAGGTCCAATTCATAAAACTAAAATAAGCTTTAAAATTCAAAGACGAGAATACTTGTTAAAAACTGCCAAATCAGGTTTCCACAATTCGTAGGATGCAAACTGAATCTCGGATAAGCCTCCATAGTTCTTAGGATCCCATTTCACATGCTGATCCTGCCACAACTGTTGCACACAATTGCATATTAAAACTATTAAAAGATTTCAGTTTTAAAGAGCGCACGAAGTGATTAGCAACTAGCGTATATTTACAACTGTAAAACTTGTGCCATAAGCAAAAGTAAAGTTTTTAAAATGGCTTTAAATAAATTATATACTCACAAAAGCACCTACTGCATGGACCGTTAGTAAATTTCTTCGTGCATCCTGAAATTTAACAGACAGTGATTGACATTATGATTGAAAAACTATAAATTTCTTTGTAAATAATAAAAATTTGCATAAAATGCTGTAAACGATGAACGTAATTATTATTACCAATTCAAAACCTTCAAAGTAAATGGACACATCTATTTGTACAGCGTTCGTATGATTTTGAATGGGACGAGAATGATTGTCATAGCCCCTTAAAATATTTTGTCGCAGCCTAGTAATATCTATATTAAGGCATAAACATTAAAACCAAATCTAGTAATATTTAAAATTTGAACGACCAAATTATATAAATTAATTTTAAGTATCCGCATGTAGTTTCATTTCATCTTTTTATATTATAAACACGTTTTTGGTCTGTAAAAACGTCAGTTAACAGTTACACAAAACAGCATTTTTTATTATATTAATGCTTAGAAGGGTAAGAGTAGACAAATTTGTATCAAAATATTCGATTCAGGGAAACAATAAAATATACATGATCGTAGATTATAAAATTCCACAAGAAAAACAGAAAATTACCAGATATATCAGCGGAATGAGTTGTTTGAATTGCAATTAGGAGTATTACAAAATATTCCGATTTAAGTTTTTCTGTTCTTATTAGGTTGGCCATCAAAACTGCAAAACTGGATTATTTAGTGATTTGTGTTGAATTGTTTATATTATTACTAAATGCTTTTATTACCTAGAACAACTTTCGTGTATTTTAACACTTCGCTTTTTTGGTAGATGCTATTGTTTAAAATCTCCATAAGTGACAAAATTGTGAATTATTTTAGAAAAATGTTAAAAATATTTACTAAATGCCATATAGAGGTGAAAGAGAAATGGGAATAGGAAGTAACAGGATTGGTTGATACGCCCCCAAATGTGTTTACCATTGCAGTACAATCTTACCACCTTTACTACTGTACATGTATAAGTACATATATAACCTATATCTATAATATATCCCTAAAGACATCTGATACCTTGCCTTTCACTTACTTTAAGGCAAGTAGTGTACATTTCACGGAATGCAATGCAATATATGAATGACGCGTCTGCCCCTTTTACATGGATTGCATTCGCATCTCCACTGATATTTCCATCGATACCAGCGTTTTTCACACTTGCCACGTTCCCCTTTAGCCTGGCAGTGCTCTACACATTCTGTTCCATGAGGGCATCCTCTATCCGCTCCAATATGAGAAATAATATAACTATTATCAGATTGATAACATTCGGTTTAACTTAGATAACTTAATATCTACTAATTTACCTGAAGTTACTGCAATTATAACAGATACCACGAGCAAGAGAATTAACAATTGCTGTTTACAAACCATTTTGGTTGGACTTGAAAATTGGAGAAAATTTCAGGTGAAGATACATATTATAATGCACGCAGATAGATTTCAGAATATTGGCCATTTTACAAAGTGCATTTGCTATTTATTGAAATTTTTTGTGACGCATACTTTATCTGCAGTATTAATGCATAGTAGTTTCTTCTTCTGTTCAATGAAACTTATCTTATCAGAAGCCTTCTTATCTTAAACTCGTTCAATATGACTATATTATGATATCGTGCGTATGACTGTGTTTTCGTCTGTATCCTAGGTATATAACTTGTAGAACCTTGACTAATTTAATGATTAACTTTATTTTCAGTAAAATATGATTGTATTTCGTTACTTATCGCATAATAAATGAAAAATTATTTATTTATTTCATTATGCGTGTAAAATGAATAAATACAAACCCCATTGAATTATAACCATATTTATTAAGCATCTTTTTGTTACAATAAAGGTGTAACGATTGCTCACATGGTGTATCAACATCACTAGAATTATCCATTCTAAATTGCCATGAAAATTGTTTTCTTGAATAAAGTAGTAACATCTTTGATTGACTACTATACCACATCGAAGTTATTTAAAGACAGAGTTATTCACTTTACCAAATACAATGTGGAATTTCAGGCTCGTGTAAATTATTCCATGCTATACATGAATACAGCAGAAATACCATCCATCCAAAGGAATTAGGTAAGGGAATTGCTAAATAAGAAATGGGAATTCTCCGTAACCAATCGTTCACTCACTTCACGCGATTTGTTATGTGATGAACTCAATGTTCTCTTACTCCATAGATACGTGTGTTTCTTATTATGGTACACTACTTTTATAAACGAAATATGTTGAATTTGTTAGATATATTATAGCATTATATTATCCATTCTATTTTAAATACTGATATCGTTTATGTAAGTTCACCTTTCCCTTTGCCAATGTTACCCAGTGAACAGAGTAAGCACAACACAAAAATAAGAAGCGTAGCCTAACAAGCAATTGGACTTGCAGACGTTGCAGAAGCTGATAATTCGAATGAAGCATGGTATTCATTCATACATTATATAGCGTTTGTTGTTATGTTTAAATAAAGTCAAGGGAGGAACTATTGTGTCAATTCAGAAACCGTCGGCCGTCGGTAAACAAAACTGACATTAAGCATATAAATTATTTCCACAGGACTTTGAATATAAGTTGGTCTTGTTATAGTGCTTTCTTGCACCATATATTCTACTTGTATTTCAATAGGGCATGAAGTCCAAATTGTATATAAGTACAGTAAATGTCAGTTAATGAGACCACTATACTAATACTACCTACTAACTGTATAAGGCAAAGGTAAATGAACACACAATTGTGTCGAAAATATTTTAATTTAGATAATATACTGATATATGTGTGCATAATATATTATATAAATATATCGGCTGTGGGAAAATTTGTAAAAAAAAGTTCGAAAATTAAGAAATGTGACGCTTACAGTTCGCAGATGTGATTTCTATAAAAGTAATGTGAAGTATTGACAATGGTAAAAGACGATTCGACAAAACGACAATATTAGCCAAAGGTAGGACCTACAAAATATTGTGTTTTATTCACATATATTATATAGATGAATTCATATCCGTCTTAATATTACCTAGTTATTAAATGTTTATACCATGTTGGACTCGTTAGACCAAATAGTGTCTTTCCATGATGTCAATCTTAAAATCCCACAGTCAAGAATCTTAAGCAATCATTAAGCTTTATTACATTTGTGAAAGATTGAATCCATTTGGGACTCCGTTTCGTGACAAATAAATGTAACCTCATGCCTTATATAAGACTTTAGGCCAACTCAAGGCAACTTTGTTACCCGTTGCTTTATTTTAATTTCACACTCACCTCATTAGTTTAAGTCAAATTTACACCAACTCTGTTACAATAAATACTAATTCCAATTAAATACAGTTACTCGTAGTCTTCACCGTCCCTAGTTTTTGTTGCTACATTTTACAATTTTACTTTCGTATTATTTAAAGTACGTCTAAACACTATAGTCTACGCCACCTGTGCAGGTCGGGGTCGAATTTCTTTGTGTAACACATTGTAGGCGAAAGAGTATGGAAAAGGAACTCATTTTGATATCAAAAGTCAGAGCTTAATTAATATTTATTTTAATTTTCGCTATTTGGCCTTAAAATATTATTGTAGGTGTAATTAAACATTTAACACATTTCATCAAAACAAATACAAAATTTTATGTATCGTATAATCATATATTATGTCTTCGTAAGACTGATTTGTAAAGCGAGCACAGTAATTTTGTGCACATGCTCGGGATACAAATCTGTATCCCGAGCACACTAGGCCAAATGTGCTCGGGATACAGATTTGTACTCCGAGCACACCAAGCCAATGGTGCTCAGGATACAAATCTGTACCCCGAGCACACCAAGCCAAGTGTGCTTAGGGTACAGATTTGTATCCTGAGCACACCAACCCAACTTACGGGAAGCCGACAGACTGCGGGCAGTGAAGTCAACCATAAAAATATATCCCAAACCATAAAAATATATCTTAAACCATAAAAATATATCCCAAACCATAAAAATGTATCTTAAACCATAAAAATATATCCCAAACCATAAAAATATATCCCAAACCATAAAAATATATCTTAAACCATAAAAATATATCCCAAACCATAAAAATATATCCCAAACCATAAAAATATATCTTAAACCATAAAAATATATCCCAAACCATAAAAATATATCCCAAACCATAAAAATATATCTTAAACCATAAAAATATATCCCAAACCATAAAAATGTATCTTAAACCATAAAAATATATCCCAAACCATAAAAATATATCCCAAACCATAAAAATATATCCCAAACCATAAAAATATATCTTAAACCATAAAAATATATCTTAAACCATAAAAATATATCCCAAACCATAAAAATGTATCCCAAACCATAAAAATAAATCCCAAATCATAATAAATAAATCCCAAATCATAATAAATGTATCCCTAACAAAACTTAAAAATGGATCGAAAAAAAATATTTCTAAATCATAAAAATAATTCCTAAATCATAAAAATAATTTCTAAATAATAAAAATAATTTGGTTTGGGAAAAACTTATTATGATTTGGGATTTATTTTTATGGTTAGGGATATTTTCATGGCTAAACTGCAGTTATCCGGCTAGGTTTTCTATTGAACCCCTGAACCCCGAACCCCAGAACCCCGAACCCCACTATAGTCACGTTATGAGCCACCCGTCAGTCACTATTTTCGCCTTTTTCTAACCTAACCTAATAAAAACGAATAAAATAAATGATTGGTTGTTTCAATTTTATTAGGTTAGGTCAAAAAAGAAGCAAATAGTGACTTGTTTTGAAAATACTTGCTTCTTTTTTGACCTAACCTATTAAAATTGAAACAACCAAACATTTATTATATTCATTTTTATTAGGTTAGGTTAGGTTAGAAAATGCGAAAATAGTGACGGGTGGTCCATAACGTGACTATAGTGGGGCTCGGGATTCAGGTTTCAGGGGTTCGGGGTTCAGGGGTTCGGGGTCCAGGGATTCAGGGTTCGGGGTTCAGGGGTTCAATAGAAAACCTGGCCGGATAACTGTAGTTTAGCCTATATTTATTATGATTTGGGATTTATTTATTATGATTTGGGATTTATTTTTATGGTTTAAGATACATTTTTATGGTTTGGGATATATTTTTATGGTTTAAGATATATATGGTTTGGGATATACTTTTATGGTTGACTTCACTGCCCGCAGTCTGTCGGCTTCCCGTAAGTTGGGTTGGTGTGCTCAGGATACAAATCTGTACCCTAAGCACACTTGGCTTGGTGTGCTCGGGGTACAGATTTGTATCCCGAGCACATTTGGCCTAGTGTGCTCTGGATACAGATTTGTATCCCGAGCATGTGCACAAAATTACTGTGCTCGCTTTACAAATCAGTCTTCGTAAGGAGATTTGGCTGTATCTGTACAACACTGCAGGAGAACGCAAATAATTAATACAATATATTCTCGAATATATAACGCTTTCCAAAGGACTACACTCTTCAGTGATCGTTTAGCATTAAAACATTGAAAATTATTTTTGCTGTGAAAGTTTTCTAAAAGCCAAATACTTTTATCAATAATCATAAATTTTCATAAAATTACAATAAGAAATTTATGTAAAAAGAAAACTTATTTTCTAAGAATTATTTTCTTTTGCATCTTTTGTTTGCAATCAATTTACATTTTTAACAATATTGAAATATTTTGCTGCATAAAAATGTCTTGCAATAACAGGGTCGGTTTATTTATATTTTTGTATTCCATGTGCCATTACGAACAAGTAACCAGTTTTAAAAACTTGTCTTTGTTTAGCAATTGCGATTTCAATCTCATACTATTTAACAACTCCTCTTGGGCTGATCAAGTTTTGTTGTCTAATCAAAATTTTCAGCCGTGGACGATCGTTGCTGCCGACTATAAAAATAAAACGTTCAGAAAAGATAGCCAGAATCCAACGGAATTGACAAACAGCCACTGTCGTCTGAATATTCTTTTGGAACCAGATTATTCGTTTATGTTAATGGATTATTTCGGATTCGAAATAAATCTTCGGTCATCTCAGTTCTTAATTATATACGACCTGGACAATATATTAGATATAAAGGGGTTGTACAATTTTCAATTGTTCCAGGATGATTCAGTAAGTGGCCTTTATTTTATTGGTATAAAAAATAGTTTGGACTATTCTTTGTTCACTGTACAGTTGTATCAATACAAAGAAAGAAGTAAACCATTGTTTGTTGACATTGATGAAGACAATTGGTCAAAAGTATGGAATAATCTCAATGGACACGCTCATGGAAATTCTCTAGCTGTGCTTGATTTCTACCACACAAGTAATAAGCCAACTGAGAAAAGAGAATGTATTCATTCCACATACATGTTGATAAAGTTCTCTGTAGACTGTCGACCGTCGCAAAGAGTAGTTGAGACACTTGCTGCTAATCTAAACTTTTCGGCATGGTACATGAAGTCAGTTAAAGAGGACATTATGAATGTATATCATGAAATAGACCCACCTTCCGTTATTTATGTAGGAGGGTGGAGGACACACGAAAATATTTTTGATTACCTTTGGAACACAGAAAAGTTTCTTTATAAAGACATTGACTTTGTTGTAATCTATTGCGAAGCTGAGGAATCATTTTTTAGCGTGCCATTGTCTGTCTTAGCACAAAATACTTTCGACGAGATCGGTTGGGTGTTGATTTTCCTTTTCTTTCCTATTGCCAACGCAATTTTAATATTTAAATTTGGTTCCTCTCAAAATAATTTTAATTTGACTGTTGTAGTATTAGTATCATCATTTGGAGTCTTACTTCGCCAATACAATTCTATTTATAGAAAACGCCTACTCTCTGGCCTTGTTTTATTAATGGCTATCATAATTACGTCACAATATGAAACTTATATAACAGGAGAAGTGATTGTTCCACCAGAAAAGAAAATATTCGAAAGCTTTGAACAATTGGTAGATAATGGATACAGGGTCATAAATCAGAAAGACGATATTTACGACGAGGATCTGTGGATGACAAGTTTGTTCGAGCAGAACGGATATGAAAATACGTCAGACAAAATATATACCTATGACTGGAGAACAGAAGAGACGGCGCAAGGGTTCAGAAACGAGGGCTATACTTATGACAATTTGTCGGTCAAACTTGTTGGAAATACTGGCTTGAAACTAATGACAGAAGAGCCAAAAACAATTAGCCTATTTATCATAAATGCGATTCATAAAGAATTCCCAAAATCAAAATGCAGCGCAGCTAAAAAATCTGCGGCAACTCAATTTGATGAGTGGGGATTTGAGTGGGACTTTAGATATCAACACAAATCATTTATGTACCGTCTGCTGGAAATTGGACTTTTGGATATGTGGGAGGATCATCAAATAGTACACTTCATTTCACGCCAGTTAGATGCAAAAATCAAATACGAGGAATCCAGACCTAAAACTATTACTTTGCAGATGAAAATTCATACCATATTTTTAGTACTCGCATATTCGATTATGGGAACTATTTTAATTTTCCTAATAGAAAATCATAGCCATTTCAAATCCCTGCTTCAGCGAGTCAAATTCATTTGCATATCGCAGTACCACCGCTTTTACTTCAAAATGAGATCTACTAAGGTAGTCCCTTTTGATACACAACTAAGCATTAGTGATAGGTCGTAATGTTATTCACAAAGTATTGCGAATAATAAAATTAAACCCGTATATCAATTTTATAATCATCTTACATCCATGTCGTGTTTCTATTTTACATAATTATTTTTCAAAGTTAATGAGAAGCATACATTCGAATTCGAACTATATACATGCAATTTAACTAACTAAATTGTTAACCTGAGCATCAGACATTTTGGATAAGTACAATAAGAGTATTATGTACCTATTTAAATATCGATGTTTGGTTTCATTTTGCAAGTTCGTCGTTTTGTTCTCCTTTGTAAATGTTTCTCAGTGAAAGGAGCACAACAAAACAAGCAAGTAAAAACTACAAAAATCATCCTAGCAGGCACGGCAGGCAATTGGACACTGATAACTCGATTCTCATGCATGATCTGTATAATGAAGTGTTGGACAAAATCTGTAATGTAAGCAGTAAGCATGTAAATTAAAATAATTTAATTTTACTTTGATGGTTATGTTTGTTATGATGCGGCAATTTTTAGTGACATGAAGCTTTAATTGGGCAGCAAAGGCACGCATCGCACCTTTAATTGTATAATTGCCAAATTGTAATTGTTACAAATCTATCATGACTTAACTGCTCCCTTCATTTAAAACAATGAACTATGAAATTCTTTAATCTTATTTTTAATTCATCAATTATTATTGTAGTTTGTAGATCATTTTTATGTACCCACTTTTGCCTACATTAATAGTTATTAGGGACAAAGTAACAAAATATTACGTCGTTTCCCTGTTGGTTCGTAGCATTTTGCATTGCTTGTGTGTTAGGTCAAACTAAAAGCGCACACAAATTGTATATCAATAGTACAATGTAGAGGAACATTAACTGTATTCGTCTGATGGCCCATAAACTCAAAAAGCAGCATTAGTTGACAGTGGAATTAGTTTGCAATGCTATTTGCTTTCGTGAAGTAAAACTGTGCAGAGTTGTATAGAATAGATCAGGCTTTCATTTAGGCGTAGGCGTTTAGCAAAGACCTGATATTTTGTTTGAGTAAAGTATCAGGTCTCTACTAAAAAAATAAACAGAACTGCGCGAAAAAAAGTTTGCGTGCTACAATTGTAATACATGTTAGTATAGCAAGAGTTAAATGTTCAGCTGTTGCTGGTAGCTACAGCTAAACATTTAACTTGCTATGCCAGTTAGTCTTTCTCTTTAGTCAATGTCTATATAGTAAGGTTTCCCAGTGTACATACTCAAAGTATAAAAAACAAAAAGCTAACTAAAAACAACTAAACTAATTCCAGCATGATCTAGCTAGGAAGTAATAGCAAAGATAAACGAAAAAATTTAATAGTGATTTATTATAAACTTTGACCCCAATAAATCATGATGAAATATGCTATCATACGACGGTCTTTTAATATTGAAATTGAAAAAAGTTAACTATAATATACATCGATACATTTAAAGACAAAGTATAATGTAGGTGAAGTAAGTTTTATTATCATGCTATTAGTCAGTATGTAAAAATTAGAGTGAAATGTTCTACTTAAATAAATCTACTAGCAGTAACATGAATACCACATTAATTTAATGTCACAAATCAGAAATTGCAATAGTTTTCAACGATATGGGCTACTGAAGTTAAGTTTACAAAGAAAATTGATGTAAATTTTAACCAAATAAATGTATACGTTATTGTACCATTTCTATGTGTATGGAGGTATATTTGATGCAATACACGTTCCGAAGACGCGTCTGCCCCTTTTACATGGATTGCATTTGCATCTCCACTGATATTTCCATCGATACCAGCGTTTTTCACACTTGCCACGTTCCCCTTTAGCCTGGCAGTGCTCTACACATTCTGTTCCATGAGGGCATCCTCTATCCGCTGCAATATAATAAGAAATAATAAACTATTATCAGATTAAAATATTCGGTTTAACTTAGATAACTTAATATCTACTAATTTACCTGAAGTTACTGCAATTATAACAGATGCCACAAGCAAGAAAATTAACAATTGCTGTTTCGAAACCATTTTGGCTGGACTTGGAAATTGGAGAAAATTTCAGGTGAAGATAAATATAATGCACGCAGATAGATTTGAGAATATTGACCATTTTACAGAGTGCATTTGCTATTTATTGAGATTTTTTGTGACGCATATTTTATGTGCAGTATTACGGCATAGTAGTCTCTTCTTCTGTTCAATGAAACTTATCTTATGAGAAGCATTCTAATCTAAAACACGTTCAATACAACTATATTATGTTATCGTGCGTATGACTGTTTTCGTCTGTATCCTAGGTATATAACTTGTAGAACCATGATTAATTTTATTTTCAGTAAAGTATGATTGTATTTCATTACTTATCGCATAACAAATGAAAAATTATTTATTTATTTCATTATGTGTGTAAAATGACTAAATTCAAACCCCATTGATTTATAAACGTATTTATATTAAACATCTTTTGTTACATTAAAGGTGTAACGATTGCTCACATGGTGTATCATCATCACTAGAATTATTCATTCTAAATTGCCATGAAAATTGTTTTCTTGAATAAAGTAGTAACTTCTTTGATTGACTACTCTACTACATCGAAGTTATTAAAGACAGTGTTATGCACTTTACCAAATACAATGTGGAGATTCAGGCTCGTGTATGTTATTCCATGCTATACATGAATACACGTGGAAATACCAACCATCTAGAGCAATAAGGTATAGGGATTTGCTAATACAAAATAAGAACTGGGAATTCTCCTTAACCAATCTGTAGATGGATTAGCTTCATTTCACGCTATTCCTTATGTGATGAACACAATGTTCTCTTACTCCATAGATACGTGTGAGCTTATTATTATGGTATAATATAACTTTTATAAACGAAATATGTTAGATATATTATAGCATTATATTATCCACATTTAAATATCGATATTGCGGAAACAACTGTTTATGCACGCTAGCCTTTTCCTTTGTCAATGTCAATGTTGCCCAGTGAACAGTGCAAGTACAACACAACAAAAAGAAGCCAAGCCTTACAAGCAATTGGGCTTACCAAACGCTAATAATTGGAGTCAAGTATGGTATTCATACTAATATAGCGTTTGCTGTTGTGTCTAAATAAAGTCAAGGGTGAGACTATTCTGTCAATTCCAAAGCCTTAAGTAAATAAAACTGACATTAAGCATAAATTATTTCCGCAGGACCTTGAATATAAGTTGGTCTTGCTAGTACTTTCTTGCACCATATACTTGTATTGCAACAGAGCATAAAGTCCGAATTATGTGTAGGAACAGTAAATGTCAGTTAATGAGACCACTAACTAGGTAAATACACAATTGCACAATTGTACCAAATTTTTTTATTTCAAGGTAATATAAGGACATGTGTGTATGTATGTATAATAAATGTAACGACTGTGGAAGATTTTATAAATAAAAGTTACACAATTAAAAAAGGCGAAGCTTACAATGGCAGAGGTGATTTCTAAAAAAATAAGTGAAATGTGACAATTGTAAAAGACAATTTGACAATACGACAATATTAAGCAAAAGAAGTACCGACAGAAAACTACCTTTTAAACATATTATATACAGATGAATTCATATCCGTCTTAATATTATTAATTACCTAGTTTCTAAAAGTTTACACCATGTTTGGCTTTTTATATCAGCTAGTGTCAGCGCTTTCCATGTAGTCAATCTCAAAATCCCATAGCACATAGATTTATTGAATAGGTGCTGTGAGGACAGTTAAATCTGAGAGGTTATCTGGCGGGGCTCTAGCTTAACCACACAATTAACTACTTAGATTTTCGAATTGATTTTTGATGTATGCCATTTGGCCGCATTTGAATGATGTTTACATCATTAGAATCGTCTTGTCCAAATTGGCAATGCCTGTAAGTTAGAAGGGGTACGGTGCTACAGTTATGGCGATTTCCAATTCACAATTTAACATTAGTAGGATACCTGCTTTACGAGCTAAGCTCCCTCTGCCTTCTAAGGTTTTCTACCTAGACCAAAACGTTACACGACAGCTTTACAATGTGCATAGTAAAGATACTTTTGCAGCTTTATTACATTATGAAAGTTAGATACAATTTAGACCCCGTTTCGTGGCAAATCAATCTCACCTCATGCTTTAAATGAGACTTTTGGCCAATTCAAGGCAACTTTCTAACCCGTTGCTTTATTTTAATTTCACACTCATGTCGTTAGTTTAAGTCAATTCTACACCAACTCAATTGTCATAAATATTAATTGCAATTAAATAGTTATTCGTGGTCTTTCCCGCCCTATTTAATTTTTTACTACATTTTATTCGTATTACCTAAAGTAATTTTAGAGACTATAGTATTCGCCACCTATGCAGGTCAGGACCGCACTTGCTTTGTGTACCTCATTGTACGCGAAGGAGTATGGAAAAGGAATTCGAACTCAAAATCATGTTACAATTTTAAAATCAAGATATCAAAAGTCAGAGGTCTTAGTTTGCTCATTAGAATCATTAGATCATTAAAAGCTCCACAGAAAATGTTTATACAAAAATGTTACCATGACTGACTTAGTGTTATTATGAATGATTTTGTATTCGGTGTTCGAACACTTGTTCTTGCATTCTATCATTTGGTATTCGATCATTTGTTTTTGCAGTTAACCAATCGTACTACCGAATGACTTGATATTTTGGTTCCACAGCCATTTATTACGTGTGCGGTTGATGGGAGGAGGAGGTACCTAAAAGTGTAGATACATATAGGTATATAACACTTATTACTTTACCTCAGACTGTGATTATTGATTATATATTAGAATAGATTGATTTGCAGTAGTGTTGTCCGTAGGAGGAGGCGGTAACTTATTAGGCAACTAGATATCTCCATAGATTTAGTTAAATCATTTAGATGAATATAATCCACAAACAAATAGCAACAAATGCTTTCAAATTTAACCTTTTTAACACAGCAGAAGATTTTAATGCTTAATTTAAATTTCGTTATTCGGACTTAAAATATTATTATTAGTATAAATGGCCCAAACATTTAACACATTTCATCAAAACACATACAAAACCGTATTTATTGTATATATTATACTGTCTCGCATAATCGCATATTATGTCTTCCAAAAAAGGTTTGACTGTAGCTGTACCAACACTGAATGCAAATAATCAATATATTTCATAATATCTAATGCTAAACCAAAGACTACCTACGTTACACTCTTTACTGACCGTTTAGCATTAGAATGGTGAAAATTTAGATTTTGCTGCCCAAGTTTTTTAAAAGTGAAATACGTTTTAACAGTATTAACAAATTTGCAACACTTATTTTTTTCGTTTTCATCTTTAGCGTTTAGGTAGTTTACACTTTCAACAATTTTGGAATATTTTGTTACGTAAAAAATGTTTTGCAATAGCAGGGTCGGTTTATTTATATTTTTATATTCCATGTCGTGTCATTACGAACTAGCATCCAGCATCAAAAATCTGTCTTTGTTTAAAAATTGTGATTTCAATCTCGTAATATTCAACGAATCTTCACTGGCTGATGAAGTTTTGATGTATAATCAAAATTTTCAGCCGTGGACGATCGTTGCTGCCGACTATGAACATAGATTGTTCAGTAAATATTGGTGGGGTCCAACAGATTTGACTAACAGCCACTGTAGTCTGAACATAGTACTAGAGCCAGACTATTCATTTGAATGGCTTTCGAGTTATTTCGGATCCGAAATAAATCTTCGCTCCTCTCAGTTCTTAATTATATATGACCAGGTCAATGGAGTAGACATCAAGAGGTAGGAAATTTATAGGCATTTTCAAGATGAGTCCGTGAGTGGTCTTTATTTCATTGGTATAGGAAATAGTTCAGACTATTCCTTGTTCACTGTACAGCTGTATCAGTACAAAGAGAGAAATGAGCCATTGTTTATTGACATTACTGAAGACAACTGGAAAACGGTATGGGATAATCTAAATGGAAACGCACATAGAAATCCTTTAGCTGTGCGTGATTTCTACCACACGAGTAATAAAGCAATTGAGAAAAGAGAATGTATTCTTTCTACCTACATGTTGATAAAACTTTCTGTGGACTGTCGACCTTCAGAAAGAGCAATTGAAGCATTAGCTGATAATCTGAACTTCTCTGCATGGTACATGAAGTCAATTAAAGGGTACATTATGGATATATATCATGAAATAGACCCACCTTCCGTTATTTATGTAGGAGGGTGGAGGACACACGAAACGGTTTTTAAATACAACTGGAATACAGAAACGTTTTTGTACATAGACATTGATTTTGTTATTGTATATTGCGAGGATCACGAATCATTTCTTAGCGTATCATTGTCTGTCTTAGCGCATAATACTTTCGATGAAATCAGTTGGGCGTTCACATTTCTCTTCTTTCCTATTGCCAATATAATTCTAATCAAAAAATTTGTTTCCTCTCATAGCAATTATAATTTAATTGTTGTAGTATTAATATCATCATTAGGAGTTCTGCTTCGCCAATATAATTCTATTTATAGGAAACACATTCTGTCTTTTGTTGTTTTATTGATGGCCATTATCATCACGTCCCAATATGAAACTTATATAACAGGTGAAGTGATTGTTCCACCAGAAAGGAAAATATTCGAAAACTTTAAATAATTGATAAATAATGGATACAGAGTCACAAATCAGAAAGACGAAAATTACGACGAGGATCTGTGGATGAGACGTTTGTTCGGGCAGAACGGATATACAAACACATCAGACAGGATATACACCTATGATTGGGAGACAGACGAGACAGCACAAGGTTACAGAAACGAAGGTTATACTTATGACAATGTGTCAATCAAACTTGTTGGAAATACTGACTGGAAATTAATGACTGAAGAGCCAAAATCTATTAGCCTCCTTACCATAAATGATATTCATAAAGAATTTCCAAATGTAAAATGCAGCGCAGCTAGAAAGCCAGCCGCAACTCAGGTTGATGAATGGGGATTTGAGTGGGACTTTAGATATCAACATAAGTTATTTATGTATCGGCTGCAGGAAATTGGACTTTTGGATATGTGGGAGGATCATCAAATATTACACTTCATTTCACGTCAGTTAGATGAAAAAATCAAATTCGTAGAATCAAGACCTAAAACTATTACTTTACAGATGAAAATCCATACCATATTTTTACTGCTTGTATATTTGTTTCTCGGAGCTGTTGTAATTTTTCTATTAGAAAATCATTTTCGCTTGAAAACTCTACTAAAACGTGGTAAATCCTTTTGCGTATCACGGTATCGCTTTTATTTCAAAATGAGATCCACAAAGGTGGTCCGTTTGGAGGGATGCACAACTAACCATTGACTATTATTAATAGGTAGTAACGTTATTGACATTGTATAGATTAATCTCTACATTATAATCGTAGACTTGATAAAGCAATTAATTTACTATGTATGTACGTATATGTACAGCGATGTAAATGTCTACATTTTTAGTTATTACTGTAATCAGTGTTGTACTGTTGACCACTTTTTTGCATTTTGACCGGGCCACTGGTCAAAATGGTCAAAATGGTCAAAATGGCTAAAATGGTCAAAATATCAGTATACAGTTACTTAGGCTAGCAAATGAAATTTAAAATATTTAGATAATGAAATATGGCCTAAAACCAATGAAACACTATTCTACTAACATCAGACTACAGAATGACACTCTCTAATCATTTTTAACTGCAATCTTTAGAAAGTTGTATTTGTTGTTTACTGTTGCAGTAAAAGCTACCTTGGGGTCTCAATTAACCCCAAACAGGCATTTTGTCCATTTTGACCATTTTGACCACTTTTTAATTTTTTTTGACCGGGCCATTTTGACCATTATGACCATTATGACCACTAGTGGTTTTAACCACTGCACAACACTGACTGTAATAAATCAAGGGAAATAAAGCGACAGAATGGAGCTACATCAACGGCCTTTCCCAATACAATTGAAACCTGACTACATGGTTGCAGAACTAATAATTGTCGCCTTCTAGTATTCAATATCTATCTCATTGGCTGATATTAACAATGCCGAATTTATTTAAAACTGTGAACAGGAGCCCCCAAATCACTCAGCCTTATTTTTCTTGAATAAATCAGTAAGTCTTTGCTTAACAACTAACTATACTACTATATCATATCGTAAACGATAATTTCATATAAATACATAATTATTCACTCATTCAAACAGTATTATCGCTTCAAGCTCGCCGGCTCGCTTAAATAAATGGTTGTATGATATACGCAAATACACCAGGAGATATCATCCATACTCATTAATTCGATATAGGAATTTGCTAATCTGCAATAAGAACTGGAAGTTTTCCTGAACAATTCTGTTGATGAATTAGTCTATTTTCCGGCCATCTAACTCCATATTATACACTCTTGAGTTTCTTATAATGGTATATAACTTTTATAAAATAAATATGTTGTATTTGTAAGATTTATATATAACGATAGATAACCATCCAATTTTAAATATCGATCGAGCAGAAACATTCGTTTCTGGAATTTCGTCTTATATGGTCGTGTCAATGTCAATGTTTCCCAGTGAACATAGGAACAACAATAAAACAGTAAGAAGCCAATAAAGCAACTGGACTGGACGCTAGTAATTCGAATCAAGCATGATCTAACTAGTTTATATCTCTGCTAAATGAATTCATGGGAGGAACTATACTGTCAATTCCAATTCCAAGACCGGGTAAACAAAACTGACAAGCATAAACTATCTCCAGGACCTTCTAGTGTTTTCTTGTACCTTGTATTTTACTTGTAGTACAATAGAGCTTATAGTCCGAATTATGTAACAGTGCAGTAAATGCCACTTAATTCGACCACTATACTAACTATACGGCAATTATAAATGCACAAATGTATTTATTTCAAGATAATATAAAGATACTGAGATACTTATGTACACAATATATGTAACGGTTGTAGGTTATTTTGTAAATAAAATTTCGGCAGTTATTTAAATTTTTTATCAAAGATGATAACACTATAACACACAAATTCATATTTTGTTGATGTTACCTTAAGGAGATTTAGCTGTAGCTGTACTAATGCTACAGGAAAATGCAAATAATCGATATTATTACTAATAGACCGCTGCTAAACTAACGACGACACTCTTTTCTGATCGGTTAGACCAGAGAAAAATTAGGTTTGATTGGCAAAGTTTTCTAAAAGTGAAATACGTTTTAACAGTATTCATAAATTTGCTTGCATAATATCCACAAGTAGTTTGTAATTTGCAACAAATATTGAAATTTTTCCACCTTTTATTTAACCAGCTTTTATTTTTAACAATACTGGAACCTTTTAATATATAACAAAATGTTTTACAGTGGCAGGGTGTGTTTAATCATAGTATTTTTTAATTCTATATGCCACTACGAACAAGTATCCAGTATCAAAAATTTGTCTATGTTTAACAATTGCGATTTCAATCTCGTAATATTTGACAAATCCTTCTGGGCTGATCAAGTTTTGATGACTAATCAAAATTTTCAGCCGTGGACGATCGTTGCTGCGAACTATGAAAATAAATTGATCAGAAAACATTGGAACCGTCCAACCGATTTAACAAACAGCCAATGTCGTCTGAATATACTTCTGGAGCCAGATTATTCATTTCAAATGCTATCATCATATTTCGGATCCGAAATAAATCTTCGCTCATCTCAGTTCTTAATTATATACGACCGGACCAATAGACTGGATATCAGGTGGTGGTATAATTTTAGAATTTTCCAGGATCAGTCAGTAGGTGGTCTTTACTTTATTACTATAAGAAATAGATTCTATTCTTTGTTCACTGTACAGCTGTATGGAAATAAAGGAAGAAACAAACCATTGTTTGTTAACATAGATGACGACAATTGGACAAGAGTATGGAATAATCTCAATGGACACGCCCATGGAAATCCTCTAGCTGTGCTTGATTTCTACCACACTAGTAATAAGCCAACTGAGAAAAGAGAATGTATTCTCTCCACATACATGTTGATAAAACTCTCTGTGAACTGTCGACCCTCTCAAAGAGCAGTTGAAACAATTGCTACTAATCTAAACTTTTCGGCATGGTACATGAAATCAGTTAAAGGGCATATTATGAATGTATATAATGAAATGGACCCACCATCCGTTATTTATGTAGGAGGGTGGAGGACTTACGAAAGGGTCTTTAAATACAACTGGAACACAGAAAAGTTTCTTTACAAAGACATAGACTTCGCTGTGGTCTATTGCGAAGCCGAGGAATCATTTTTTAGTGTGCCATTGTCCGTCTTAGCGCAAAATACTTTCGACGAAATTAGTTGGGCGTTCATATTCCTTTTCTTTCCTATTGCCAACGCAATTTTAATATTTAAATTTGGTTCCTCTCAAAATCATTTTAATTTGATTGTTACAGTAATAATAGCATCACTAGGAGCTCTTCTTCGCCAATATAATTCTGTTTATAGAAAACGCCTACTCTCGGGTGTTGTTTTATTAATGGCTATCATAATTACGTCACAATATGAAACTTATATAACAGGTAAAGTGATTGTTCCACCAGAAAGGAAATTGTTCGAAAATTTTAAAGAATTGGTGGATAATGGATACAGAGTCATAAATCAGAAAGATGAAATTTACGACGAGGACCTGTGGATGATACGCTTGTTCGAGCAGAACGGATATACAAACACATCAGGCAGAATATATACTTATGACTGGAGAACAGAAGAGACGGCCCAAGGATACAGAAACGAGGGCTATACTTACGACAATTTGTCGGCCAAACTTGTTGGAAATACTGACTTGAAATTAATGACAGAAGAGCCAAAGACAATTAGCCTATTTATCATAAATGCGATTCATAAAGAATTTCCAAAGGCAAAATGCAGCGCAGCTAAAGATTTAGTAGCAACTCAAGTTGATGAGTGGGGTTTTGAATATGACTTTAGATATCAACATAAGTCATTTATGCATCGTCTGCAGGAAATAGGACTTTTGGATATGTGGGAAGATCATCAAGTAGTACACTTCATTTCACGTCAGTTAGATGAAAAAATCAAATACGATGGATCCCGGCCTGAAACTGTTACTTTACAGATGAAAATCCATACCATATTTTTAGTACTCGCATATTCTCTTATAGGAACTATTTTAATTTTCCTAATAGAAAATCATTGCCGTTTCAAAGCACTACTTCAGCAAATCAGATTCATTTGCGTATCACAGTACCACCGCTTTTACTTCAGAATGAGGTCTACCAAGGTAGTCCCTTTGGATTCACAACTAACTATTAATGATAGATAGTAAGTAACGTTATTGACATAGTATAGTGAATAAAAAAAACCATTATCATCAATTTTATAATCATCTTATATCATCATTTTACGCGTTTTTACACAATTTTCCTTTAAGGTTATTGAGAATCATACATTTGAATATACAATTATATATGCATTACAACTTAAGGTGAGCATCAGACAATTTGGATAAGTAAAATAAGAATATTATATAGCAATTTAATTATCGATGTTTGGTTTGTTTTCGCAAATTCGTCTTTCCCGTTTGTAAAAATCTATAGTAATACTAGTTGAAACCTAGCACATAAGTTGTGCTAGAAAAATGTTGAAACATGTAATATTCTAGCGACTGCATATTATCCCGGAATTCAATGACAGGCCGAAGACTTCAACCGCATAAAATTTCATAAATTCCCTGAGCCGGCGTACTAACACCAATTTCAGCCATCCGTCTATTTTTTGCGCAATTCCATCTCAGCTTTATACTATTGGTATGATATAGTTAGGTGGGTATTTGATGAATATCTATTGATAAACATCCCATCCAACCCATCATGACATCCGGATGGCAAGGTATTGGTTCTCATCACCGAACCTACTCGATATCAAAGATCAGAAGCTTAAAGGATATTTCGTAACAAGTATCTACGTACAGGTTTCTTAATTCGAACATTTAATTGTATTTGTTTGAAGGCGAATTAGAAAAATAACATGTCATTTCTTACGGTCGGTAATTTCGAACCTTGTAGTCGTAAAAATAAGCTTCTTAGATAGTATGATGCCTTTTGTTTGCCTAAAACACATTCGATACACTCCAAAGTATGTGACAACCAACCCCATCCTATCCAGCCTATCACGACTCACGAACGACCATACAGGCTACTGTACCCATCCCATCCAGCCCATCATCAACATCCAAGAAATTGCCTCCATCCCATCCAGCCCATTACCGACATCCAAGTAATTGTCTTTCCAGCCCATCCAAGCATCCGGATGGGATGGTGGATGGGAATATTTACATCTATGGTGCGTTGGTATGTAACATACTTCCCTCTAAGGTGGCTCTGCCGATGAAAATTGGGGGATTAGCAGCCACCGCCACTAAATATCACGGTTGCTGGGGGCTCTGCTCATGTGTACATACAAAGGTGTTTAATAATGTACCCCAAAGCAGTTTACCCGACGTCCACAACACGGCACATGCTTTTGTCGGGTGCCTTCCGAAGTTACCCGACAAAGACACTTTGCTAATAGTGGACTTCGAGTAAACTGTTTTGGGGTGGATTATTAAAAACATTAATTATTCAATGCGCGTGCGCCAGTTTATGTTTATACTTTAGTCATGATTGTTATAAGGTTTCACAGTGAAAGGAGCACAACAAAACACGCAAGTAAAAACTATAAAAATCATCCTAGCAGACAGTTGGACACTATAATAACTCGATTCTCAAGCATGTTCTATAGTAAAATGGGTTTTTAGACAAAATCTGCTATGTAAGCCGAAAGCATGTTAATTAAAATAATTTAATTTTACTTTGATAGTTATTATTATTTTTGTTATTGCTTTGCAATTTTTCGTGATGTAAAACTTTAATTAGTACAGAAAAGGCATTAATCGCACTTTTCATTGTATAATTATAACTGGCCCCTTGAATAAAAACGGCAACTACGAAATTCTTTATTTGTTATTTTTAATTTTCCAATTATTATTATAGCTTGCAGATCTGTGTTATGTACCCATTATTGCCTACATTAATAGTTATTAGGGACGAAGCAACAAAATATTATGTCGTTTTTCTGTTAAATCATATTCAAAGAATTTTGTATAGTTCGTGTAATGGGGCGAACTAAAAGCGCACACAAATTGTATATCAATAGTTTAATGTAGAGTAACACTATATCGTCCCTTAAGGATGGAAAAAGCCTCTATCCACTTTCAGTTTGGTACAGGAATAAGCCTATGTCCATTTTTTGTTTGGCACAGGAAAAAGCCAAAATCCATTTTTTGTTTGGTACAGGAATAAGCCTATCTCCACTTTTCGTTTGGTGCAGGAAATAGCCTATCCTCTTGCAGCATTACGTAAAGTTGTCGGGGCACAGTAAGAATAAACAAGTTGACGAAATGAAGTATTTATTATTTTTATGTTGATACTTGAAATATATCATGCTATAATGTACATAAACATTATAACATTTTAGCTAATTACACAATAAAACAAAAACAAAACTTTTAACGACTCAAATTCGGATTTTGATATTGGATAAAACTAAACTGGCTGGAAGGAACTCAAGGAAGAATGAAAGTTCAATATTTCCGCCGCCCATATTAACCATGTATCAATACGCCCCTATAAGCTGCAAGAGGGTAGGGGCTATTTCCTGCACCAAACGAAAGGTGGATTTAGGCTTATTCCTGTACCAAACAAAAAATGGATTTTGGCTTTTTCCTGTGCCAAACAAAAAATGGACATAGGCTTATTCCTGTACCAAACTGAAAGTGGATAGAGGCTTTTTCCATCCTTAAGGGACGATATAACTGTACCCCTCCGGTGGCCTAATTTATACATAATTCGAAAGCAGCATTAGTTGATAGCGGAGTTAGTTTGCCCTGTTATTTACTCTTATAAAATAAAAATGTGGTGAAGAATAGCTCCTTTAGGCTTTCACTTAGCCAAAAGATTTTTGGCAAAGACAGGATATTTTGAGTAAAGTATCAGGTCTCGGCTAAAGGAGTGAACAGAACAGACTTAATCTAAAACAAGTTTGCATGCTAGAATTGTAATACACGTTAGTATAGTAAGTATAGTTGGATGTTTTGCTGTTGCTGCCAGTAGTTGGTCTTTCTTTTTATTTAGTGTCTATCGAACAAGGTTTCCCAGCGAACATTCGCAAAGTATAACAAAACAAAAAGCTAACTATAAAACAATTAAACTGGGACACTTTAATTCCAGCGTGTTCTAGGAAATAATAACGTTCGATGGGGATCTCCTTATGCTATTGGGGCTTTGAATTCCCGTCCACATGTGACACAATGACTCATCGTATCGCTTTGAATCCTTACATTGCACTTCACTCTATCAACTGGAGTCAATGCAGGCGGAAATATTATTATTTACTAATCCCTAGGATAGATGGTCGTGCAAGATCCTACACTAGTACTTACTATCAAAAGTTCTGCCATATTTTTTGTAGCTTTTCATTAATGTTTCATTAAATCCCTCAGTCCAAATTTTATCCCTAAAATTCGTATACCAATAATGGTAATAATAACAGAATACGAGTTCGGCGATCAGCAAGGCCGCAACCAGAAAAACATTTCAGGGGGTACCGAGAAAATGTGTCAACATTGTCGCGAAACTTTCATCGATTTTTTGTGTTTTTAGACATTTTATTTTTCTGGGTTTTGAGATGGACGTGAGAGAGCTTGTTCCCTGATGGCCCCCTCCCCCTCCTTATTGAGGCGGCCCTAGCGACCAGCCAATTTATCGGAAAAAGTGTGTGGATAAAACGGCAAAAAATCTTAACCCACGCGCTTATCCGAAAATAAAGGTTAGCTATTATGTGCAGATAAAGTTCAAAAGGCCATTTGTCACTACTATATTGCTGCTTTATTCTAATCCCGTATAATGTAATAAATTTCACCGATTTACACAGAACGAAAGATTCCAAATTATGTTTGAATGCAAAATAGTGCAAATTTCAGAATGAAAATAGATAGGAGAAAGCGAAAACGCCATATCAACTAGGGTTAGTCAGTTAAGACAGTATAATATATGATTTTTACATGTATTTTATTTTCATAAGGTTTGAAAATTCTCTATAATACCACCTCCTCCATTCGGCTTTCCCAGGAAGTCCTATGCTAAAAAGTTGTATCGGGTAATCGTCGCAACCTCGGCTACAAATTCTTGCATTCAGTTCAGCAATGTCTTGAGGTATGGTTTCGTAAATGGGTGACTTCAGATGGCCCCAAATGAAAAATGTCAATTTTCAATGGATAGATAAAGATGACAACTTTTGACATTTTCACATTACTTTGCAATTTAATATAAACTAAACTTGTACCTCCAATTGATATAAACTAAATTAATTTGTGGGTTGTTTTTCATATTGTTGTTACAGCCAGGTTTAATGACGGGCTCGTTCTGAAAATACCAATATTAGGTACACAAAGTTGCCAACTAGGTAAACATGAATTATTTATAGGATGAGGACTTTGGCTTTACTAATACCTCATTTTACGGTACCAGACATTTACCGTATTAATATACATCATTAAGTCGCGGAACATAATATCTTGTAATTCTAGCAGTTTTAACAGTGTACAAATATTTTCTCTAAAGACACCTCCATAATATTCACACGTAAAGTTTGGTATTGTAATTTACAAAAGAAAACAAAATTTCGTCTTTCGCACAATTACTAACACTTATGTTAGACTATTTGTTACATAAAATGTTTTGCAGAATCAAGACAGGATTATTTATATTTTTGTATTCTATATGCCATTTCGAACTGGTATCTAGTTACAAAAATCTATCTTTGTTTAACAACTGTGATTTCAACATTGTAATATTCAACAAATCTCCATGGGCAGATAAAGTTTTGTTGTCTAATCAAAATTTTCAGCCGTGGACGGTTGTTGCTGCTGACTATAAAAATAAATTGTTCAATAAATATTGGGATCATCCAACGGATTTGACAAACAGCCACTGTCGTGTGAATATACTTCTGGAACCAGATGAATCGTTCCACTGGCTATCATTGTATTTTGGATCCGAAATAAATCTTCGTTCATCTCAGTTTTTAATTATATATGACCAGGTCAGGGGAGTAGACATAAAGAAACGCAGCATTATTTTTAGACGTTTCCAGGATGAGTCATTGAGTGGTCTTTACTTCATTGGTATGAAAAATAGTTCAGACTATTCTTTGTTCACTGTACAGTTGTATCAATACAAAGAAAGAAGTAAACCATTGTTTGTTGACATTGATGAAGACAATTGGACAAGAGTGTGGAATAAACTAAATGGAAAGGCCCATAGAAACCTATAGCTGTGCGAGATTTCTACCATACGAGTAATAAAGCAATTGAGAAAAGAGAATGTTTTCTTTCCACCTACATGTTGATAAAACTTTCTGTGAACTGTCGACCTTCAGAAAGAGCAATTGAAGCACTTGCTGACAATCTGAACTTCTCTGCATGGTACATGAAATCAATTAAAGGGCGCATTATAGATATATATCATGAAATAGACCCATCTTCCGTTATTTATGTAGAAGGGTGGAGGACACACGATTATATTTTTAACTACCAGTGGAACACAGAAAAGTTTCTTTACAAAGAAATTGACTTTGTTTTGGTCTATTGCGAAGCTGAGGAATCATTTTTTAGTGTGCCATTGTCTGTCTTAATACAAAATACTTTCGACGAAATCAGTTGGGCGTTGATATTCTTTTTCTTCCCAATTGCCAACGCAATTTTAATATTTAAATTTGGTTCCTCTCAAAATAATTTTAATTTGATTGTTATAGTATTAATATCGTCAATTGGAGTCCTACTTCGCCAATATAGTTCTATTTACAGGAAACACATTCTGTCTTTTGTTGTTTTATTGATGGCCATTATCATCACGTCCCAATACGAAACTTATATAACAGGTGAAGTGATTGTTCCACCAGAAAGGAAAATATTCGAAAATTTTAAAGAATTAGTAGATAATGGATACAGAATCCTAAATCAGAAAGACGAAATATTCGACGAGGATCTATGGATGAAACGCTTGTTCGAGCAGAACGGATATACAAACACATCAGGCAGAATATATACTTATGACTGGAGAACAGAAGAGACGGCCCAAGGATACAGAAACGAGGGCTATACTTACGACAATTTGTCGGCCAAACTTGTTGGAAATACTGACTTGAAATTAATGACAGAAGAGCCAAAGACAATTAGCCTATTTATCATAAATGCGATTCATAAAGAATTTCCAAAGGCAAAATGCAGCGCAGCTAAAGATTTAGTAGCAACTCAAGTTGATGAGTGGGGTTTTGAATATGACTTTAGATATCAACATAAGTCATTTATGCATCGTCTGCAGGAAATAGGACTTTTGGATATGTGGGAAGATCATCAAGTAGTACACTTCATTTCACGTCAGTTAGATGAAAAAATCAAATACGATGGATCCCGGCCTGAAACTGTTACTTTACAGATGAAAATCCATACCATATTTTTAGTACTCGCATATTCTCTTATAGGAACTATTTTAATTTTCCTAATAGAAAATCATTGCCGTTTCAAAGCACTACTTCAGCAAATCAGATTCATTTGCGTATCACAGTACCACCGCTTTTACTTCAGAATGAGGTCTACCAAGGTAGTCCCTTTGGATTCACAACTAACTATTAATGATAGATAGTAAGTAACGTTATTGACATAGTATAGTGAATAAAAAAAACCATTATCATCAATTTTATAATCATCTTATATCATCATTTTACGCGTTTTTACACAATTTTCCTTTAAGGTTATTGAGAATCATACATTTGAATATACAATTATATATGCATTACAACTTAACGTGAGCATCAGACAATTTGGATAAGTAAAATAAGAATATTATATAGCAATTTAATTATCGATGTTTGGTTTGTTTTCGCAAATTCGTCTTTCCCGTTTGTAAAAATCTATAGTAATACTAGTTGAAACCTAGCACATAAGTTGTGCTAGAAAAATGTTGAAACATGTAATATTCTAGCGACTGCATATTATCCCGGAATTCAATGACAGGCCGAAGACTTCAACCGCATAAAATTTCATAAATTCCCTGAGCCGGCGTACTAACACCAATTTCAGCCATCCGTCTATTTTTTGCGCAATTCCATCTCAGCTTTATACTATTGGTATGATATAGTTAGGTGGGTATTTGATGAATATCTATTGATAAACATCCCATCCAACCCATCATGACATCCGGATGGCAAGGTATTGGTTCTCATCACCGAACCTACTCGATATCAAAGATCAGAAGCTTAAAGGATATTTCGTAACAAGTATCTACGTACAGATTTCTTAATTCGAACATTTAATTGTATTTGTTTGAAGGCGAATTAGAAAAATAACATGTCATTTCTTACGGTCGGTAATTTCGAACCTTGTAGTCGTAAAAATAAGCTTCTTAGATAGTATGATGCCTTTTGTTTGCCTAAAACACATTCGATACACTCCAAAGTATGTGACAACCAACCCCATCCTATCCAGCCTATCACGACTCACGAACGACCATACAGGCTACTGTACCCATCCCATCCAGCCCATCATCAACATCCAAGAAATTGCCTCCATCCCATCCAGCCCATTACCGACATCCAAGTAATTGTCTTTCCAGCCCATCCAAGCATCCGGATGGGATGGTGGATGGGAATATTTACATCTATGGTGCGTTGGTATGTAACATACTTCCCTCTAAGGTGGCTCTGCCGATGAAAATTGGGGGATTAGCAGCCACCGCCACTAAATATCACGGTTGCTGGGGGCTCTGCTCATGTGTACATACAAAGGTGTTTAATAATGTACCCCAAAGCAGTTTACCCGACGTCCACAACACGGCACATGCTTTTGTCGGGTGCCTTCCGAAGTTACCCGACAAAGACACTTTGCTAATAGTGGACTTCGAGTAAACTGTTTTGGGGTGGATTATTAAAAACATTAATTATTCAATGCGCGTGCGCCAGTTTATGTTTATACTTTAGTCATGATTGTTATAAGGTTTCACAGTGAAAGGAGCACAACAAAACACGCAAGTAAAAACTATAAAAATCATCCTAGCAGACAGTTGGACACTATAATAACTCGATTCTCAAGCATGTTCTATAGTAAAATGGGTTTTTAGACAAAATCTGCTATGTAAGCCGAAAGCATGTTAATTAAAATAATTTAATTTTACTTTGATAGTTATTATTATTTTTGTTATTGCTTTGCAATTTTTCGTGATGTAAAACTTTAATTAGTACAGAAAAGGCATTAATCGCACTTTTCATTGTATAATTATAACTGGCCCCTTGAATAAAAACGGCAACTACGAAATTCTTTATTTGTTATTTTTAATTTTCCAATTATTATTATAGCTTGCAGATCTGTGTTATGTACCCATTATTGCCTACATTAATAGTTATTAGGGACGAAGCAACAAAATATTATGTCGTTTTTCTGTTAAATCATATTCAAAGAATTTTGTATAGTTCGTGTAATGGGGCGAACTAAAAGCGCACACAAATTGTATATCAATAGTTTAATGTAGAGTAACACTATATCGTCCCTTAAGGATGGAAAAAGCCTCTATCCACTTTCAGTTTGGTACAGGAATAAGCCTATGTCCATTTTTTGTTTGGCACAGGAAAAAGCCAAAATCCATTTTTTGTTTGGTACAGGAATAAGCCTATCTCCACTTTTCGTTTGGTGCAGGAAATAGCCTATCCTCTTGCAGCATTACGTAAAGTTGTCGGGGCACAGTAAGAATAAACAAGTTGACGAAATGAAGTATTTATTATTTTTATGTTGATACTTGAAATATATCATGCTATAATGTACATAAACATTATAACATTTTAGCTAATTACACAATAAAACAAAAACAAAACTTTTAACGACTCAAATTCGGATTTTGATATTGGATAAAACTAAACTGGCTGGAAGGAACTCAAGGAAGAATGAAAGTTCAATATTTCCGCCGCCCATATTAACCATGTATCAATACGCCCCTATAAGCTGCAAGAGGGTAGAGGCTATTTCCTGCACCAAACGAAAGGTGGATTTAGGCTTATTCCTGTACCAAACAAAAAATGGATTTTGGCTTTTTCCTGTGCCAAACAAAAAATGGACATAGGCTTATTCCTGTACCAAACTGAAAGTGGATAGAGGCTTTTTCCATCCTTAAGGGACGATATAACTGTACCCCTCCGGTGGCCTAATTTATACATAATTCGAAAGCAGCATTAGTTGATAGCGGAGTTAGTTTGCCCTGTTATTTACTCTTATAAAATAAAAATGTGGTGAAGAATAGCTCCTTTAGGCTTTCACTTAGCCAAAAGATTTTTGGCAAAGACAGGATATTTTGAGTAAAGTATCAGGTCTCGGCTAAAGGAGTGAACAGAACAGACTTAATCTAAAACAAGTTTGCATGCTAGAATTGTAATACACGTTAGTATAGTAAGTATAGTTGGATGTTTTGCTGTTGCTGCCAGTAGTTGGTCTTTCTTTTTATTTAGTGTCTATCGAACAAGGTTTCCCAGCGAACATTCGCAAAGTATAACAAAACAAAAAGCTAACTATAAAACAATTAAACTGGGACACTTTAATTCCAGCGTGTTCTAGGAAATAATAACGTTCGATGGGGATCTCCTTATGCTATTGGGGCTTTGAATTCCCGTCCACATGTGACACAATGACTCATCGTATCGCTTTGAATCCTTACATTGCACTTCACTCTATCAACTGGAGTCAATGCAGGCGGAAATATTATTATTTACTAATCCCTAGGATAGATGGTCGTGCAAGATCCTACACTAGTACTTACTATCAAAAGTTCTGCCATATTTTTTGTAGCTTTTCATTAATGTTTCATTAAATCCCTCAGTCCAAATTTTATCCCTAAAATTCGTATACCAATAATGGTAATAATAACAGAATACGAGTTCGGCGATCAGCAAGGCCGCAACCAGAAAAACATTTCAGGGGGTACCGAGAAAATGTGTCAACATTGTCGCGAAACTTTCATCGATTTTTTGTGTTTTTAGACATTTTATTTTTCTGGGTTTTGAGATGGACGTGAGAGAGCTTGTTCCCTGATGGCCCCCTCCCCCTCCTTATTGAGGCGGCCCTAGCGACCAGCCAATTTATCGGAAAAAGTGTGTGGATAAAACGGCAAAAAATCTTAACCCACGCGCTTATCCGAAAATAAAGGTTAGCTATTATGTGCAGATAAAGTTCAAAAGGCCATTTGTCACTACTATATTGCTGCTTTATTCTAATCCCGTATAATGTAATAAATTTCACCGATTTACACAGAACGAAAGATTCCAAATTATGTTTGAATGCAAAATAGTGCAAATTTCAGAATGAAAATAGATAGGAGAAAGCGAAAACGCCATATCAACTAGGGTTAGTCAGTTAAGACAGTATAATATATGATTTTTACATGTATTTTATTTTCATAAGGTTTGAAAATTCTCTATAATACCACCTCCTCCATTCGGCTTTCCCAGGAAGTCCTATGCTAAAAAGTTGTATCGGGTAATCGTCGCAACCTCGGCTACAAATTCTTGCATTCAGTTCAGCAATGTCTTGAGGTATGGTTTCGTAAATGGGTGACTTCAGATGGCCCCAAATGAAAAATGTCAATTTTCAATGGATAGATAAAGATGACAACTTTTGACATTTTCACATTACTTTGCAATTTAATATAAACTAAACTTGTACCTCCAATTGATATAAACTAAATTAATTTGTGGGTTGTTTTTCATATTGTTGTTACAGCCAGGTTTAATGACGGGCTCGTTCTGAAAATACCAATATTAGGTACACAAAGTTGCCAACTAGGTAAACATGAATTATTTATAGGATGAGGACTTTGGCTTTACTAATACCTCATTTTACGGTACCAGACATTTACCGTATTAATATACATCATTAAGTCGCGGAACATAATATCTTGTAATTCTAGCAGTTTTAACAGTGTACAAATATTTTCTCTAAAGACACCTCCATAATATTCACACGTAAAGTTTGGTATTGTAATTTACAAAAGAAAACAAAATTTCGTCTTTCGCACAATTACTAACACTTATGTTAGACTATTTGTTACATAAAATGTTTTGCAGAATCAAGACAGGATTATTTATATTTTTGTATTCTATATGCCATTTCGAACTGGTATCTAGTTACAAAAATCTATCTTTGTTTAACAACTGTGATTTCAACATTGTAATATTCAACAAATCTCCATGGGCAGATAAAGTTTTGTTGTCTAATCAAAATTTTCAGCCGTGGACGGTTGTTGCTGCTGACTATAAAAATAAATTGTTCAATAAATATTGGGATCATCCAACGGATTTGACAAACAGCCACTGTCGTGTGAATATACTTCTGGAACCAGATGAATCGTTCCACTGGCTATCATTGTATTTTGGATCCGAAATAAATCTTCGTTCATCTCAGTTTTTAATTATATATGACCAGGTCAGGGGAGTAGACATAAAGAAACGCAGCATTATTTTTAGACGTTTCCAGGATGAGTCATTGAGTGGTCTTTACTTCATTGGTATGAAAAATAGTTCAGACTATTCTTTGTTCACTGTACAGTTGTATCAATACAAAGAAAGAAGTAAACCATTGTTTGTTGACATTGATGAAGACAATTGGACAAGAGTGTGGAATAAACTAAATGGAAAGGCCCATAGAAACCTATAGCTGTGCGAGATTTCTACCATACGAGTAATAAAGCAATTGAGAAAAGAGAATGTTTTCTTTCCACCTACATGTTGATAAAACTTTCTGTGAACTGTCGACCTTCAGAAAGAGCAATTGAAGCACTTGCTGACAATCTGAACTTCTCTGCATGGTACATGAAATCAATTAAAGGGCGCATTATAGATATATATCATGAAATAGACCCATCTTCCGTTATTTATGTAGAAGGGTGGAGGACACACGATTATATTTTTAACTACCAGTGGAACACAGAAAAGTTTCTTTACAAAGAAATTGACTTTGTTTTGGTCTATTGCGAAGCTGAGGAATCATTTTTTAGTGTGCCATTGTCTGTCTTAATACAAAATACTTTCGACGAAATCAGTTGGGCGTTGATATTCTTTTTCTTCCCAATTGCCAACGCAATTTTAATATTTAAATTTGGTTCCTCTCAAAATAATTTTAATTTGATTGTTATAGTATTAATATCGTCAATTGGAGTCCTACTTCGCCAATATAGTTCTATTTACAGGAAACACATTCTGTCTTTTGTTGTTTTATTGATGGCCATTATCATCACGTCCCAATACGAAACTTATATAACAGGTGAAGTGATTGTTCCACCAGAAAGGAAAATATTCGAAAATTTTAAAGAATTAGTAGATAATGGATACAGAATCCTAAATCAGAAAGACGAAATATTCGACGAGGATCTATGGATGAAACGCTTGTTCGAGCAGAACGGATATACAAACACATCAGGCAGAATATATACTTATGACTGGAGAACAGAAGAGACAGCAGAAGGATACAGAAACGAAGGCTATACTTACGACAATTTGTCAGTCAAACTTGTTGGAAATACTGACTTGAAATTAATGACAGAAGAGCCAAAGACAGTTATCCTCTTTATCATAAATACGATTCATAAAGAATTTCCAAAGGCAAAATGCAGCGCAGCTAAGAAATCAGCCGCAACTCAAGTTGATGAGTGGGTATTTGTATATGACTTTAGATATCAACATAAGTCGTTTATGTATCGTCTGCAGGAAATAGGACTTTTGGATATGTGGGAGAATCATCAAGCAGTACACTTCATTTCCCTTCAGTTAGATGAAAAAATCAAATACGAAGAATCCCGACCTAATACTGTTACTTTACAGATGAAAATTCATACCATATTTTTAGTACTGGCATATTCTCTTATGGGAACTATTTTAATTTTCCTAATTGAAAATCATTGCAATTTCAAATCCCTACTTCAGCGAGTCAAATTCATTTGCGTATCGCAGTACCACCGCCTTTACTTCAAAATGAGGTCTACTAAGGTAGTCCCTTTGGATGCACAACTAACCATTAATGATAGATAGTAACGTTATTGACATAGTATAGTGAATAATAAAAATAAACCATTATCAATTTTATAATCATCTTATATTCATGTTGTGTTTGTATCATTTTACGCGTTTTTACTCAATTTTCCTTTAAGGTTATTGAGAATCATACATTTGGATATATAACTGTATATGCATTAAAACTTATAACGTTAAGGTGAGCATCAGACAATTTGGAGAAATACAATAAGAATATTATATAGCAATTTAAATATCGATGTTTGGTTTATTTTCGCAAGTTCGTCTTTCCCGTTTGTAAATGTCTAGTAATATTATAAGGTTTCCCAGTGAAAGGAGCACAACAAAACAAGCAAGTTAAAACTACAAAAATCCAGTGTTGTGCAGTGGTTAAAACCACTAGTGGTCATAATGGTCATAATGGTCAAAATGGCCCGGTCAAAAAGAATTAAAAAGTGGTCAAAATGGTCAAAATGGACAAAATGCCTGTTTGGGGTTAATTGAGACCCCAAGGTAGCTTTTACTGCAACAGTAAACAACAAATACAACTTTCTAAAGATTGCAGTTAAAAATGATTAGAGAGTGTCATTCTGTAGTCTGATGTTAGTAGAATAGTGTTTCATTGGTTTTAGGCCATATTTCATTATCTAAATATTTTAAATTTCATTTGCTAGCCTAAGTAACTGTATACTGATATTTTGACCATTTTAGCCATTTTGACCATTTTGACCAGTGGCCCGGTCAAAATGCAAAAAAGTGGTCAACAGTACAACACTGCAAAAATCATCCTAGCAGACAGTTGGACACTAATAACTCGATTCTCAAGCATGTTCTATAGTAAAATGGGGTTTTAGACAAAATCTGCGATGTAAGCTGTAAGCATGTAAATTAAAATAATTTAATTTTACTTTGATGATTATGCTTGTTATGGTGTTTCAATTTTTCGGGACTTAAAACTTTATTTTGGACAGCCAAGGCACTCATCGCACTGTTCATTGTATAATTTGTCAGATTGTTTCAAATCGAAATCATGATGTAACCGGTTCCTTGAATACGGCAATTATGAAATTCTGTATTTGTTATTTTTAATTCTCCAATCACTATTGTTATAACTTGGAGATCATTTTTATGTACCCATAATTGCCTACATTAAAATTTATTAGGGACTAAGTAAAAAAAATTGTATGTTGTTTTTCTGTCAGTTCATATTCATAGCATTTGTATTGTTTGTGTAATGGGGCGAACTAAAAGTGCACTCAAATTGTATATTAATAGTACAATGTAGAGGAACACTATTATCATAACTGTACTTCTCCGATGGCCCATATTATTATAATTAAAAAAACAGCATTAGTTGGTAGCGGAGTTAGTTTGCCCTGTATTTACTCTTGTGAAATAAAAATCTGCAGAGTTGTGTAGAATAGCTTCTTCAGGCTTCCACTTAGCCAATAACTTTTAGCAAAAACCTGATATTTTGAGTGAAGTATCAGGTCTCGGCTAAAAGAGTAAACAGAACAGAAATAAACGAAGACTAGTTTGCGTGTTACATAATTTGTAATACATTTTAGTGTACATAGAAAGAGTTAAATGTTTAGCTGTTGCTGCCACTGCCAGTTGGTTTTTCTCTTTACTCAATGTCTATAAAACAATGTTTCCCAGTGAGCATAAGTATAAAAAACAAACAGCTACTTGAAAAACAACTAAACTGGGACACTTCAATTCCATCTAGGAAATAATAACGCTCGATAAGGATCTCCTTATGCTATTGGAGATTTGAATTCCCGTCGACATGTGACTCGATGGTTTATCATATCGCTTCGCATAATTACATTGCACTTCACTCTATCAACTGGAGCCAATGCAGGCGGAAATAATATTTTTCAATCCCTGGGATAAATGGTCTTGGGAGGTCGTACATCAATATTTTGTTGGGCGGGTTTATGAGCTACGTAGTTTAGAGGGATGAACAGTCATCCGTATTTTTCGGATTTTCTACTAGGGCGTAAATATAAATCTAATCGACGGTTTACTAGCTAAGGTGTTAGGTTAAAATACTTAGTGTATTTTTTGGAGGAACCCTAAAATATCAAAACATTTTCCTATTTAGTTCTTTAATTATCATTGTATCTCCGATCAAAATAAACTAAATTATTTTGTGGGATTTTTTTCATATTATTGTCACAGCCAGGTTTAATGACGTGCTCGTTCTGAAAATACAAACCAATACTAAGAAAACAAAGCTACCAACTAGGTAAGTATGAATTATTTATTGTATGAGGGCTTTGGCTTTACTAATGCTTCTTTATACTCTACAAGACATTTAGAGTATTATTATACATCATTAAGTTGAAACATACCTTGTAATCAAGCCGTTTTAACAGTATTCAAATAATTTACCTATAAACCCACCTGCGTAATATTCACAAGTAGGTTGCTAATACATAATATTAATTATCTCACAATAAAGTCGGACAAACAACTACAAATAGGTGACATTATTCCTGATAAATCTTAAATAAAATACTGCTTTCTTCCTTGTTGTTTACAATTAGAAATGATTTCACTTGGAAAAGTTTTCCGAAAGTGAGTTTTCTAACAAGCAACCACATAATATCCAAAACGTAGTTTACTATTGGCAAAATTTTAATTACGAACTATGCATCTTATTTCGCATAATTACTTACATTTACGATATTTACTGGAATTGTTACATAAAAAAATATCTTGCAGAAGCAGGATCCCCGGATTACTTATATTTTTGTGTTCCGTTGGCCATTTCGAACTAGTATCTAGCATCAAAAATCTGTTTCTGTTTAAACACTGCGACTTCAACCTCGTAATATTCAACAAATCCAAATGGGCTGATCAGGTTTTGATAACAAATCAAAATTTTCACCCGTGGACAATCGTTGCTGCTGATTTCGAAAATAAACTGTTAGGAAAACATTGGGACGATCCAACGGATTTGACAAATAGCCACTGTAGCCTTAACATAATACTCGAGCCAGATAATTCGTTTACATGGCTTTCAAATTATTTCGGATACCGAATAAATCTTCGCTCATCTCAGTTCTTAATTATATACGACCAGGCCAGGGGCGTAGACATAAAGACACGCAGCAGTATTTTTAGAAATTTACAGGATGAGTCAGTGAGCGGCCTTTACTTCATTGGTATAAGAAATTTTTCAGACTATTCTTCATTTACTGTACAGTTGTATCAATACAAAAGTAGAAACGAACCATTGTTTGTTGACCTCACTGAAGACAATTGGGTAAAAGTATGGAATAATCTCAATGGACAAGCCCATGGAAATCCTCTAGCTGTGCTTGATTTCCACCACGTTAGTAATAAGCCTGCAAAGAAACGAGAATGTATTCTTTCCACGTACCTATTGATTAAGCTTTCTGAAGATTGCCGACCATCGCAAAGAGCAATTGAAATCCTTGCTGCCAATCTCAACTTTACGGCTTGGTACATGAAATCAGTGAAAGGATCTATTTCGGGTACTTATGGAATAGATTCACCTTCCCTTATTTATGTGGAATTCTGGAGGACATTTGACTACATTTTTGAATACAGTTGGAAGAGGGAAAACTTTCATTACAAAAACATTTATTTCGTTGTTGTCTATTGCGAGGATCACGAATCATTTCTTAGCGTGCAATTGTCTGTCTTAGCGCAAAATACTTTTGATGAAATAAGTTGGGCGTTGATATTCCTTTTCTTTCCTATTGCCAACGCAATCTTAATATTTAAATTTGGTTCCTCTCATAACAATTTGAATTTAATCGTTGTAGTATTAATATCATCATTTGGAGTCCTACTTCGCCAATGTACTTATATTTATAGGAAACGCTTACTCTCTGGTGTTGTTTTATTAATGGCTATTATCATCACTTCCCAATACGAAACTTACATGACAGGCGAAGTGATTGTCCCGCCTGAAAGGAAAATATTCGAAAATTTTAAAGAATTAGTAGATAATGGATACAGAGTCATAAATCAAAGTGACAACGATTACGACGAGAGCCAGTGGATGAACCGTTTGCTACAGCAAAATGGACTTAATACTTCAGGGAGTATATATACCTATGACTGGAGAACAGAAAAGACAGCACAAGGATACAGAAACGAGGGATATACATATGAGAATGTGTCTGTCAAACTTGTTGGAGATACTAACTCGAAATTAATGACAGAAGAGCCAAAGACAAGTTTCCTCCTTACTATAAATGATATTCATAAAGAATTTCCAAAGGCAAAATGCAGCGCAGCTAAAAAACCAGCCGCAACTCAAATTGATGATTTGGTATTTGAATATGACTTAAAATATCATCATAAATCCATTTTGTATAATCTGCAAGAAATTGGACTTTTGGATATGTGGGAGCGTCATCAAATAATACACTTTATTTCACGACAGTTAAAAGAAAAAATCAAATACGAAGAGTCCAGACCTAAAACTGTTACGTTGCAGATGAAAATTCACACAATATTTTTAGTGCTAGGATATTCGCTTCTCGGTGCTGTTGCAATTTTTTTAATAGAAAGCCTTGTCTATTGTAAACGTCTACTTAAATGGGGCAAATCGTTTTGTTTATCGCAGTACCGCTTTTACTTCAAAATGACCACTGAAGTAGTTCCGTTTGATTGATTGATTGATTGATTGATTTATTTATTTAAGTGACCATTCAGTAACAGTTACAACGTATAAATACATAGCTTCCGTTTTCTTCTTCTTCAAGTCACTCTATCTAATATTAATTTAAAATTATGTAATACATATTTTAATAATTTCGTCAGGTGTGTTATTATCTAGATTATAATAATATATTAAATATTAAGATTTATCTATCGGTAATTGGAGATTATAATTATACAATATATAATAATCGATTTTTATACCCTTTTTTTCAGTAAATGTTCTCGTATTTTTTTATCAAAGGTAACATAGCAGTTGACGCAGAAGAAACCATTCAAAGATGGTAACAGCATTGACATGGAAAATATTAAAATTTAAAATAATAAAATTTTCACTATACACCTGTAAAAGGCCTTTTATAAGAATATCCTAATTATGCCTGAATATAATAAATATCTTGAGACATTTGTACTGCTTATAGGTAATTAACAGTAAAATATAGAATCGAAATAAAATCTATAAATATGAATCTAAAATAATAAATTTGTATTGTAGAACAAGATTTTATTAATCATTATCCACATAAGTAGCCCATAATTCGATTATTATTTATTTAAAATATGCCTACAAATTGACGAGTAGGAAAACGCAATGTGTTTAGCAATAATAATTATCAAATATAAAAATTATTTTATAAAAATATTTTTGATTTATTTGCTTTCCTGCCTGCAGTGCGAAATGATAATTCTTAGTGATAAGTCATAATTCTTTAGACGATAATTTATTTGATTTTCTCGACTTTGAGCACGGGGGAAGCACGTGCCCTCCTCGCTGCGGCCTTGGTAACTTGTTCGGGGAGCTTTATTTATGGGAGAAACTTAAAGATATGATTAGTTATAGCTTTCGTTTCTATATAATTGATTGATAAGTGATAATTATTAGTAAATATTATGCATTATGTCATAATACGATAGTTTTCCTAAAACTGAGTGCCCATAAAATTAATGAGGTTAAGGTGTATTGCACCCAACTCCATTCGACTTAGGCATTTTGAAACTTTGGAAGTTATTGGTTGGGGAGTATTTGGTGCTTGTTATTACGAACGCGAAGCTTAAACTGAAAAACTCAAAATATACAGTAAAAATGATGTATCATAATGTCAGTGAAAAGGAAGGATTTATCCGGGATCTGATCAAACAGGGATATAGACGTAAAGTGGAAATAAGGTCACTGTGTAGTTTACACAGTGACCGTGACAGTGACAGTAGTAGAGTGGAGATAATGTGCAACCCGGCTAGCGTATTTTTCACAAAGTATGCGTTAACAATGATGTTTGTATTGAGCGGCATTATTTAATTGCGGAAATGGCAATTATATTGAAAGATATGTGATGTGATGTGACACGCACATTTCAACGATTAACAAAACGAATGTCTGGTCCACAACCCGACAAAGATATTATAAATTGACTAACTAAATCACAGCTTAACAAACTTTGGTGGCGATGGGAAAGCACGGAAGAAAACAAGATTGAATTAAAAATAAATGCCATGCAAAACAGAAAAATAATATTGGAGCTTCAAATTTAAAAATAAATGGTAAAAATGATGCAAATTTTATAAATTTATTGCTAATTAATAAACTATTTACTCTTGTGAAATAAAAATGGTGAAGAATAGCTCCTTCAGGCTTTCCCTTAAATAGCCAAAAGCTTTTACCAAAGACCTGATATTTTGAGTGAAGTATCAGGTCTCCGCTATAAGAGTAAACAGAACAGAATTAATCGAAAACAAGTTTGCGTGCTACAATTATAATACACGTTAGTATACAAAGAGTTGGATGTTTTGCTGTTGCTTCCAGTTGGTCTTTCTCTTTGCTCAATGTCTATAAAACAAGGTCTCCCAGTGAACATACGCAAAGTATAAAAAAACAAACAGCCAACTGAAAAACAACTAAACTGGGACACTTCAATTCCAGCATGATCTAAGAAATAATAACGCTCGATGGGGATCTCCTTATGCTATTGGGGCTTTGAATTCCCGTCCACATGTGACTTCCATTAATCACAAAAATGATGATTTACTTTCCAAACCCTTTTAAAAACGTTCTCCACCCAAACCTTGTCAAACTAAACTGTCTCAACCGGACCAATATCTTATCCAAATCGTTAAGTCTATCAGTTACAAATCAAACCGTCTCATTCTAACAATCAGCCAAACAGTATCAATCCAAAAAATATCAACCCAAACCGTGTCACTCCAAACTGTCTTATCCCAAGTCGTCTCAACCCAAACCGTGTCAATCCAAACTGTCTTATCCCAAGTCGTCTCAACCCAAACCGTGTCAATCCAAACTGTCTTATCCCGAAAGTTGTATTTGATTTTTTGTGGTTTAAAAAAGGTTTTGTGGTGCATAAAAATAATTTTTATTAAATTTTGAGAAAATATTTAGTGTATTCTTTGAAATTTAGGAGTCATCCCAGCACCTCCTAAATATGCCGAAATTTGCGAAAATGGAATATTTTCACTTGTTATATATCCCGCTTCTTTCGATTTTTTTCCTATTTAGTTTTTCAATTATCATTGTATCTCTGATCAATATAAACTAAATTACTTTGTGGGATATTATTGTTACAGCCAGGTTTAATGACGTGCTCGTTCTGAAAATACCAATACTAGTTAAACAAGCTGCCAACTAAGGTAAGTATGAATTATTTATAGGATGAGGACTTTGGCTTTACTTATGCTACCTTGTACTCTATTTATCGTGTTAATATATATCATTAAGTCGGAAAATATCTTGTAAATCCAGCAGTTTTAACAGTATTCAAATCATCTCCCTAAAAACATCTGCCTAATATTCACACTTAGTTTGCTATTGTCGTAACTTTAAACAAAAATTAATTATCTTACACTAAAGCCGGACAAATCTATAAATGGGCGACACTATTCTTAAAAAGTCATTGAATGTAATAATATTGTCTTTCTTCCTTGTTGTTTAAAACTAGTAATGGCTTCACTTGAAAAAGTGAAAAAGGGATCTAAGTTTTGAAAGTATTCAGTCTTTTTTACAAACAACTACCTAATATCCAAAACGTAATTAACTATTGGCACAATTTCTATCACAAATTAATCATCTTTTTTTGTCGAAATTACTATGTTTACAATAATATTGGAATATTTGTTACATAACAAAATGTATATCAGAAGCAAGACTAATTATTAAATTATTTATATTTTTGTTTTCAATGTGCCATTTCGAAATAGTAACCAGCATCAAAAATCTGTCTTTGTTTAAACACTGTGACTTTAACCTCGTAATATTCAACAAATCCTCATGGACTGATCAGGTTTTAATGTCCAATCAAAATTTTCAACCATGGACAATCGTTGCTGCTGACTTCGAAAATAAACTTTTCAGAAAACATTGGGATCATCCAACAGATTTGACAAATAGCTATTGTCGTCTGGACATAGTTCTGGAACCAGACTTTACGTTTAAATCGCCGTCATCCTATTTCGGGTTTGAAGTATATCTTCGCTCATCTCAGTTCTTAATTATATACGACCAGGTCAATGGAATAGACTTCAAGACAAGCCATAATTTTAGATATTTCCAGGATGAGTCGGTGAGTGGCCTTTACTTCATTGCAATAAGAAATTCTTCAGACTATTCCTTGTTCACTGTACAGTTTTATCAATACAAAGTGAGAAATAAACCATTGTTTGTTGACCTCACTGAAGAGAATTGGGAAAGAGTATGGAATAATCTCAATGGACACGCCCATGGAAATCCTCTAGCTGTGTTTGATTTTCATCACGTTAGTAGTAAGCCTACTGAAAAACGAGAATGTATTCTTTCAACATACTTATTGACTAAACTTTCTGCAGATTGTAGACCATCGCAAAGAGCAATTGAAACCCTAGCTACCAGTTTCAACTTTTCGGCTTGGTACATGAAGATTATGGTGGAGTCTATGTGGGATACTTATCAAATTGACTCCCCTTCTTATATTTATGTAGAGGGTTGGAGAACATATAGGGAAGTTTTTGTATACATCGGGAATTGGTTTATCTTTCATTACAAAAACATTGATTTCGCTGTTGTCTATTGCGAGGATCATGAATCATTTCTTATTGTGACGTTGTCTGCCTTAGTACAAAATACTTTTGACGACATCAGTTGGGCGTTGATATTCATTTCCTTTCCTATTGCCAATACAATCTTAACATTTAAATTTGTTTCTTCTCGTAGCATTTTCAATGCTATTGTAATGCTATTAATATCATCATTTGGAGTTCTGCTTCGGCAACCATTTTCTATTTACAGAAATCACATTCTGTCTTTTGTTGTTTTATTAATGGCTATCATCATCACGTCCCAATATGAAACTTACATTACAGGCGAAGTGATTGTTCCACCAGAAAGAAAACTGTTCGAAAATTTTACAGAATTGGTAGATAATGGATATAGGGTAATAAATCAATTTGACCACAATTATCAAGAACAGATGTGGATGACACTCTTGCTCGAGCAGAACGGAGTTACAAATAGGTCAGGCAGTGTATACAACTATGACTGGAGAACCGAAGAGACAGCACAAGGTTACAGAAACGAAGGGTATACTTACGAGAATGTGTCAATCAAACTGGTTGGAAATACTGACTCGAAATTGATGACAGAAGAGCCAAAGGCAAGCAGTCTCCTTGCTATAAATGCGATTCATAAAGAGTACCCTAATGCAAAATGCAGCACAGCTAGAAAACCAGCCGCAACTCAAGTTGATCATTGGTTTTTTCAGCGTGACTTTAGATATCAACATAGGTCCGTTTTGTATAATCTACGGGAAATTGGACTTTTGGATATGTGGGAGGATCATCAAGTAGTACACTTTATCTCACGTCAGTTAGATGAAAAAAGTAAATACGACGAATCTAGACCTGAAACTGTTACTTTGAGGATGAAAATTAGTACAATATTTTTAGTACTATTATATTCGGTTTCCTGTGCTGTTGTAATTTTTATAATTGAAAGTCATGTCTATTTGAAACTATTACTTGAATTGGGCAAATCCTTTTGTGTATCCAAGTACTACTTTTACTTCAAAAGAACCTCGTCTGAAGTAGTTCCGTTTGAAACGGAGGAAACCATTGAAAGATGGTAACAGCATCACATTGAAAGTAATAAAATTTACTTGGATTTCAATTTGCACAAAAAGGCTATTCAAGGAATTTATTATTCATTATCCAGAACGACAGCGCACAATTCCATCATTATGCATTTTAAATATGGTCAGATTGACGATATTTAATAATTTCTTTTCTTAATTTACAATCTTCAATAACAGCTTTAATAAATATTTAAATAATGATATGTAAACAACTGTACAGCAAGTAGGTGGGGGTAGTACAAACGGGTTCTCACAATCTAAGAGTTAGATTTCTGTAGAAACAGAATGGTGGTTAGCAAACCACGTTATTAGTATACTGTGTTTTAGTTTTAGAGGTCAGGCAGGTCTGCAACTCAGGTTGACGTTGTACATTAGTACATTGCTTGTTTAGGGCTGAAATGCCCTAACATTAATCGGATTAAAATTGTATGGAAGCATATTAACAATAAACTAGTAGGTACGGAAGGATGGTATAAGGTTAGCAACAAATATCATAACTTTCCCCAAAGTAAATTATACAGAGTCTAGTCAATTTCAATAAAGTATGCAGCAGCAATGGCTTGGAAAAATCTTCCTCAAAAATGGGTGTTCAACAGGGTTGCGTTTTGTCCGGACAAAACTGTTCCTATCCAGGATGAAATTAGTTTTGTCCACTTTCTATCCAGGACAAAAGTGGACAAAACTAATTTCTTCCAGGACAAAACTAGTTTTGCCCTGGATAAAACCACTTTTATCCACTTTTGTCCACACCTTCCTATCCGGACACCGCAACCCTGGTGTTCAAAGACCGTTCCATAACAATGCTGATTGATCGTGTGAATCAATTATTCATCTTTAAACGTAATGACCTTTACAGTGTACTAAATATAAATATTTTACACTATTTTGTACAGTAAATTTTAATTTTGTGACTTTATGGGGGGAGAGCAGTGGTAGCTTAACTGTTATTACTGATTTCAATTTGTGTAATTGATGGGCTTATGATGTCACGTTAATAAAGCTGAACTTGAACTTCACAGCCTGTAGCTAAAACAGCGACCAATAAATTTAAACCTGACTACATGGCTACGGAACTGATGGTGATGGACGTGTATAAGTTTTTGTATAAGGAGTTTTAGTGCTTTCACAAAGATAATTATAGTTGACATTATTGTAACTTTTAATTGATAGTTGCTTGTCGACTGTAAATTTCAATTACAAAGATTAAAGTGCTCTGAACAAAAGTTTTTTAATAGGTGAAATGCCCATAACTTTACTGCTTTCGTGAAGATAATTAGAAATTAAATTACTGTTACTATTTATTATTAGTTATTTGTCAACTGTCAATTTCAATTAACAACAATTGGAAAGTTCTGAATAAATGTTTTTAATGTGAGAAATGCTGTTAGTTTTAGTGCTTTCACAAAGATAATTGACTGGTTGAATACGACAAGGGGGTTAGATTTTTTGTAAACAAATTGTAAACAAACACCAGCTACTTTAATACACACAACTTATTAGGGTTACTAAGGTATTTATCCTATGAAAATATCTAACCCCCTTGTCGTATTCAAGCAGTCAATTATAGTTGACATTATTGTAACTTTTAATTGATAGTTGCTTGTCGACTGTAAATTTCAATAACAAAGATTAAAGTGTTTTGAATAAAAGTTTTTTAATAGGTGAACTGCCCATAATTTTAGTGCTTTGATAAAAGTAATTATCAATGAAATTGTTGTTACTATTTATTGCTAGTTATTTGTCAACTGTCAATTTCTTTTACAAATAATTGAAAAGTTCCGAATAAAAGTTTTTAATATGAGAAATGCTGTTAGTTTTAGTGCTTTCACAAAGATAATTATAGTTGACATTATTGTAACTTTTAATTGATAGTTGCTTGTCGACTGTAAATTTCAATTACAAAGATTAAAGTGCTCTGAACAAAAGTTTTTTAATAGGTGAAATGCCCATAACTTTACTGGTTTCGTGAAGATAATTAGAAATTAAATTACTGTTACTATTTATTATTAGTTATTTGTCAACTGTCAATTTCAATTAACAACAATTGAAAAGTTCTGAATAAAAGTTTTTAATATGAAAAATGCTGTTAGTTTTAGTGCTTTCACAAAGATAATTATAGTTGACATTATTGTAACTTTTAATTGATAGTTGCTTGTCGACTGTAAATTTCAATTACAAAGATTAAAGTGCTCTGAACAAAAGTTTTTTAATAGGTGAAATGCCCATAACTTTACTGCTTTCGTGAAGATAATTAGAAATTAAATTACTGTTACTATTTATTATTAGTTATTTGTCAACTGTCAATTTCAATTAACAACAATTGAAAAGTTCCGAATAAAAGTTTTTAATATGAGAAATGCTGTTAAATTTAGTGCTTTCACAAAGATAATTATAGTTGACATTATTGTAACTTTTAATTGATAGTTGCTTGTCGACTGTAAATTTCAATTACAAAGATTAAAGTGCTCTGAACAAAAGTTTTTTAATAGGTGAAATGCCCATAACTTTACTGCTTTCGTGAAGATAATTAGAAATTAAATTACTGTTACTATTTATTATTAGTTATTTGTCAACTGTCAATTTCAATTAACAACAATTGAAAAGTTCCGAATAAAAGTTTTTAATATGAGAAATGCTGTTAAATTTAGTGCTTTCACAAAGATAATTATTACAGAGAAGTCAAAGTCTGTTATAACTTCTTGCCTGTAAATGTACGCTACCTCGCAACACAACGTTAGTATTGCTAAGATAGAGAGTCGTCACGATAATACTCGAAGGACCAACCTTAAATAGACAGAACCTACCTAAGGATTTTTCGTTCTCACTGCTTTTCTATTCAATAAACAAAAAATGCACTAATTCCGTGATCTTCATTCACACAAAATCAGTTACACTTTATTTCACACAAAAACACAATTAATCAATTCACAAAAACACAATTAATTAATTCACAAAAGAACCAAAAACACTTTTCTTCCTGGGTCTCACTTCCCAATTAGAATGTCTCTTATTCTAATTCTTATTGACAACCAATAAGCTTCCTGGCCATCAAACAATACAAACGCTATTTTTCTAATAGACCCTTTGCTCGTTCTCGAAAATGGCTTGAGAAGAAAGAAGCAAACTTCCACCCCAGAGAAGCCTTTCACAAAATAGCAAGTCACATCTGCTAAACTTCAATCAATCATTTATTCAAAACGTACGAAGAACTTCCCACTTAGCAAGTCACTCTGCTAAGCCATTTCTTCAAAACGTATGAAAAACTTCACAAACACTTTTAGCCAAAACTTTAGCTAGCTTTTTAGTTAGCCATTCCCAGTTGGCTAAACGTACCAACGCCTCCACTCAGAAATTTTCAGACAAAACTTTAGTTAGCCTTTAGTTCAAAAGGCTAAACACACCAACTCCTCCACCAGAAACTTCTGAGAACGAGACTACACGAGCAACCTTCAGAAAGAGACTTGGAACTTCCCAAGAGAGACTACCACAGCAACTTCCCGAACGAGACTGAGCTCCGTTTCACAAGGAGCTCATACTTATACCTTCAGTGCGGACGTTCAAGCACAGGGGTCAACTACTCCAATTACACACACTCAACACATTCAATTATACATAAGGGGTCGGTGCCGACCTACTAGCAACCGCCCTACTACTCCACTGTTACAATGTAATAACATAACATACACAATTCAATTATACATAAGGGGTCGGTGCCGACCTACTAGCAACCGCCCTACTACCCCACTTTTACAATGTAATAATATGACATACACAATTCAATCACATGACATTTTAACAATTCAATTTTTCCTTAAACAAAATCACATGACATTTACAACTTACACTTAATCATATGACATTTACAACTTACACTTAATCATATGACATCTTTCTTACAATCTATCACATGACATCTTTCTTACAATCTATCACATGACATCTTTCTTAAGATCAATCACATGACATCTTTCTTAAGATCTATCCTACTTTCTATTTACCCTATATTCTAAGACACATATTCTAAGACATTAGTTCAGACAAATATTTTTAACCTTTTTCTCCTAATGGCTAAGTGTACCCCAGCCTCCATCGGAGAATTCTCAGACAAATATTCTCAGACAAAACTTTAGTTAGTCATTTTTACTAATGGCTAAGTTTGCCCAAGCCTCCATCGGAGAATTCTCCAACGGACAATTCTCAGACAAAATATTAGTTAGTAAAGAGTAAATTTGGCTAAATTTGGCTAAAGTGCCCAAGCCTCCGTCGGAGAAAATATTACAGATATTTAAAAACTACCGCACACTACACATGCTATACTTGCCGCTCACATTCAAATTATTTACATTTGCATTTTGTTTACATGTGATCGGCAACATGCTACTAACCTATCGTAATCGACAACAATAATTATAGTTGACATTATTGTAACTTTTAATTGATAGTTGCTTGTCGACTGTAAATTTCAATTACAAAGATTAAAGTGATCTGAACAAAAGTTTTTTAATAGGTGAAATGCCCATAACTTTACTGGTTTCGTGAAGATAATTAGAAATTAAATTACTGTTACTATTTATTATTAGTTATTTGTCAACTGTCAATTTCAATTAACAACAATTGAAAAGTTCTGAATAAAAGTTTTTAATATGAGAAATGCTGTTAGTTTTAGTGCTTTCAAAAAAATAATTATAGTTGACATTATTGTAACTTTTAATTGATAGTTGCTTGTCGACTGTAAATTTCAATTACAAAGATTAAAGTGCTCTGAACAAAAGTTTTTTAATAGGTGAAATGCCCATAACTTTACTGGTTTCGTGAAGATAATTAGAAATTAAATTACTGTTACTATTTATTATTAGTTATTTGTCAACTGTCAATTTCAATTACAAACAATTGAAAAGTTCTGAATAAAAGTTTTTAATATGAGAAATGCTGTTAGTTTTAGTGCTTTCACAAAGATAATTATAGTTGACATTATTGTAACTTTTAATTGATAGTTGCTTGTCGACTGTAAATTTCAATTACAAAGATTAAAGTGCTCTGAACAAAAGTTTTTTAATAGGTGAAATGCCCATAACTTTACTGGTTTCGTGAAGATAATTAGAAATTAAATTACTGTTACTATTTATTATTAGTTATTTGTCAACTGTCAATTTCAATTACAAACAATTGAAAAGTTCTGAATAAAAGTTTTTAATATGAGAAATGCTGTTAAATTTAGTGCTTTCACAAAGATAATTATAGTTGACATTATTGTAACTTTTAATTGATAGTTGCTTGTCGACTGTAAATTTCAATTACAAAGATTAAAGTGCTCTGAACAAAAGTTTTTTAATAGGTGAAATGCCCATAACTTTACTGCTTTCGTGAAGATAATTAGAAATTAAATTACTGTTACTATTTATTATTAGTTGTTTGTCAACTGTCAATTTCAATTACAAACAATTGAAAAGTTCTGAATAAAAGTTTTTAATATGTGAAATGCTGTTAGTTTTAGTGCTTTCACAAAGATAATTATAGTTGACATTATTGTAACTTTTAATTGATAGTTGCTTGTCGACTGTAAATTTCAATTACAAAGATTAAAGTGCTCTGAACAAAAGTTTTTTAAAAGGTGAAATGCCCATAACTTTACTGGTTTCGTGAAGATAATTAGAAATTAAATTACTGTTACTATTTATTATTAGTTATTTGTCAACTGTCAATTTCAATTAACAACAATTGAAAAGTTCTGAATAAAAGTTTTTAATATGAGAAATGCTGTTAGTTTTAGTGCTTTCAAAAAAATAATTATAGTTGACATTATTGTAACTTTTAATTGATAGTTGCTTGTCGACTGTAAATTTCAATTACAAAGATTAAAGTGCTCTGAACAAAAGTTTTTTAATAGGTGAAATGCCCATAACTTTACTGGTTTCGTGAAGATAATTAGAAATTAAATTACTGTTACTATTTATTATTAGTTATTTGTCAACTGTCAATTTCAATTACAAACAATTGAAAAGTTCTGAATAAAAGTTTTTAATATGAGAAATGCTGTTAGTTTTAGTGCTTTCACAAAGATAATTATAGTTGACATTATTGTAACTTTTAATTTATAGTTGCTTGTCGACTGTAAATTTCAATTACAAAGATTAAAGTGATCTGAACAAAAGTTTTTTAATAGGTGAAATGCCCATAACTTTACTGGTTTCGTGAAGATAATTAGAAATTAAATTACTGTTACTATTTATTATTAGTTATTTGTCAACTGTCAATTTCAATTAACAACAATTGAAAAGTTCTGAATAAAAGTTTTTAATATGAGAAATGCTGTTAGTTTTAGTGCTTTCAAAAAAATAATTATAGTTGACATTATTGTAACTTTTAATTGATAGTTGCTTGTCGACTGTAAATTTCAATTACAAAGATTAAAGTGCTCTGAACAAAAGTTTTTTAATAGGTGAAATGCCCATAACTTTACTGCTTTCGTGAAGATAATTAGAAATTAAATTACTGTTACTATTTATTATTAGTTATTTGTCAACTGTCAATTTCAATTACAAACAATTGAAAAGTTCTGAATAAAAGTTTTTAATATGAGAAATGCTGTTAGTTTTAGTGCTTTCACAAAGATAATTATAGTTGACATTATTGTCACTTTTAATTGATAGTTGCTTGTCGACTGTAAATTTCAATTACAAAGATTAAAGTGCTCTGAACAAAAGTTTTTTAATAGGTGAAATGCCCATAACTTTACTGGTTTCGTGAAGATAATTAGAAATTAAATTACTGTTACTATTTATTATTAGTTATTTGTCAACTGTCAATTTCAATTAACAACAATTGAAAAGTTCTGAATAAAAGTTTTTAATATGAGAAATGCTGTTAGTTTTAGTGCTTTCACAAAGATAATTATAGTTGATATTATTGTAACTTTTAATTGATAGTTGCTTGTCGACTGTAAATTTCAATTACAAAGATTAAAGTGCTCTGAACAAAAGTTTTTTAATAGGTGAAATGCCCATAACTTTACTGCTTTCGTGAAGATAATTAGAAATTAAATTACTGTTACTATTTATTATTAGTTGTTTGTCAACTGTCAATTTCAATTAACAACAATTGAAAAGTTCTGAATAAAAGTTTTTAATATGAGAAATGCTGTTAGTTTTAGTGCTTTCACAAAGATAATTATAGTTGACATTATTGTAACTTTTAATTGATAGTTGCTTGTCGACTGTAAATTTCAATTACAAAGATTAAAGTGCTCTGAACAAAAGTTTTTTAATAGGTGAAATGCCCATAACTTTACTGCTTTCGTGAAGATAATTAGAAATTAAATTACTGTTACTATTTATTATTAGTTGTTTGTCAACTGTCAATTTCAATTACAAACAATTGAAAAGTTCTGAATAAAAGTTTTTAATATGAGAAATGCTGTTAGTTTTAGTGCTTTCACAAAGATAATTATAGTTGACATTATTGTAACTTTTAATTGATAGTTGCTTGTCGACTGTAAATTTCAATTACAAAGATTAAAGTGATCTGAACAAAAGTTTTTTAATAGGTGAAATGCCCATAACTTTACTGGTTTCGTGAAGATAATTAGAAATTGAATTACTGTTACTATTTATTATTAGTTATTTGTCAACTGTCAATTTCAATTAACAACAATTGAAAAGTTCTGAATAAAAGTTTTTAATATGAGAAATGCTGTTAGTTATAGTGCTTTCAAAAAAATAATTATAGTTGACATTATTGTAACTTTTAATTGATAGTTGCTTGTCGACTGTAAATTTCAATTACAAAGATTAAAGTGATCTGAACAAAAGTTTTTTAATAGGTGAAATGCCCATAACTTTACTGGTTTCGTGAAGATAATTAGAAATTAAATTACTGTTACTATTTATTATTAGTTATTTGTCAACTGTCAATTTCAATTAACAACAATTGAAAAGTTCTGAATAAAAGTTTTTAATATGAGAAATGCTGTTAGTTTTAGTGCTTTCACAAAGATAATTATAGTTGATATTATTGTAACTTTTAATTGATAGTTGCTTGTCGACTGTAAATTTCAATTACAAAGATTAAAGTGCTCTGAACAAAAGTTTTTTAATAGGTGAAATGCCCATAACTTTACTGCTTTCGTGAAGATAATTAGAAATTAAATTACTGTTACTATTTATTATTAGTTATTTGTCAACTGTCAATTTCAATTAACAACAATTGAAAAGTTCCGAATAAAAGTTTTTAATATGAGAAATGCTGTTAAATTTAGTGCTTTCACAAAGATAATTATAGTTGACATTATTGTAACTTTTAATTGATAGTTGCTTGTCGACTGTAAATTTCAATTACAAAGATTAAAGTGCTCTGAACAAAATTTTTTTAATAGGTGAAATGCCCATAACTTTACTGCTTTCGTGAAGATAATTAGAAATTAAATTACTGTTACTATTTATTATTAGTTGTTTGTCAACTGTCAATTTCAATTACAAACAATTGAAAAGTTCTGAATAAAAGTTTTTAATATGAGAAATGCTGTTAGTTTTAGTGCTTTCACAAAGATAATTCAGTAGTCCGGCCAAATAAGGGCGGATAATTTCTAGAAATTTGGTAAACAAAATATAGAAATTGCAATTCTCATTTTATGACCGAAAGTTCACCAGACAGCCATACCTGCATAACCGACAATAGAGTCAACATTTGTAAACCGTTTCAATTGTAGGAATCATACAACTATGACTACCTAGCGTTTGGCTGATTTTAGGCAACGGTACTTTGTTGCCATGTTACTTTGTCTCCGCTGTTGCCGTTGGGGGATATCGTGGCTTAGCCGCAACGGCAGCGGAGACAGTAGCGACACCCTACAAACACTAGCGGCAACAGTGGCGACACGCTACAAAAACTAGCGGCAACAGTAGCGAGACGCTACAAACACTAGCGGCGACACAGCTTAAACCTTTAGCGGCAACAGAGACACATTAACATTAACCTAATATAAGCCAGTGCACTGCTGCTCTGAGCTCAATGCTCAACAGCGGCAACAGAGGAAATCAGATTATTATCAGACAGTGGCAACAAAGTACCGCTGCCTAATTTCAGCCGTTATTTTTAAATATAACAGGTAAAACCCTGGAGAAATATATGGCGAGAACTCCAGAAAAAAACAAGGCATTATTTAGAGATTGCGTAATGAGAAAATAATGAAATTTTACAAAAGTATTCCCCTAAATATCTCCCCGCGAGTTTAAAGTTAAGTCAATTTAACTATCTTTGAACATTTGTTTTGTGACATGAGTACATGAGCCGAAACCTCAAAATGTATTTGTGTTTTCCTGGCCCGTCTATGTAGGGATGGAAAATATTTCATAAAAGAGGAATTTGTTGCCCTTATATTTTTGTACGCCTTTTACAAAATAGCATAGCTTTAATGTCAATAACGGAGTTACGGAGAGTTGACGATGTACGGCAATTTTTTATTTGTTTTCTTCAAATCATTACATGATTGCACACCTAATATGAGAGGTGTATAAAAATATAAAAAATTTAATTTAATGTCAAAATTTTATTCATAACTAATACAGAAAATGCTGTTGTTTATTGAAATCGCCATTTAAAGAAATTGGGCCTGTAGTTTTCTACTTTTAATATACAAAACGTTAGATTTCTGTCATGTTTAAATGTACCTAATTTTGAAATTATCGTCAATTACAAATAAAATTACATATAGTCTGTTCGATATCTGTTAGGGGTTGCAAGGGAATAGCTTTAAACTCACGGGGAGATATTTTGGAGAATACTTTTGTAAAATTTCATTATTTTATCATACCACAATCTCTAAATAGTGCCTTGTTTTTTTAGTTTATCTGGCATTCTCACCGTATATTTTTCCAGGTTTTTACATGTTATATTTTTTATTTTATTGTTTTTCTTGATATATCTGGTTATAACTATCGTATAACTACGAACTACAAAAGATTAGACCAGATTATGAATATTTCGAAATTATTTATGTAGGTTACAATACATTAATACAGCGCAGGACAATGTACAGTGCTCGAGTAAAGTTAAAGATATGCATGCCTATTGCAACTTGATATTTTCGATGCCTGGAATGACTCAATGTTATTTGTTTCATCCCTGAAATTTTCCTCATTGTTTATTTTTTACAATCCCTGCAAGCATCAGCACCCTCAAACTAAATATATTTTCCATCCCTGGAATTGTTCTCAGTACTCCGTATTTGGATTGAGGTGTGAATGTAACTGGGATTATTGGAATTTTTCCCTGGAAGGAAAATAACGTCATAAGTATGAACTGTTCTGCGACTAACTTCTCAAAATCGGAATGTGCATAAATTTAAATTGGCATACAATATGTACTTCTGGCGGTGCTTTCCTGGAACTGGGTTTCCTACAGAAGAAATGTATAGCTGACCACTGTTTTTACTCCGCTTTCGAACTTCTTTTATTGTTAAATTTAAGTTTATGGAGCGCTTTCGTCGTTGGTTTAACTTACTAAGGTGTGAACTGGTAATAACCACCTTTTTATCCATTTTTAGTTACCAAAAGCTTTCTCTGTTTAATTTTCTCAAATGTGGCTCTTTTGATGTCGGAATTCGGGTCACATGTCATTCGCATAACATTTAAAATGCTAAGTTGCCAAGGTAATTGTCTATTGAAAATATTATCCGCCCTTCTTTGTCCGGACTTCTCAATTATAGTTGACATTATTGTAACTTTTAATTGATAGTTGCTTGTCGACTGTAAATTTCAATTACAAAGATTAAAGTGATCTGAACAAAAGTTTTTTAATAAGTGAAATGCCCATAACTTTACTGGTTTCGTGAAGATAATTAGAAATTAAATTACTGTTACTATTTATTATTAGTTATTTGTCAACTGTCAATTTCAATTAACAACAATTGAAAAGTTCTGAATAAAAGTTTTTAATATGAGAAATGCTGTTAGTTTTAGTGCTTTCAAAAAAATAATTATAGTTGACATTATTGTAACTTTTAATTGATAGTTGCTTGTCGACTGTAAATTTCAATTACAAAGATTAAAGTGCTCTGAACAAAAGTTTTTTAATAGGTGAAATGCCCATAACTTTACTGCTTTCGTGAAGATAATTAGAAATTAAATTACTGTTACTATTTATTATTAGTTATTTGTCAACTGTCAATTTCAATTACAAACAATTGAAAAGTTCTGAATAAAAGTTTTTAATATGAGAAATGCTGTTAGTTTTAGTGCTTTCACAAAGATAATTATAGTTGACATTATTGTAACTTTTAATTGATAGTTGCTTGTCGACTGTAAATTTCAATTACAAAGATTAAAGTGATCTGAACAAAAGTTTTTTAATAGGTGAAATGCCCATAACTTTACTGGTTTCGTGAAGATAATTAGAAATTAAATTACTGTTACTATTTATTATTAGTTATTTGTCAACTGTCAATTTCAATTAACAACAATTGAAAAGTTCTGAATAAAAGTTTTTAATATGAGAAATGCTGTTAGTTTTAGTGCTTTCAAAAAAATAATTATAGTTGACATTATTGTAACTTTTAATTGATAGTTGCTTGTCGACTGTAAATTTCAATTACAAAGATTAAAGTGCTCTGAACAAAAGTTTTTTAATAGGTGAAATGCCCATAACTTTACTGCTTTCGTGAAGATAATTAGAAATTAAATTACTGTTACTATTTATTATTAGTTATTTGTCAACTGTCAATTTCAATTACAAACAATTGAAAAGTTCTGAATAAAAGTTTTTAATATGAGAAATGCTGTTAGTTTTAGTGCTTTCACAAAGATAATTATAGTTGACATTATTGTAACTTTTAATTGATAGTTGCTTGTCGACTGTAAATTTCAATTACAAAGATTAAAGTGCTCTGAACAAAAGTTTTTTAATAGGTGAAATGCCCATAACTTTACTGGTTTCGTGAAGATAATTAGAAATTAAATTACTGTTACTATTTATTATTAGTTATTTGTCAACTGTCAATTTCAATTAACAACAATTGAAAAGTTCTGAATAAAAGTTTTTAATATGAGAAATGCTGTTAGTTTTAGTGCTTTCAAAAAAATAATTATAGTTGACATTATTGTAACTTTTAATTGATAGTTGCTTGTCGACTGTAAATTTCAATTACAAAGATTAAAGTGCTCTGAACAAAAGTTTTTTAATAGGTGAAATGCCCATAACTTTACTGCTTTCGTGAAGATAATTAGAAATTAAATTACTGTTACTATTTATTATTAGTTATTTGTCAACTGTCAATTTCAATTACAAACAATTGAAAAGTTCTGAATAAAAGTTTTTAATATGAGAAATGCTGTTAGTTTTAGTGCTTTCACAAAGATAATTATAGTTGACATTATTGTAACTTTTAATTGATAGTTGCTTGTCGACTGTAAATTTCAATTACAAAGATTAAAGTGCTCTGAACAAAAGTTTTTTAATAGGTGAAATGCCCATAACTTTACTGGTTTCGTGAAGATAATTAGAAATTAAATTACTGTTACTATTTATTATTAGTTATTTGTCAACTGTCAATTTCAATTACAAACAATTGAAAAGTTCTGAATAAAAGTTTTTAATATGAGAAATGCTGTTAGTTTTAGTGCTTTCACAAAGATAATTATAGTTGACATTATTGTAACTTTTAATTGATAGTTGCTTGTCGACTGTAAATTTCAATTACAAAGATTAAAGTGCTCTGAACAAAAGTTTTTTAATAGGTGAAATGCCCATAACTTTACTGCTTTCGTGAAGATAATTAGAAATTAAATTACTGTTACTATTTATTATTAGTTATTTGTCAACTGTCAATTTCAATTACAAACAATTGAAAAGTTCTGAATTAAAGTTTTTAATATGAGAAATGCTGTTAGTTTTAGTGCTTTCACAAAGATAATTATAGTTGACATTATTGTAACTTTTAATTGATAGTTGCTTGTCGACTGTAAATTTCAATTACAAAGATTAAAGTGCTCTGAACAAAAGTTTTTTAATAGGTGAAATGCCCATAACTTTACTGCTTTCGTGAAGATAATTAGAAATTAATTTACTGTTACTATTTATTATTAGTTATTTGTCAACTGTCAATTTCAATTACAAACAATTGAAAAGTTCTGAATAAAAGTTTTTAATATGAGAAATGCTGTTAGTTTTAGTGCTTTCACAAAGATAATTATAGTTGACATTATTGTAACTTTTAATTGATAGTTGCTTGTCGACTGTAAATTTCAATTACAAAGATTAAAGTGCTCTGAACAAAAGTTTTTTAATAGGTGAAATGCCCATAACTTTACTGCTTTCGTGAAGATAATTAGAAATTAAATTACTGTTACTATTTATTATTAGTTATTTGTCAACTGTCAATTTCAATTACAAACAATTGAAAAGTTCTGAATTAAAGTTTTTAATATGAGAAATGCTGTTAGTTTTAGTGCTTTCACAAAGATAATTATAGTTGACATTATTGTAACTTTTAATTGATAGTTGCTTGTCGACTGTAAATTTCAATTACAAAGATTAAAGTGCTCTGAACAAAAGTTTTTTAATAGGTGAAATGCCCATAACTTTACTGCTTTCGTGAAGATAATTAGAAATTAAATTACTGTTACTATTTATTATTAGTTGTTTGTCAACTGTCAATTTCAATTACAAACAATTGAAAAGTTCTGAATAAAAGTTTTTAATATGAGAAATGCTGTTAGTTTTAGTGCTTTCACAAAGATAATTATAGTTGACATTATTGTAACTTTTAATTGATAGTTGCTTGTCGACTGTAAATTTCAATTACAAAGATTAAAGTGATCTGAACAAAAGTTTTTTAATAGGTGAAATGCCCATAACTTTACTGCTTTCGTGAAGATAATTAGAAATTAAATTACTGTTACTATTTATTATTAGTTATTTGTCAACTGTCAATTTCAATTAACAACAATTGAAAAGTTCTGAATAAAAGTTTTTAATATGAGAAATGCTGTTAGTTTTAGTGCTTTCAAAAAAATAATTATAGTTGACATTATTGTAACTTTTAATTGATAGTTGCTTGTCGACTGTAAATTTCAATTACAAAGATTAAAGTGCTCTGAACAAAAGTTTTTTAATAGGTGAAATGCCCATAACTTTAATGGTTTCGTGAAGATAATTAGAAATTAAATTACTGTTACTATTTATTATTAGTTATTTGTCAACTGTCAATTTCAATTACAAACAATTGAAAAGTTCTGAATAAAAGTTTTTAATATGAGAAATGCTGTTAGTTTTAGTGCTTTCACAAAGATAATTATAGTTGACATTATTGTAACTTTTAATTGATAGTTGCTTGTCGACTGTAAATTTCAATTACAAAGATTAAAGTGCTCTGAACAAAAGTTTTTTAATAGGTGAAATGCCCATAACTTTACTGCTTTCGTGAAGATAATTAGAAATTAAATTACTGTTACTATTTATTATTAGTTATTTGTCAACTGTCAATTTCAATTACAAACAATTGAAAAGTTCTGAATAAAAGTTTTTAATATGAGAAATGCTGTTAGTTTTAGTGCTTTCACAAAGATAATTATAGTTGACATTATTGTAACTTTTAATTGATAGTTGCTTGTCGACTGTAAATTTCAATTACAAAGATTAAAGTGCTCTGAACAAAAGTTTTTTATAGGTGAAATGCCCATAACTTTACTGGTTTCGTGAAGATAATTAGAAATTAAATTACTGTTACTATTTATTATTAGTTATTTGTCAACTGTCAATTTCAATTACAAACAATTGAAAAGTTCTGAATTAAAGTTTTTAATATGAGAAATGCTGTTAGTTTTAGTGCTTTCACAAAGATAATTATAGTTGACATTATTGTAACTTTTAATTGATAGTTGCTTGTCGACTGTAAATTTCAATTACAAAGATTAAAGTGCTCTGAACAAAAGTTTTTTAATAGGTGAAATGCCCATAACTTTACTGCTTTCGTGAAGATAATTAGAAATTAAATTACTGTTACTATTTATTATTAGTTATTTGTCAACTGTCAATTTCAATTACAAACAATTGAAAAGTTCTGAATTAAAGTTTTTAATATGAGAAATGCTGTTAGTTTTAGTGCTTTCACAAAGATAATTATAGTTGACATTATTGTAACTTTTAATTGATAGTTGCTTGTCGACTGTAAATTTCAATTACAAAGATTAAAGTGCTCTGAACAAAAGTTTTTTAATAGGTGAAATGCCCATAACTTTACTGCTTTCGTGAAGATAATTAGAAATTAAATTACTGTTACTATTTATTATTAGTTATTTGTCAACTGTCAATTTCAATTACAAACAATTGAAAAGTTCTGAATTAAAGTTTTTAATATGAGAAATGCTGTTAGTTTTAGTGCTTTCACAAAGATAATTATAGTTGACATTATTGTAACTTTTAATTGATAGTTGCTTGTCGACTGTAAATTTCAATTACAAAGATTAAAGTGCTCTGAACAAAAGTTTTTTAATAGGTGAAATGCCCATAACTTTACTGCTTTCGTGAAGATAATTAGAAATTAAATTACTGTTACTATTTATTATTAGTTATTTGTCAACTGTCAATTTCAATTACAAACAATTGAAAAGTTCTGAATTAAAGTTTTTAATATGAGAAATGCTGTTAGTTTTAGTGCTTTCACAAAGATAATTATAGTTGACATTATTGTAACTTTTAATTGATAGTTGCTTGTCGACTGTAAATTTCAATTACAAAGATTAAAGTGCTCTGAACAAAAGTTTTTTAATAGGTGAAATGCCCATAACTTTACTGGTTTCGTGAAGATAATTAGAAATTAAATTACTGTTACTATTTATTATTAGTTATTTGTCAACTGTCAATTTCAATTAACAACAATTGAAAAGTTCTGAATAAAAGTTTTTAATATGAGAAATGCTGTTAGTTTTAGTGCTTTCAAAAAAATAATTATAGTTGACATTATTGTAACTTTTAATTGATAGTTGCTTGTCGACTGTAAATTTCAATTACAAAGATTAAAGTGCTCTGAACAAAAGTTTTTTAATAGGTGAAATGCCCATAACTTTACTGGTTTCGTGAAGATAATTAGAAATTAAATTACTGTTACTATTTATTATTAGTTATTTGTCAACTGTCAATTTCAATTACAACAATTGAAAAGTTCTGAATAAAAGTTTTTAATATGAGAAATGCTGTTAAATTTAGTGCTTTCACAAAGATAATTATAGTTGACATTATTGTAACTTTTAATTGATAGTTGCTTGTCGACTGTAAATTTCAATTACAAAGATTAAAGTGCTCTGAACAAAAGTTTTTTAATAGGTGAAATGCCCATAACTTTACTGCTTTCGTGAAGATAATTAGAAATTAAATTACTGTTACTATTTATTATTAGTTATTTGTCAACTGTCAATTTCAATTACAAACAATTGAAAAGTTCTGAATAAAAGTTTTTAATATGAGAAATGCTGTTAGTTTTAGTGCTTTCACAAAGATAATTATAGTTGACATTATTGTAACTTTTAATTGATAGTTGCTTGTCGACTGTAAATTTCAATTACAAAGATTAAAGTGCTCTGAACAAAAGTTTTTTAATAGGTGAAATGCCCATAACTTTACTGGTTTCGTGAAGATAATTAGAAATTAAATTACTGTTACTATTTATTATTAGTTATTTGTCAACTGTCAATTTCAATTACAAACAATTGAAAAGTTCTGAATTAAAGTTTTTAATATGAGAAATGCTGTTAGTTTTAGTGCTTTCACAAAGATAATTATAGTTGACATTATTGTAACTTTTAATTGATAGTTGCTTGTCGACTGTAAATTTCAATTACAAAGATTAAAGTGCTCTGAACAAAAGTTTTTTAATAGGTGAAATGCCCATAACTTTACTGCTTTCGTGAAGATAATTAGAAATTAAATTACTGTTACTATTTATTATTAGTTGTTTGTCAACTGTCAATTTCAATTACAAACAATTGAAAAGTTCTGAATAAAAGTTTTTAATATGAGAAATGCTGTTAGTTTTAGTGCTTTCACAAAGATAATTATAGTTGACATTATTGTAACTTTTAATTGATAGTTGCTTGTCGACTGTAAATTTCAATTACAAAGATTAAAGTGATCTGAACAAAAGTTTTTTAATAGGTGAAATGCCCATAACTTTACTGGTTTCGTGAAGATAATTAGAAATTAAATTACTGTTACTATTTATTATTAGTTATTTGTCAACTGTCAATTTCAATTAACAACAATTAAAAAGTTCTGAATAAAAGATGTTAATATGAGAAATGCTGTTAGTTTTAGTGCTTTCAAAAAAATAATTATAGTTGACATTATTGTAACTTTTAATTGATAGTTGCTTGTCGACTGTAAATTTCAATTACAAAGATTAAAGTGCTGTGAACAAAAGTTTTTTAATAGGTGAAATGCCCATAACTTTACTGCTTTCGTGAAGATAATTAGAAATTAAATTACTGTTACTATTTATTATTAGTTATTTGTCAAATGTCAATTTCAATTACAAACAATTGAAAAGTTCTGAATTAAAGTTTTTAATATGAGAAATGCTGTTAGTTTTAGTGCTTTCACAAAGATAATTATAGTTGACATTATTGTAACTTTTAATTGATAGTTGCTTGTCGACTGTAAATTTCAATTACAAAGATTAAAGTGCTCTGAACAAAAGTTTTTTAATAGGTGAAATGCCCATAACTTTACTGCTTTCGTGAAGATAATTAGAAATTAAATTACTGTTACTATTTATTATTAGTTGTTTGTCAACTGTCAATTTCAATTACAAACAATTGAAAAGTTCTGAATAAAAGTTTTTAATATGAGAAATGCTGTTAGTTTTAGTGCTTTCACAAAGATAATTATAGTTGACATTATTGTAACTTTTAATTGATAGTTGCTTGTCGACTGTAAATTTCAATTACAAAGATTAAAGTGCTCTGAACAAAAGTTTTTTAATAGGTGAAATGCCCATAACCTTACTGCTTTCGTGAAGATAATTAGAAATTAAATTACTGTTACTATTTATTATTAGTTATTTGTCAACTGTCAATTTCAATTACAAACAATTGAAAAGTTCCGAATAAAAGTTTTTAATATGAGAAATGCTGTTAAATTTAGTGCTTTCACAAAGATAATTATAGTTGACATTATTGTAACTTTTAATTGATAGTTGCTTGTCGACTGTAAATTTCAATTACAAAGATTAAAGTGCTCTGAACAAAAGTTTTTTAATAGGTGAAATGCCCATAACTTTACTGCTTTCGTGAAGATAATTAGAAATTAAATTACTGTTACTATTTATTATTAGTTGTTTGTCAACTGTCAATTTCAATTACAAACAATTGAAAAGTTCTGAATAAAAGTTTTTAATATGAGAAATGCTGTTAGTTTTAGTGCTTTCACAAAGATAATTATAGTTGACATTATTGTAACTTTTAATTGATAGTTGCTTGTCGACTGTAAATTTCAATTACAAAGATTAAAGTGCTCTGAACAAAAGTTTTTTAATAGGTGAAATGCCCATAACCTTACTGCTTTCGTGAAGATAATTAGAAATTAATTTACTGTTACTATTTATTATTAGTTATTTGTCAACTGTCAATTTCAATTACAAACAATTGAAAAGTTCCGAATAAAAGTTTTTAATATGAGAAATGCTGTTAAATTTAGTGCTTTCACAAAGATAATTATAGTTGACATTATTGTAACTTTTAATTGATAGTTGCTTGTCGACTGTAAATTTCAATTACAAAGATTAAAGTGCTCTGAACAAAAGTTTTTTAATAGGTGAAATGCCCATAACTTTACTGCTTTCGTGAAGATAATTAGAAATTAAATTATTGTTACTATTTATTATTAGTTGTTTGTCAACTGTCAATTTCAATTACAAACAATTGAAAAGTTCTGAATAAAAGTTTTTAATATGAGAAATGCTGTTAGTTTTAGTGCTTTCACAAAGATAATTATAGTTGACATTATTGTAACTTTTAATTGATAGTTGCTTGTCGACTGTAAATTTCAATTACAAAGATTAAAGTGATCTGAACAAAAGTTTTTTAATAGGTGAAATGCCCATAACTTTACTGGTTTCGTGAAGATAATTAGAAATTAAATTACTGTTACTATTTATTATTAGTTATTTGTCAACTGTCAATTTCAATTAACAACAATTGAAAAGTTCTGAATAAAAGTTTTTAATATGAGAAATGCTGTTAGTTTTAGTGCTTTCACAAAGATAATTATAGTTGATATTATTGTAACTTTTAATTGATAGTTGCTTGTCGACTGTAAATTTCAATTACAAAGATTAAAGTGCTCTGAACAAAAGTTTTTTAATAGGTGAAATGCCCATAACTTTACTGCTTTCGTGAAGATAATTAGAAATTAAATTACTGTTACTATTTATTATTAGTTATTTGTCAACTGTCAATTTCAATTACAAACAATTGAAAAGTTCCGAATAAAAGTTTTTAATATGAGAAATGCTGTTAAATTTAGTGCTTTCACAAAGATAATTATAGTTGACATTATTGTAACTTTTAATTGATAGTTGCTTGTCGACTGTAAATTTCAATTACAAAGATTAAAGTGCTCTGAACAAAAGTTTTTTAATAGGTGAAATGCCCATAACTTTACTGCTTTCGTGAAGATAATTAGAAATTAAATTACTGTTACTATTTATTATTAGTTATTTGTCAACTGTCAATTTCTTTTACAAATAATTGAAAAGTTCTGAATAAAAGTTTTTAATATGAGAAATGCTGTTAGTTTTAGTGCTTTCACAAAGATAATTATAGTTGACATTATTGTAACTTTTAATTGATAGTTGCTTGTCGACTGTAAATTTCAATTACAAAGATTAAAGTGCTCTGAACAAAAGTTTTTTAATAGGTGAAATGCCCATAACTTTACTGCTTTCGTGAAGATAATTAGAAATTAAATTACTGTTACTATTTATTATTAGTTGTTTGTCAACTGTCAATTTCAATTACAAACAATTGAAAAGTTCCGAATAAAAGTTTTTAATATGAGAAATGCTGTTAGTTTTAGTGCTTTCACAAAGATAATTATAGTTGACATTATTGTAACTTTTAATTGATAGTTGCTTGTCGACTGTAAATTTCAATTACAAAGATTAAAGTGCTCTGAACAAAAGTTTTTTAATAGGTGAAATGCCCATAACTTTACTGCTTTCGTGAAGATAATTAGAAATTAATTTACTGTTACTATTTATTATTAGTTATTTGTCAACTGTCAATTTCAATTACAAACAATTGAAAAGTTCTGAATAAAAGTTTTTAATATGAGAAATGCTGTTAAATTTAGTGCTTTCACAAAGATAATTATAGTTGACATTATTGTAACTTTTAATTGATAGTTGCTTGTCGACTGTAAATTTCAATTACAAAGATTAAAGTGCTCTGAACAAAAGTTTTTTAATAGGTGAAATGCCCATAACTTTACTGCTTTCGTGAAGATAATTAGAAATTAAATTACTGTTACTATTTATTATTAGTTATTTGTCAACTGTCAATTTCAATTACAAACAATTGAAAAGTTCTGAATTAAAGTTTTTAATATGAGAAATGCTGTTAAATTTAGTGCTTTCACAAAGATAATTATAGTTAACATTATTGTAACTTTTAATTGATAGTTGCTTGTCGACTGTAAATTTCAATTACAAAGATTAAAGTGCTCTGAACAAAAGTTTTTTAATAGGTGAAATGCCCATAACTTTACTGCTTTCGTGAAGATAATTAGAAATTAAATTACTGTTACTATTTATTATTAGTTATTTGTCAACTGTCAATTTCAATTAACAACAATTGAAAAGTTCTGAATAAAAGTTTTTAATATGAGAAATGCTGTTAGTTTTAGTGCTTTCACAAAGATAATTATAGTTGATATTATTGTAACTTTTAATTGATAGTTGCTTGTCGACTGTAAATTTCAATTACAAAGATTAAAGTGCTCTGAACAAAAGTTTTTTAATAGGTGAAATGCCCATAACTTTACTGCTTTCGTGAAGATAATTAGAAATTAAATTACTGTTACTATTTATTATTAGTTGTTTGTCAACTGTCAATTTCAATTACAAACAATTGAAAAGTTCCGAATAAAAGTTTTTAATATGAGAAATGCTGTTAAATTTAGTGCTTTCACAAAGATAATTATAGTTGACATTATTGTAACTTTTAATTGATAGTTGCTTGTCGACTGTAAATTTCAATTACAAAGATTAAAGTGCTCTGAACAAAAGTTTTTTAATAGGTGAAATGCCCATAACTTTACTGCTTTCGTGAAGATAATTAGAAATTAAATTACTGTTACTATTTATTATTAGTTGTTTGTCAACTGTCAATTTCAATTACAAACAATTGAAAAGTTCTGAATAAAAGTTTTTAATATGAGAAATGCTGTTAGTTTTAGTGCTTTCACAAAGATAATTATAGTTGACATTATTGTAACTTTTAATTGATAGTTGCTTGTCGACTGTAAATTTCAATTACAAAGATTAAAGTGATCTGAACAAAAGTTTTTTAATAGGTGAAATGCCCATAACTTTACTGGTTTCGTGAAGATAATTAGAAATTGAATTACTGTTACTATTTATTATTAGTTATTTGTCAACTGTCAATTTCAATTAACAACAATTGAAAAGTTCTGAATAAAAGTTTTTAATATGAGAAATGCTGTTAGTTATAGTGCTTTCAAAAAAATAATTATAGTTGACATTATTGTAACTTTTAATTGATAGTTGCTTGTCGACTGTAAATTTCAATTACAAAGATTAAAGTGATCTGAACAAAAGTTTTTTAATAGGTGAAATGCCCATAACTTTACTGGTTTCGTGAAGATAATTAGAAATTAAATTACTGTTACTATTTATTATTAGTTATTTGTCAACTGTCAATTTCAATTAACAACAATTGAAAAGTTCTGAATAAAAGTTTTTAATATGAGAAATGCTGTTAGTTTTAGTGCTTTCAAAAAAATAATTATAGTTGACATTATTGTAACTTTTAATTGATAGTTGCTTGTCGACTGTAAATTTCAATTACAAAGATTAAAGTGCTCTGAACAAAAGTTTTTTAATAGGTGAAATGCCCATAACTTTACTGCTTTCGTGAAGATAATTAGAAATTAAATTACTGTTACTATTTATTATTAGTTGTTTGTCAACTGTCAATTTCAATTACAAACAATTGAAAAGTTCTGAATAAAAGTTTTTAATATGAGAAATGCTGTTAGTTTTAGTGCTTTCACAAAGATAATTATAGTTGACATTATTGTAACTTTTAATTGATAGTTGCTTGTCGACTGTAAATTTCAATTACAAAGATTAAAGTGATCTGAACAAAAGTTTTTTAATAGGTGAAATGCCCATAACTTTACTGGTTTCGTGAAGATAATTAGAAATTGAATTACTGTTACTATTTATTATTAGTTATTTGTCAACTGTCAATTTCAATTAACAACAATTGAAAAGTTCTGAATAAAAGTTTTTAATATGAGAAATGCTGTTAGTTATAGTGCTTTCAAAAAAATAATTATAGTTGACATTATTGTAACTTTTAATTGATAGTTGCTTGTCGACTGTAAATTTCAATTACAAAGATTAAAGTGATCTGAACAAAAGTTTTTTAATAGGTGAAATGCCCATAACTTTACTGGTTTCGTGAAGATAATTAGAAATTAAATTACTGTTACTATTTATTATTAGTTATTTGTCAACTGTCAATTTCAATTAACAACAATTGAAAAGTTCTGAATAAAAGTTTTTAATATGAGAAATGCTGTTAGTTTTAGTGCTTTCAAAAAAATAATTATAGTTGACATTATTGTAACTTTTAATTGATAGTTGCTTGTCGACTGTAAATTTCAATTACAAAGATTAAAGTGATCTGAACAAAAGTTTTTAATAGGTGAAATGCCCATAACTTTACTGGTTTCGTGAAGATAATTAGAAATTAAATTACTGTTACTATTTATTATTAGTTATTTGTCAACTGTCAATTTCAATTAACAACAATTGAAAAGTTCTGAATAAAAGTTTTTAATATGAGAAATGCTGTTAGTTTTAGTGCTTTCACAAAGATAATTATAGTTGACATTATTGTAACTTTTAATTGATAGTTGCTTGTCGACTGTAAATTTCAATTACAAAGATTAAAGTGCTCTGAACAAAAGTTTTTTAATAGGTGAAATGCCCATAACTTTACTGCTTTCGTGAAGATAATTAGAAATTAAATTACTGTTACTATTTAATGTTAGTTATTTGTCAACTGTCAATTTCAGTTACAAACAATTGAAAAGTTCTGAATTAAAGTTTTTAATATGAGAAATGCTGTTAAATTTAGTGCTTTCACAAAGATAATTATAGTTGACATTATTGTAACTTTTAATTGATAGTTGCTTGTCGACTGTAAATTTCAATTACAAAGATTAAAGTGCTCTGAACAAAAGTTTTTTAATAGGTGAAATGCCCATAACTTTACTGCTTTCGTGAAGATAATTAGAAATTAAATTACTGTTACTATTTATTATTAGTTATTTGTCAACTGTCAATTTCAATTACAAACAATTGAAAAGTTCTGAATTAAAGTTTTTATAATGAGAAATGCTGTTAAATTTAGTGCTTTCACAAAGATAATTATAGTTGACATTATTGTAACTTTTAATTGATAGTTGCTTGTCGACTGTAAATTTCAATTACAAAGATTAAAGTGCTCTGAACAAAAGTTTTTTAATAGGTGAAATGCCCATAACTTTACTGCTTTCGTGAAGATAATTAGAAATTAAATTACTGTTACTATTTATTATTAGTTATTTGTCAACTGTCAATTTCAATTACAAACAATTGAAAAGTTCTGAATTAAAGTTTTTAATATGAGAAATGCTGTTAAATTTAGTGCTTTCACAAAGATAATTATAGTTGACATTATTGTAACTTTTAATTGATAGTTGCTTGTCGACTGTAAATTTCAATTACAAAGATTAAAGTGCTCTGAACAAAAGTTTTTTAATAGGTGAAATGCCCATAACTTTACTGCTTTCGTGAAGATAATTAGAAATTAAATTACTGTTACTATTTATTATTAGTTATTTGTCAACTGTCAATTTCAATTACAAACAATTGAAAAGTTCTGAATTAAAGTTTTTAATATGAGAAATGCTGTTAGTTTTAGTGCTTTCACAAAGATAATTATAGTTGACATTATTGTAACTTTTAATTGATAGTTGCTTGTCGACTGTAAATTTCAATTACAAAGATTAAAGTGCTCTGAACAAAAGTTTTTTAATAGGTGAAATGCCCATAACTTTACTGCTTTCGTGAAGATAATTAGAAATTAAATTACTGTTACTATTTATTATTAGTTATTTGTCAACTGTCAATTTCAATTACAAACAATTGAAAAGTTCTGAATTAAAGTTTTTAATATGAGAAATGCTGTTAAATTTAGTGCTTTCACAAAGATAATTATAGTTGACATTATTGTAACTTTTAATTGATAGTTGCTTGTCGACTGTAAATTTCAATTACAAAGATTAAAGTGCTCTGAACAAAAGTTTTTTAATAGGTGAAATGCCCATAACTTTACTGCTTTCGTGAAGATAATTAGAAATTAAATTACTGTTACTATTTATTATTAGTTATTTGTCAACTGTCAATTTCAATTACAAACAATTGAAAAGTTCCGAATTAAAGTTTTTAATATGAGAAATGCTGTTAGTTTTAGTGCTTTCACAAAGATAATTATAGTTGACATTATTGTAACTTTTAATTGATAGTTGCTTGTCGACTGTAAATTTCAATTACAAAGATTAAAGTGCTCTGAACAAAAGTTTTTTAATAGGTGAAATGCCCATAACTTTACTGGTTTCGTGAAGATAATTAGAAATTAAATTACTGTTACTATTTATTATTAGTTATTTGTCAACTGTCAATTTCAATTAACAACAATTGAAAAGTTCTGAATAAAAGTTTTTAATATGAGAAATGCTGTTAGTTTTAGTGCTTTCACAAAGATAATTATAGTTGATATTATTGTAACTTTTAATTGATAGTTGCTTGTCGACTGTAAATTTCAATTACAAAGATTAAAGTGCTCTGAACAAAAGTTTTTTAATAGGTGAAATGCCCATAACTTTACTGCTTTCGTGAAGATAATTAGAAATTAAATTACTGTTACTATTTATTATTAGTTATTTGTCAACTGTCAATTTCAACTAACAACAATTGAAAAGTTCCGAATAAAAGTTTTTAATATGAGAAATGCTGTTAAATTTAGTGCTTTCACAAAGATAATTATAGTTGACATTATTGTAACTTTTAATTGATAGTTGCTTGTCGACTGTAAATTTCAATTACAAAGATTAAAGTGCTCTGAACAAAAGTTTTTTAATAGGTGAAATGCCCATAACTTTACTGCTTTCGTGAAGATAATTAGAAATTAAATTACTGTTACTATTTATTATTAGTTATTTGTCAACTGTCAATTTCAATTAACAACAATTGAAAAGTTCCGAATAAAAGTTTTTAATATGAGAAATGCTGTTAAATTTAGTGCTTTCACAAAGATAATTATAGTTGACATTATTGTAACTTTTAATTGATAGTTGCTTGTCGACTGTAAATTTCAATTACAAAGATTAAAGTGCTCTGAACAAAAGTTTTTTAATAGGTGAAATGCCCATAACTTTACTGCTTTCGTGAAGATAATTAGAAATTAAATTACTGTTACTATTTATTATTAGTTGTTTGTCAACTGTCAATTTCAATTACAAACAATTGAAAAGTTCTGAATAAAAGTTTTTAATATGAGAAATGCTGTTAGTTTTAGTGCTTTCACAAAGATAATTATAGTTGACATTATTGTAACTTTTAATTGATAGTTGCTTGTCGACTGTAAATTTCAATTACAAAGATTAAAGTGCTCTGAACAAAAGTTTTTTAATAGGTGAAATGCCCATAACTTTACTGCTTTCGTGAAGATAATTAGAAATTAAATTACTGTTACTATTTATTATTAGTTATTTGTCAACTGTCAATTTCAATTACAAACAATTGAAAAGTTCTGAATTAAAGTTTTTAATATGAGAAATGCTGTTAAATTTAGTGCTTTCACAAAGATAATTATAGTTGACATTATTGTAACTTTTAATTGATAGTTGCTTGTCGACTGTAAATTTCAATTACAAAGATTAAAGTGCTCTGAACAAAAGTTTTTTAATAGGTGAAATGCCCATAACTTTACTGCTTTCGTGAAGATAATTAGAAATTAAATTACTGTTACTATTTATTATTAGTTATTTGGCAACTGTCAATTTCAATTACAAACAATTGAAAAGTTCTGAATTAAAGTTTTTAATATGAGAAATGCTGTTAGTTTTAGTGCTTTCACAAAGACAATTATAGTTGACATTATTGTAACCTTTAATTGATAGTTGCTTGTCGACTGTAAATTTCAATTACAAAGATTAAAGTGCTCTGAACAAAAGTTTTTTAATAGGTGAAATGCCCATAACTTTACTGCTTTCGTGAAGATAATTAGAAATTAAATTACTGTTACTATTTATTATTAGTTGTTTGTCAACTGTCAATTTCAATTACAAACAATTGAAAAGTTCTGAATTAAAGTTTTTAATATGAGAAATGCTGTTAAATTTAGTGCTTTCACAAAGATAATTATAGTTGACATTATTGTAACTTTTAATTGATAGTTGCTTGTCGACTGTAAATTTCAATTACAAAGATTAAAGTGCTCTGAACAAAAGTTTTTTAATAGGTGAAATGCCCATAACTTTACTGCTTTCGTGAAGATAATTAGAAATTAAATTACTGTTACTATTTATTATTAGTTATTTGTCAACTGTCAATTTCAATTACAAACAATTGAAAAGTTCTGAATTAAAGTTTTTAATATGAGAAATGCTGTTAAATTTAGTGCTTTCACAAAGATAATTATAGTTGACATTATTGTAACTTTTAATTGATAGTTGCTTGTCGACTGTAAATTTCAATTACAAAGATTAAAGTGCTCTGAACAAAAGTTTTTTAATAGGTGAAATGCCCATAACTTTACTGCTTTCGTGAAGATAATTAGAAATTAAATTACTGTTACTATTTATTATTAGTTGTTTGTCAACTGTCAATTTCAATTACAAACAATTGAAAAGTTCTGAATTAAAGTTTTTAATATGAGAAATGCTGTTAAATTTAGTGCTTTCACAAAGATAATTATAGTTGACATTATTGTAACTTTTAATTGATAGTTGCTTGTCGACTGTAAATTTCAATTACAAAGATTAAAGTGCTCTGAACAAAAGTTTTTTAATAGGTGAAATGCCCATAACTTTACTGCTTTCGTGAAGATAATTAGAAATTAAATTACTGTTACTATTTATTATTAGTTATTTGTCAACTGTCAATTTCAATTACAAACAATTGAAAAGTTCTGAATTAAAGTTTTTAATATGAGAAATGCTGTTAAATTTAGTGCTTTCACAAAGATAATTATAGTTGACATTATTGTAACTTTTAATTGATAGTTGCTTGTCGACTGTAAATTTCAATTACAAAGATTAAAGTGCTCTGAACAAAAGTTTTTTAATAGGTGAAATGCCCATAACTTTACTGCTTTCGTGAAGATAATTAGAAATTAAATTACTGTTACTATTTATTATTAGTTATTTGTCAACTGTCAATTTCAATTACAAACAATTGAAAAGTTCTGAATTAAAGTTTTTAATATGAGAAATGCTGTTAAATTTAGTGCTTTCACAAAGATAATTATAGTTGACATTATTGTAACTTTTAATTGATAGTTGCTTGTCGACTGTAAATTTCAATTACAAAGATTAAAGTGCTCTGAACAAAAGTTTTTTAATAGGTGAAATGCCCATAACTTTACTGCTTTCGTGAAGATAATTAGAAATTAAATTACTGTTACTATTTATTATTAGTTATTTGTCAACTGTCAATTTCTTTTACAAATAATTGAAAAGTTCTGAATAAAAGTTTTTAATATGAGAAATGCTGTTAGTTTTAGTGCTTTCACAAAGATAATTATAGTTGACATTATTGTAACTTTTAATTGATAGTTGCTTGTGGACTGTAAATTTCAATTACAAAGATTAAAGTGCTCTGAACAAAAGTTTTTTAATAGGTGAAATGCCCATAACTTTACTGCTTTCGTGAAGATAATTAGAAATTAAATTACTGTTACTATTTATTATTTGTCAACTGTCAATTTCAATTACAAACAATTGAAAAGTTCTGAATTAAAGTTTTTAATATGAGAAATGCTGTTAGTTTTAGTGCTTTCACAAAGATAATTATAGTTGACATTATTGTAACTTTTAATTGATAGTTGCTTGTCGACTGTAAATTTCAATTACAAAGATTAAAGTGCTCTGAACAAAAGTTTTTTAATAGGTGAAATGCCCATAACTTTACTGCTTTCGTGAAGATAATTAGAAATTAAATTACTGTTACTATTTATTATTAGTTATTTGGCAACTGTCAATTTCAATTACAAACAATTGAAAAGTTCTGAATTAAAGTTTTTAATATGAGAAATGCTGTTAGTTTTAGTGCTTTCACAAAGACAATTATAGTTGACATTATTGTAACCTTTAATTGATAGTTGCTTGTCGACTGTAAATTTCAATTACAAAGATTAAAGTGCTCTGAACAAAAGTTTTTTAATAGGTGAAATGCCCATAACTTTACTGCTTTCGTGAAGATAATTAGAAATTAAATTACTGTTACTATTTATTATTAGTTATTTGTCAACTGTCAATTTCAATTACAAACAATTGAAAAGTTCTGAATTAAAGTTTTTAATATGAGAAATGCTGTTAAATTTAGTGCTTTCACAAAGATAATTATAGTTGACATTATTGTAACTTTTAATTGATAGTTGCTTGTCGACTGTAAATTTCAATTACAAAGATTAAAGTGCTCTGAACAAAAGTTTTTTAATAGGTGAAATGCCCATAACTTTACTGCTTTCGTGAAGATAATTAGAAATTAAATTACTGTTACTATTTATTATTAGTTGTTTGTCAACTGTCAATTTCAATTACAAACAATTGAAAAGTTCTGAATTAAAGTTTTTAATATGAGAAATGCTGTTAAATTTAGTGCTTTCACAAAGATAATTATAGTTGACATTATTGTAACTTTTAATTGATAGTTGCTTGTCGACTGTAAATTTCAATTACAAAGATTAAAGTGCTCTGAACAAAAGTTTTTTAATAGGTGAAATGCCCATAACTTTACTGCTTTCGTGAAGATAATTAGAAATTAAATTACTGTTACTATTTATTATTAGTTATTTGTCAACTGTCAATTTCAATTACAAACAATTGAAAAGTTCTGAATTAAAGTTTTTAATATGAGAAATGCTGTTAAATTTAGTGCTTTCACAAAGATAATTATAGTTGACATTATTGTAACTTTTAATTGATAGTTGCTTGTCGACTGTAAATTTCAATTACAAAGATTAAAGTGCTCTGAACAAAAGTTTTTTAATAGGTGAAATGCCCATAACTTTACTGCTTTCGTGAAGATAATTAGAAATTAAATTACTGTTACTATTTATTATTAGTTATTTGTCAACTGTCAATTTCAATTACAAACAATTGAAAAGTTCTGAATTAAAGTTTTTAATATGAGAAATGCTGTTAAATTTAGTGCTTTCACAAAGATAATTATAGTTGACATTATTGTAACTTTTAATTGATAGTTGCTTGTCGACTGTAAATTTCAATTACAAAGATTAAAGTGCTCTGAACAAAAGTTTTTTAATAGGTGAAATGCCCATAACTTTACTGCTTTCGTGAAGATAATTAGAAATTAAATTACTGTTACTATTTATTATTAGTTATTTGTCAACTGTCAATTTCTTTTACAAATAATTGAAAAGTTCTGAATAAAAGTTTTTAATATGAGAAATGCTGTTAGTTTTAGTGCTTTCACAAAGATAATTATAGTTGACATTATTGTAACTTTTAATTGATAGTTGCTTGTGGACTGTAAATTTCAATTACAAAGATTAAAGTGCTCTGAACAAAAGTTTTTTAATAGGTGAAATGCCCATAACTTTACTGCTTTCGTGAAGATAATTAGAAATTAAATTACTGTTACTATTTATTATTAGTTATTTGTCAACTGTCAATTTCAATTACAAACAATTGAAAAGTTCTGAATTAAAGTTTTTAATATGAGAAATGCTGTTAGTTTTAGTGCTTTCACAAAGATAATTATAGTTGACATTATTGTAACTTTTAATTGATAGTTGCTTGTCGACTGTAAATTTCAATTACAAAGATTAAAGTGCTCTGAACAAAAGTTTTTTAATAGGTGAAATGCCCATAACTTTACTGCTTTCGTGAAGATAATTAGAAATTAAATTACTGTTACTATTTATTATTAGTTATTTGTCAACTGTCAATTTCAATTACAAACAATTGAAAAGTTCTGAATTAAAGTTTTTAATATGAGAAATGCTGTTAGTTTTAGTGCTTTCACAAAGATAATTATAGTTGACATTATTGTAACTTTTAATTGATAGTTGCTTGTCGACTGTAAATTTCAATTACAAAGATTAAAGTGCTCTGAACAAAAGTTTTTTAATAGGTGAAATGCCCATAACTTTACTGCTTTCGTGAAGATAATTAGAAATTAAATTACTGTTACTATTTATTATTAGTTATTTGTCAACTGTCAATTTCAATTACAAACAATTGAAAAGTTCTGAATTAAAGTTTTTAATATGAGAAATGCTGTTAGTTTTAGTGCTTTCACAAAGATAATTATAGTTGACATTATTGTAACTTTTAATTGATAGTTGCTTGTCGACTGTAAATTTCAATTACAAAGATTAAAGTGCTCTGAACAAAAGTTTTTTAATAGGTGAAATGCCCATAACTTTACTGCTTTCGTGAAGATAATTAGAAATTAAATTACTGTTACTATTTATTATTAGTTATTTGTCAACTGTCAATTTCAATTACAAACAATTGAAAAGTTCTGAATTAAAGTTTTTAATATGAGAAATGCTGTTAAATTTAGTGCTTTCACAAAGATAATTATAGTTGACATTATTGTAACTTTTAATTGATAGTTGCTTGTCGACTGTAAATTTCAATTACAAAGATTAAAGTGCTCTGAACAAAAGTTTTTTAATAGGTGAAATGCCCATAACTTTACTGCTTTCGTGAAGATAATTAGAAATTAAATTACTGTTACTATTTATTATTAGTTGTTTGTCAACTGTCAATTTCAATTACAAACAATTGAAAAGTTCTGAATTAAAGTTTTTAATATGAGAAATGCTGTTAAATTTAGTGCTTTCACAAAGATAATTATAGTTGACATTATTGTAACTTTTAATTGATAGTTGCTTGTCGACTGTAAATTTCAATTACAAAGATTAAAGTGCTCTGAACAAAAGTTTTTTAATAGGTGAAATGCCCATAACTTTACTGCTTTCGTGAAGATAATTAGAAATTAAATTACTGTTACTATTTATTATTAGTTATTTGTCAACTGTCAATTTCAATTACAAACAATTGAAAAGTTCTGAATTAAAGTTTTTAATATGAGAAATGCTGTTAAATTTAGTGCTTTCACAAAGATAATTATAGTTGACATTATTGTAACTTTTAATTGATAGTTGCTTGTCGACTGTAAATTTCAATTACAAAGATTAAAGTGCTCTGAACAAAAGTTTTTTAATAGGTGAAATGCCCATAACTTTACTGCTTTCGTGAAGATAATTAGAAATTAAATTACTGTTACTATTTATTATTAGTTATTTGTCAACTGTCAATTTCAATTACAAACAATTGAAAAGTTCTGAATTAAAGTTTTTAATATGAGAAATGCTGTTAAATTTAGTGCTTTCACAAAGATAATTATAGTTGACATTATTGTAACTTTTAATTGATAGTTGCTTGTCGACTGTAAATTTCAATTACAAAGATTAAAGTGCTCTGAACAAAAGTTTTTTAATAGGTGAAATGCCCATAACTTTACTGCTTTCGTGAAGATAATTAGAAATTAAATTACTGTTACTATTTATTATTAGTTATTTGTCAACTGTCAATTTCAATTACAAACAATTGAAAAGTTCTGAATTAAAGTTTTTAATATGAGAAATGCTGTTAAATTTAGTGCTTTCACAAAGATAATTATAGTTGACATTATTGTAACTTTTAATTGATAGTTGCTTGTCGACTGTAAATTTCAATTACAAAGATTAAAGTGCTCTGAACAAAAGTTTTTTAATAGGTGAAATGCCCATAACTTTACTGCTTTCGTGAAGATAATTAGAAATTAAATTACTGTTACTATTTATTATTAGTTATTTGTCAACTGTCAATTTCAATTACAAACAATTGAAAAGTTCTGAATTAAAAGTTTTTAATATGAGAAATGCTGTTAGTTTTAGTGCTTTCACAAAGATAATTATAGTTGACATTATTGTAACTTTTAATTGATAGTTGCTTGTCGACTGTAAATTTCAATTACAAAGATTAAAGTGCTCTGAACAAAAGTTTTTTAATAGGTGAAATGCCCATAACTTTACTGCTTTCGTGAAGATAATTAGAAATTAAATTACTGTTACTATTTATTATTAGTTATTTGTCAACTGTCAATTTCAATTACAAACAATTGAAAAGTTCTGAATTAAAGTTTTTAATATGAGAAATGCTGTTAGTTTTAGTGCTTTCACAAAGATAATTATAGTTGACATTATTGTAACTTTTAATTGATAGTTGCTTGTCGACTGTAAATTTCAATTACAAAGATTAAAGTGCTCTGAACAAAAGTTTTTTAATAGGTGAAATGCCCATAACTTTACTGCTTTCGTGAAGATAATTAGAAATTAAATTACTGTTACTATTTATTATTAGTTATTTGTCAACTGTCAATTTCAATTACAAACAATTGAAAAGTTCTGAATTAAAGTTTTTAATATGAGAAATGCTGTTAGTTTTAGTGCTTTCACAAAGATAATTATAGTTGATATTATTGTAACTTTTAATTGATAGTTGCTTGTCGACTGTAAATTTCAATTACAAAGATTAAAGTGCTCTGAACAAAAGTTTTTTAATAGGTGAAATGCCCATAACTTTACTGCTTTCGTGAAGATAATTAGAAATTAAATTACTGTTACTATTTATTATTAGTTATTTGTCAACTGTCAATTTCAATTAACAACAATTGAAAAGTTCTGAATAAAAGTTTTTAATATGAGAAATGCTGTTAAATTTAGTGCTTTCACAAAGATAATTATAGTTGACATTATTGTAACTTTTAATTGATAGTTGCTTGTCGACTGTAAATTTCAATTACAAAGATTAAAGTGCTCTGAACAAAAGTTTTTTAATAGGTGAAATGCCCATAACTTTACTGCTTTCGTGAAGATAATTAGAAATTAAATTACTGTTACTATTTATTATTAGTTATTTGTCAACTGTCAATTTCAATTACAAACAATTGAAAAGTTCTGAATTAAAGTTTTTAATATGAGAAATGCTGTTAAATTTAGTGCTTTCACAAAGATAATTATAGTTGACATTATTGTAACTTTTAATTGATAGTTGCTTGTCGACTGTAAATTTCAATTACAAAGATTAAAGTGCTCTGAACAAAAGTTTTTTAATAGGTGAAATGCCCATAACTTTACTGCTTTCGTGAAGATAATTAGAAATTAAATTACTGTTACTATTTATTATTAGTTATTTGTCAACTGTCAATTTCAATTACAAACAATTGAAAAGTTCTGAATTAAAGTTTTTAATATGAGAAATGCTGTTAGTTTTAGTGCTTTCACAAAGATAATTATAGTTGACATTATTGTAACTTTTAATTGATAGTTGCTTGTCGACTGTAAATTTCAATTACAAAGATTAAAGTGCTCTGAACAAAAGTTTTTTAATAGGTGAAATGCCCATAACTTTACTGCTTTCGTGAAGATAATTAGAAATTAAATTACTGTTACTATTTATTATTAGTTATTTGTCAACTGTCAATTTCAATTAACAACAATTGAAAAGTTCCTGAATAAAAGTTTTTAATATGAGAAATGCTGTTAAATTTAGTGCTTTCACAAAGATAATTATAGTTGACATTATTGTAACTTTTAATTGATAGTTGCTTGTCGACTGTAAATTTCAATTACAAAGATTAAAGTGCTCTGAACAAAAGTTTTTTAATAGGTGAAATGCCCATAACTTTACTGCTTTCGTGAAGATAATTAGAAATTAAATTACTGTTACTATTTATTATTAGTTATTTGTCAACTGTCAATTTCAATTACAAACAATTGAAAAGTTCTGAATTAAAGTTTTTAATATGAGAAATGCTGTTAAATTTAGTGCTTTCACAAAGATAATTATAGTTGACATTATTGTAACTTTTAATTGATAGTTGCTTGTCGACTGTAAATTTCAATTACAAAGATTAAAGTGCTCTGAACAAAAGTTTTTTAATAGGTGAAATGCCCATAACTTTACTGCTTTCGTGAAGATAATTAGAAATTAAATTACTGTTACTATTTATTATTAGTTATTTGTCAACTGTCAATTTCAATTACAAACAATTGAAAAGTTCTGAATTAAAGTTTTTATAATGAGAAATGCTGTTAAATTTAGTGCTTTCACAAAGATAATTATAGTTGACATTATTGTAACTTTTAATTGATAGTTGCTTGTCGACTGTAAATTTCAATTACAAAGATTAAAGTGCTCTGAACAAAAGTTTTTTAATAGGTGAAATGCCCATAACTTTACTGCTTTCGTGAAGATAATTAGAAATTAAATTACTGTTACTATTTATTATTAGTTATTTGTCAACTGTCAATTTCAATTAACAACAATTGAAAAGTTCCGAATAAAAGTTTTTAATATGAGAAATGCTGTTAAATTTAGTGCTTTCACAAAGATAATTATAGTTGACATTATTGTAACTTTTAATTGATAGTTGCTTGTCGACTGTAAATTTCAATTACAAAGATTAAAGTGCTCTGAACAAAAGTTTTTTAATAGGTGAAATGCCCATAACTTTACTGCTTTCGTGAAGATAATTAGAAATTAAATTACTGTTACTATTTATTATTAGTTATTTGTCAACTGTCAATTTCAATTACAAACAATTGAAAAGTTCTGAATTAAAGTTTTTAATATGAGAAATGCTGTTAAATTTAGTGCTTTCACAAAGATAATTATAGTTGACATTATTGTAACTTTTAATTGATAGTTGCTTGTCGACTGTAAATTTCAATTACAAAGATTAAAGTGCTCTGAACAAAAGTTTTTTAATAGGTGAAATGCCCATAACTTTACTGCTTTCGTGAAGATAATTAGAAATTAAATTACTGTTACTATTTATTATTAGTTATTTGTCAACTGTCAATTTCAATTACAAACAATTGAAAAGTTCTGAATTAAAGTTTTTATAATGAGAAATGCTGTTAAATTTAGTGCTTTCACAAAGATAATTATAGTTGACATTATTGTAACTTTTAATTGATAGTTGCTTGTCGACTGTAAATTTCAATTACAAAGATTAAAGTGCTCTGAACAAAAGTTTTTTAATAGGTGAAATGCCCATAACTTTACTGCTTTCGTGAAGATAATTAGAAATTAAATTACTGTTACTATTTATTATTAGTTATTTGTCAACTGTCAATTTCTTTTACAAATAATTGAAAAGTTCTGAATAAAAGTTTTTAATATGAGAAATGCTGTTAGTTTTAGTGCTTTCACAAAGATAATTATAGTTGACATTATTGTAACTTTTAATTGATAGTTGCTTGTCGACTGTAAATTTCAATTACAAAGATTAAAGTGCTGTGAACAAAAGTTTTTTAATAGGTGAAATGCCCATAACTTTACTGCTTTCGTGAAGATAATTAGAAATTAAATTACTGTTACTATTTATTATTTGTCAACTGTCAATTTCAATTACAAACAATTGAAAAGTTCTGAATTAAAGTTTTTAATATGAGAAATGCTGTTAGTTTTAGTGCTTTCACAAAGATAATTATAGTTGATATTATTGTAACTTTTAATTGATAGTTGCTTGTCGACTGTAAATTTCAATTACAAAGATTAAAGTGCTCTGAACAAAAGTTTTTTAATAGGTGAAATGCCCATAACTTTACTGCTTTCGTGAAAATAATTAGAAATTAAATTACTGTTACTATTTATTATTAGTTATTTGTCAACTGTCAATTTCAATTACAAACAATTGAAAAGTTCCGAATAAAAGTTTTTAATATGAGAAATGCTGTTAAATTTAGTGCTTTCACAAAGATAATTATAGTTGACATTATTGTAACTTTTAATTGATAGTTGCTTGTCGACTGTAAATTTCAATTACAAAGATTAAAGTGCTCTGAACAAAAGTTTTTTAATAGGTGAAATGCCCATAACTTTACTGCTTTCGTGAAGATAATTAGAAATTAAATTACTGTTACTATTTATTATTAGTTGTTTGTCAACTGTCAATTTCAATTACAAACAATTGAAAAGTTCTGAATAAAAGTTTTTAATATGAGAAATGCTGTTAGTTTTAGTGCTTTCACAAAGATAATTATAGTTGACATTATTGTAACTTTTAATTGATAGTTGCTTGTCGACTGTAAATTTCAATTACAAAGATTAAAGTGCTCTGAACAAAAGTTTTTTAATAGGTGAAATGCCCATAACTTTACTGCTTTCGTGAAGATAATTAGAAATTAAATTACTGTTACTATTTATTATTAGTTATTTGTCAACTGTCAATTTCAATTACAAACAATTGAAAAGTTCTGAATTAAAGTTTTTAATATGAGAAATGCTGTTAGTTTTAGTGCTTTCACAAAGATAATTATAGTTGATATTATTGTAACTTTTAATTGATAGTTGCTTGTCGACTGTAAATTTCAATTACAAAGATTAAAGTGCTCTGAACAAAAGTTTTTTAATAGGTGAAATGCCCATAACTTTACTGCTTTCGTGAAGATAATTAGAAATTAAATTACTGTTACTATTTATTATTAGTTATTTGTCAACTGTCAATTTCTTTTACAAATAATTGAAAAGTTCTGAATAAAAGTTTTTAATATGAGAAATGCTGTTAGTTTTAGTGCTTTCACAAAGATAATTATAGTTGACATTATTGTAACTTTTAATTGATAGTTGCTTGTCGACTGTAAATTTCAATTACAAAGATTAAAGTGCTCTGAACAAAAGTTTTTTAATAGGTGAAGTGCCCATAACTTTACTGCTTTCGTGAAGATAATTAGAAATTAAATTACTGTTACTATTTATTATTAGTTATTTGTCAACTGTCAATTTCAATTACAAACAATTGAAAAGTTCTGAATTAAAGTTTTTAATATGAGAAATGCTGTTAAATTTAGTGCTTTCACAAAGATAATTATAGTTGACATTATTGTAACTTTTAATTGATAGTTGCTTGTCGACTGTAAATTTCAATTACAAAGATTAAAGTGCTCTGAACAAAAGTTTTTTAATAGGTGAAATGCCCATAACTTTACTGCTTTCGTGAAGATAATTAGAAATTAAATTACTGTTACTATTTATTATTTGTCAACTGTCAATTTCAATTACAAACAATTGGAAAATTCTGAATTAAAGTTTTTAATATGAGAAATGCTGTTAGTTTTAGTGCTTTCACAAAGATAATTATAGTTGATATTATTGTAACTTTTAATTGATAGTTGCTTGTCGACTGTAAATTTCAATTACAAAGATTAAAGTGCTCTGAACAAAAGTTTTTCAATAGGTGAAATGCCCATAACTTTACTGCTTTCGTGAAGATAATTAGAAATTAAATTACTGTTACTATTTATTATTAGTTATTTGTCAACTGTCAATTTCAATTAACAACAATTGAAAAGTTCCGAATAAAAGTTTTTAATATGAGAAATGCTGTTAAATTTAGTGCTTTCACAAAGATAATTATAGTTGACATTATTGTAACTTTTAATTGATAGTTGCTTGTCGACTGTAAATTTCAATTACAAAGATTAAAGTGCTCTGAACAAAAGTTTTTTAATAGGTGAAATGCCCATAACTTTACTGCTTTCGTGAAGATAATTAGAAATTAAATTACTGTTACTATTTATTATTAGTTGTTTGTCAACTGTCAATTTCAATTACAAACAATTGAAAAGTTCTGAATAAAAGTTTTTAATATGAGAAATGCTGTTAGTTTTAGTGCTTTCACAAAGATAATTATAGTTGACATTATTGTAACTTTTAATTGATAGTTGCTTGTCGACTGTAAATTTCAATTACAAAGATTAAAGTGCTCTGAACAAAAGTTTTTTAATAGGTGAAATGCCCATAACTTTACTGCTTTCGTGAAGATAATTAGAAATTAAATTACTGTTACTATTTATTATTAGTTATTTGTCAACTGTCAATTTCAATTACAAACAATTGAAAAGTTCTGAATTAAAGTTTTTAATATGAGAAATGCTGTTAAATTTAGTGCTTTCACAAAGATAATTATAGTTGACATTATTGTAACTTTTAATTGATAGTTGCTTGTCGACTGTAAATTTCAATTACAAAGATTAAAGTGCTCTGAACAAAAGTTTTTTAATAGGTGAAATGCCCATAACTTTACTGCTTTCGTGAAGATAATTAGAAATTAAATTACTGTTACTATTTATTATTAGTTATTTGTCAACTGTCAATTTCAATTACAAACAATTGAAAAGTTCTGAATAAAAGTTTTTAATATGAGAAATGCTGTTAGTTTTAGTGCTTTCACAAAGATAATTATAGTTGACATTATTGTAACTTTTAATTGATAGTTGCTTGTCGACTGTAAATTTCAAGTACAAAGATTAAAGTGCTCTGAACAAAAGTTTTTTAATAGGTGAAATGCCCATAACTTTACTGGTTTCGTGAAGATAATTAGAAATTAAATTACTGTTACTATTTATTATTAGTTATTTGTCAACTGTCAATTTCAATTAACAACAATTGAAAAGTTCTGAATAAAAGTTTTTAATATGAGAAATGCGGTTAGTTTTAGTGCTTTCACAAAGATAATTATAGTTGACATTATTGTAACTTTTAATTGATAGTTGCTTGTCGACTGTAAATTTCAATTACAAAGATTAAAGTGCTCTGAACAAAAGTTTTTTAATAGGTGAAATGCCCATAACTTTACTGCTTTCGTGAAGATAATTAGAAATTAAATTACTGTTACTATTTATTATTAGTTGTTTGTCAACTATCAATTTCAATTACAAACAATTGAAAAGTTCTGAATAAAAGTTTTTAATATGACAAATGCTGTTAGTTTTAGTGCTTTCACAAAGATAATTATAGTTGACATTATTGTAACTTTTAATTGATAGTTGCTTGTCGACTGTAAATTTCAATTACAAAGATTAAAGTGCTCTGAACAAAAGTTTTTTAATAGGTGAAATGCCCATAACTTTACTGCTTTCGTGAAGATAATTAGAAATTAAATTACTGTTACTATTTATTATTAGTTATTTGTCAACTGTCAATTTCAATTACAAACAATTGAAAAGTTCTGAATTAAAGTTTTTAATATGAGAAATGCTGTTAAATTTAGTGCTTTCACAAAGATAATTATAGTTGACATTATTGTAACTTTTAATTGATAGTTGCTTGTCGACTGTAAATTTCAATTACAAAGATTAAAGTGCTCTGAACAAAAGTTTTTTAATAGGTGAAATGCCCATAACTTTACTGCTTTCGTGAAGATAATTAGAAATTAAATTACTGTTACTATTTATTATTAGTTATTTGTCAACTGTCAATTTCAATTACAAACAATTGAAAAGTTCTGAATAAAAGTTTTTAATATGAGAAATGCTGTTAGTTTTAGTGCTTTCACAAAGATAATTATAGTTGACATTATTGTAACTTTTAATTGATAGTTGCTTGTCGACTGTAAATTTCAAGTACAAAGATTAAAGTGCTCTGAACAAAAGTTTTTTAATAGGTGAAATGCCCATAACTTTACTGGTTTCGTGAAGATAATTAGAAATTAAATTACTGTTACTATTTATTATTAGTTATTTGTCAACTGTCAATTTCAATTAACAACAATTGAAAAGTTCTGAATAAAAGTTTTTAATATGAGAAATGCTGTTAGTTTTAGTGCTTTCACAAAGATAATTATAGTTGATATTATTGTAACTTTTAATTGATAGTTGCTTGTCGACTGTAAATTTCAATTACAAAGATTAAAGTGCTCTGAACAAAAGTTTTTTAATAGGTGAAATGCCCATAACTTTACTGCTTTCGTGAAGATAATTAGAAATTAAATTACTGTTACTATTTATTATTAGTTATTTGTCAACTGTCAATTTCAATTAACAACAATTGAAAAGTTCCGAATAAAAGTTTTTAATATGAGAAATGCTGTTAAATTTAGTGCTTTCACAAAGATAATTATAGTTGACATTATTGTAACTTTTAATTGATAGTTGCTTGTCGACTGTAAATTTCAATTACAAAGATTAAAGTGCTCTGAACAAAAGTTTTTTAATAGGTGAAATGCCCATAACTTTACTGCTTTCGTGAAGATAATTAGAAATTAAATTACTGTTACTATTTATTATTAGTTGTTTGTCAACTGTCAATTTCAATTACAAACAATTGAAAAGTTCTGAATAAAAGTTTTTAATATGAGAAATGCTGTTAGTTTTAGTGCTTTCACAAAGATAATTATAGTTGACATTATTGTAACTTTTAATTGATAGTTGCTTGTCGACTGTAAATTTCAATTACAAAGATTAAAGTGCTCTGAACAAAAGTTTTTTAATAGGTGAAATGCCCATAACTTTACTGCTTTCGTGAAGATAATTAGAAATTAAATTACTGTTACTATTTATTATTAGTTATTTGTCAACTGTCAATTTCAATTACAAACAATTGAAAAGTTCTGAATTAAAGTTTTTATAATGAGAAATGCTGTTAAATTTAGTGCTTTCACAAAGATAATTATAGTTGACATTATTGTAACTTTTAATTGATAGTTGCTTGTCGACTGTAAATTTCAATTACAAAGATTAAAGTGCTCTGAACAAAAGTTTTTTAATAGGTGAAATGCCCATAACTTTACTGCTTTCGTGAAGATAATTAGAAATTAAATTACTGTTACTATTTATTATTAGTTATTTGTCAACTGTCAATTTCAATTACAAACAATTGAAAAGTTCTGAATTAAAGTTTTTATAATGAGAAATGCTGTTAAATTTAGTGCTTTCACAAAGATAATTATAGTTGACATTATTGTAACTTTTAATTGATAGTTGCTTGTCGACTGTAAATTTCAATTACAAAGATTAAAGTGCTCTGAACAAAAGTTTTTTAATAGGTGAAATGCCCATAACTTTACTGCTTTCGTGAAGATAATTAGAAATTAAATTACTGTTACTATTTATTATTAGTTATTTGTCAACTGTCAATTTCTTTTACAAATAATTGAAAAGTTCTGAATAAAAGTTTTTAATATGAGAAATGCTGTTAGTTTTAGTGCTTTCACAAAGATAATTATAGTTGACATTATTGTAACTTTTAATTGATAGTTGCTTGTCGACTGTAAATTTCAATTACAAAGATTAAAGTGCTCTGAACAAAAGTTTTTTAATAGGTGAAATGCCCATAACTTTACTGCTTTCGTGAAGATAATTAGAAATTAAATTACTGTTACTATTTATTATTAGTTATTTGTCAACTGTCAATTTCAATTACAAAAAAATTGAAAAGTTCTGAATTAAAGTTTTTAATATGAGAAATGCTGTTAGTTTTAGTGCTTTCACAAAGACAATTATAGTTGACATTATTGTAACCTTTAATTGATAGTTGCTTGTCGACTGTAAATTTCAATTACAAAGATTAAAGTGCTCTGAACAAAAGTTTTTTAATAGGTGAAATGCCCATAACTTTACTGCTTTCGTGAAGATAATTAGAAATTAAATTACTGTTACTATTTATTATTAGTTGTTTGTCAACTGTCAATTTCAATTACAAACAATTGAAAAGTTCTGAATTAAAGTTTTTAATATGAGAAATGCTGTTAAATTTAGTGCTTTCACAAAGATAATTATAGTTGACATTATTGTAACTTTTAATTGATAGTTGCTTGTCGACTGTAAATTTCAATTACAAAGATTAAAGTGCTCTGAACAAAAGTTTTTTAATAGGTGAAATGCCCATAACTTTACTGCTTTCGTGAAGATAATTAGAAATTAAATTACTGTTACTATTTATTATTAGTTATTTGTCAACTGTCAATTTCAATTACAAACAATTGAAAAGTTCTGAATTAAAGTTTTTAATATGAGAAATGCTGTTAAATTTAGTGCTTTCACAAAGATAATTATAGTTGACATTATTGTAACTTTTAATTGATAGTTGCTTGTCGACTGTAAATTTCAATTACAAAGATTAAAGTGCTCTGAACAAAAGTTTTTTAATAGGTGAAATGCCCATAACTTTACTGCTTTCGTGAAGATAATTAGAAATTAAATTACTGTTACTATTTATTATTAGTTATTTGTCAACTGTCAATTTCAATTACAAACAATTGAAAAGTTCTGAATAAAAGTTTTTAATATGAGAAATGCTGTTAGTTTTAGTGCTTTCACAAAGATAATTATAGTTGACATTATTGTAACTTTTAATTGATAGTTGCTTGTCGACTGTAAATTTCAAGTACAAAGATTAAAGTGCTCTGAACAAAAGTTTTTTAATAGGTGAAATGCCCATAACTTTACTGGTTTCGTGAAGATAATTAGAAATTAAATTACTGTTACTATTTATTATTAGTTATTTGTCAACTGTCAATTTCAATTAACAACAATTGAAAAGTTCTGAATAAAAGTTTTTAATATGAGAAATGCTGTTAGTTTTAGTGCTTTCACAAAGATAATTATAGTTGATATTATTGTAACTTTTAATTGATAGTTGATTGTCGACTGTAAATTTCAATTACAAAGATTAAAGTGCTCTGAACAAAAGTTTTTTAATAGGTGAAATGCCCATAACTTTACTGCTTTCGTGAAGATAATTAGAAATTAAATTACTGTTACTATTTATTATTAGTTATTTGTCAACTGTCAATTTCAATTAACAACAATTGAAAAGTTCCGAATAAAAGTTTTTAATATGAGAAATGCTGTTAAATTTAGTGCTTTCACAAAGATAATTATAGTTGACATTATTGTAACTTTTAATTGATAGTTGCTTGTCGACTGTAAATTTCAATTACAAAGATTAAAGTGCTCTGAACAAAAGTTTTTTAATAGGTGAAATGCCCATAACTTTACTGCTTTCGTGAAGATAATTAGAAATTAAATTACTGTTACTATTTATTATTAGTTGTTTGTCAACTGTCAATTTCAATTACAAACAATTGAAAAGTTCTGAATTAAAGTTTTTAATATGAGAAATGCTGTTAAATTTAGTGCTTTCACAAAGATAATTATAGTTGACATTATTGTAACTTTTAATTGATAGTTGCTTGTCGACTGTAAATTTCAATTACAAAGATTAAAGTGCTCTGAACAAAAGTTTTTTAATAGGTGAAATGCCCATAACTTTACTGCTTTCGTGAAGATAATTAGAAATTAAATTACTGTTACTATTTATTATTAGTTATTTGTCAACTGTCAATTTCAATTACAAACAATTGAAAAGTTCTGAATTAAAGTTTTTATAATGAGAAATGCTGTTAAATTTAGTGCTTTCACAAAGATAATTATAGTTGACATTATTGTAACTTTTAATTGATAGTTGCTTGTCGACTGTAAATTTCAATTACAAAGATTAAAGTGCTCTGAACAAAAGTTTTTTAATAGGTGAAATGCCCATAACTTTACTGGTTTCGTGAAGATAATTAGAAATTAAATTACTGTTACTATTTATTATTAGTTATTTGTCAACTGTCAATTTCAATTACAAACAATTGAAAAGTTCTGAATTAAAGTTTTTAATATGAGAAATGCTGTTAGTTTTAGTGCTTTCACAAAGATAATTATAGTTGACATTATTGTAACTTTTAATTGATAGTTGCTTGTCGACTGTAAATTTCAATTACAAAGATTAAAGTGCTCTGAACAAAAGTTTTTTAATAGGTGAAATGCCCATAACTTTACTGCTTTCGTGAAGATAATTAGAAATTAAATTACTGTTACTATTTATTATTAGTTATTTGTCAACTGTCAATTTCTTTTACAAATAATTGAAAAGTTCTGAATAAAAGTTTTTAATATGAGAAATGCTGTTAGTTTTAGTGCTTTCACAAAGATAATTATAGTTGACATTATTGTAACTTTTAATTGATAGTTGCTTGTCGACTGTAAATTTCAATTACAAAGATTAAAGTGCTCTGAACAAAAGTTTTTTAATAGGTGAAATGCCCATAACTTTACTGGTTTCGTGAAGATAATTAGAAATTAAATTACTGTTACTATTTATTATTAGTTATTTGTCAACTGTCAATTTCAATTAACAACAATTGAAAAGTTCTGAATAAAAGTTTTTAATATGAGAAATGCTGTTAGTTTTAGTGCTTTCACAAAGATAATTATAGTTGATATTATTGTAACTTTTAATTGATAGTTGCTTGTCGACTGTAAATTTCAATTACAAAGATTAAAGTGCTCTGAACAAAAGTTTTTTAATAGGTGAAATGCCCATAACTTTACTGCTTTCGTGAAGATAATTAGAAATTAAATTACTGTTACTATTTATTATTAGTTATTTGTCAACTGTCAATTTCAATTAACAACAATTGAAAAGTTCCGAATAAAAGTTTTTAATATGAGAAATGCTGTTAAATTTAGTGCTTTCACAAAGATAATTATAGTTGACATTATTGTAACTTTTAATTGATAGTTGCTTGTCGACTGTAAATTTCAATTACAAAGATTAAAGTGCTCTGAACAAAAGTTTTTTAATACGTGAAATGCCCATAACTTTACTGCTTTCGTGAAGATAATTAGAAATTAAATTACTGTTACTATTTATTATTAGTTGTTTGTCAACTGTCAATTTCAATTACAAACAATTGAAAAGTTCTGAATAAAAGTTTTTAATATGAGAAATGCTGTTAGTTTTAGTGCTTTCACAAAGATAATTATAGTTGACATTATTGTAACTTTTAATTGATAGTTGCTTGTCGACTGTAAATTTCAATTACAAAGATTAAAGTGCTCTGAACAAAAGTTTTTTAATAGGTGAAATGCCCATAACTTTACTGCTTTCGTGAAGATAATTAGAAATTAAATTACTGTTACTATTTATTATTAGTTATTTGTCAACTGTCAATTTCAATTACAAACAATTGAAAAGTTCTGAATTAAAGTTTTTAATATGAGAAATGCTGTTAGTTTTAGTGCTTTCACAAAGATAATTATAGTTGACATTATTGTAACTTTTAATTGATAGTTGCTTGTCGACTGTAAATTTCAATTACAAAGATTAAAGTGCTCTGAACAAAAGTTTTTTAATAGGTGAAATGCCCATAACTTTACTGCTTTCGTGAAGATAATTAGAAATTAAATTACTGTTACTATTTATTATTAGTTGTTTGTCAACTGTCAATTTCAATTACAAACAATTGAAAAGTTCTGAATTAAAGTTTTTAATATGAGAAATGCTGTTAAATTTAGTGCTTTCACAAAGATAATTATAGTTGACATTATTGTAACTTTTAATTGATAGTTGCTTGTCGACTGTAAATTTCAATTACAAAGATTAAAGTGCTCTGAACAAAAGTTTTTTAATAGGTGAAATGCCCATAACTTTACTGCTTTCGTGAAGATAATTAGAAATTAAATTACTGTTACTATTTATTATTAGTTATTTGTCAACTGTCAATTTCAATTACAAACAATTGAAAAGTTCTGAATTAAAGTTTTTATAATGAGAAATGCTGTTAAATTTAGTGCTTTCACAAAGATAATTATAGTTGACATTATTGTAACTTTTAATTGATAGTTGCTTGTCGACTGTAAATTTCAATTACAAAGATTAAAGTGCTCTGAACAAAAGTTTTTTAATAGGTGAAATGCCCATAACTTTACTGCTTTCGTGAAGATAATTAGAAATTAAATTACTGTTACTATTTATTATTAGTTATTTGTCAACTGTCAATTTCAATTACAAACAATTGAAAAGTTCTGAATTAAAGTTTTTAATATGAGAAATGGTGTTAGTTTTAGTGCTTTCACAAAGATAATTATAGTTGACATTATTGTAACTTTTAATTGATAGTTGCTTGTCGACTGTAAATTTCAATTACAAAGATTAAAGTGCTCTGAACAAAAGTTTTTTAATAGGTGAAATGCCCATAACTTTACTGCTTTCGTGAAGATAATTAGAAATTAAATTACTGTTACTATTTATTATTAGTTGTTTGTCAACTGTCAATTTCAATTACAAACAATTGAAAAGTTCTGAATTAAAGTTTTTAATATGAGAAATGCTGTTAAATTTAGTGCTTTCACAAAGATAATTATAGTTGACATTATTGTAACTTTTAATTGATAGTTGCTTGTCGACTGTAAATTTCAATTACAAAGATTAAAGTGCTCTGAACAAAAGTTTTTTAATAGGTGAAATGCCCATAACTTTACTGCTTTCGTGAAGATAATTAGAAATTAAATTACTGTTACTATTTATTATTAGTTGTTTGTCAACTGTCAATTTCAATTACAAACAATTGAAAAGTTCTGAATTAAAGTTTTTAATATGAGAAATGCTGTTAGTTTTAGTGCTTTCACAAAGATAATTATAGTTGACATTATTGTAACTTTTAATTGATAGTTGCTTGTCGACTGTAAATTTCAATTACAAAGATTAAAGTGCTCTGAACAAAAGTTTTTTAATAGGTGAAATGCCCATAACTTTACTGCTTTCGTGAAGATAATTAGAAATTAAATTACTGTTACTATTTATTATTAGTTATTTGTCAACTGTCAATTTCAATTACAAACAATTGAAAAGTTCTGAATTAAAGTTTTTAATATGAGAAATGCTGTTAGTTTTAGTGCTTTCACAAAGATAATTATAGTTGACATTATTGTAACTTTTAATTGATAGTTGCTTGTCGACTGTAAATTTCAATTACAAAGATTAAAGTGCTCTGAACAAAAGTTTTTTAATAGGTGAAATGCCCATAACTTTACTGCTTTCGTGAAGATAATTAGAAATTAAATTACTGTTACTATTTATTATTAGTTATTTGTCAACTGTCAATTTCAATTACAAACAATTGAAAAGTTCTGAATTAAAGTTTTTAATATGAGAAATGCTGTTAGTTTTAGTGCTTTCACAAAGATAATTATAGTTGACATTATTGTAACTTTTAATTGATAGTTGCTTGTCGACTGTAAATTTCAATTACAAAGATTAAAGTGCTCTGAACAAAAGTTTTTTAATAGGTGAAATGCCCATAACTTTACTGCTTTCGTGAAGATAATTAGAAATTAAATTACTGTTACTATTTATTATTAGTTGTTTGTCAACTGTCAATTTCAATTACAAACAATTGAAAAGTTCTGAATTAAAGTTTTTAATATGAGAAATGCTGTTAAATTTAGTGCTTTCACAAAGATAATTATAGTTGACATTATTGTAACTTTTAATTGATAGTTGCTTGTCGACTGTAAATTTCAATTACAAAGATTAAAGTGCTCTGAACAAAAGTTTTTTAATAGGTGAAATGCCCATAACTTTACTGCTTTCGTGAAGATAATTAGAAATTAAATTACTGTTACTATTTATTATTAGTTATTTGTCAACTGTCAATTTCAATTACAAACAATTGAAAAGTTCTGAATTAAAGTTTTTATAATGAGAAATGCTGTTAAATTTAGTGCTTTCACAAAGATAATTATAGTTGACATTATTGTAACTTTTAATTGATAGTTGCTTGTCGACTGTAAATTTCAATTACAAAGATTAAAGTGCTCTGAACAAAAGTTTTTTAATAGGTGAAATGCCCATAACTTTACTGGTTTCGTGAAGATAATTAGAAATTAAATTACTGTTACTATTTATTATTAGTTATTTGTCAACTGTCAATTTCAATTACAAACAATTGAAAAGTTCTGAATTAAAGTTTTTAATATGAGAAATGCTGTTAGTTTTAGTGCTTTCACAAAGATAATTATAGTTGACATTATTGTAACTTTTAATTGATAGTTGCTTGTCGACTGTAAATTTCAATTACAAAGATTAAAGTGCTCTGAACAAAAGTTTTTTAATAGGTGAAATGCCCATAACTTTACTGCTTTCGTGAAGATAATTAGAAATTAAATTACTGTTACTATTTATTATTAGTTGTTTGTCAACTGTCAATTTCAATTACAAACAATTGAAAAGTTCTGAATTAAAGTTTTTAATATGAGAAATGCTGTTAAATTTAGTGCTTTCACAAAGATAATTATAGTTGACATTATTGTAACTTTTAATTGATAGTTGCTTGTCGACTGTAAATTTCAATTACAAAGATTAAAGTGCTCTGAACAAAAGTTTTTTAATAGGTGAAATGCCCATAACTTTACTGCTTTCGTGAAGATAATTAGAAATTAAATTACTGTTACTATTTATTATTAGTTGTTTGTCAACTGTCAATTTCAATTACAAACAATTGAAAAGTTCTGAATTAAAGTTTTTAATATGAGAAATGCTGTTAAATTTAGTGCTTTCACAAAGATAATTATAGTTGACATTATTGTAACTTTTAATTGATAGTTGCTTGTCGACTGTAAATTTCAATTACAAAGATTAAAGTGCTCTGAACAAAAGTTTTTTAATAGGTGAAATGCCCATAACTTTACTGCTTTCGTGAAGATAATTAGAAATTAAATTACTGTTACTATTTATTATTAGTTATTTGTCAACTGTCAATTTCAATTACAAACAATTGAAAAGTTCTGAATTAAAGTTTTTAATATGAGAAATGCTGTTAGTTTTAGTGCTTTCACAAAGATAATTATAGTTGACATTATTGTAACTTTTAATTGATAGTTGCTTGTCGACTGTAAATTTCAATTACAAAGATTAAAGTGCTCTGAACAAAAGTTTTTTAATAGGTGAAATGCCCATAACTTTACTGCTTTCGTGAAGATAATTAGAAATTAAATTACTGTTACTATTTATTATTAGTTATTTGTCAACTGTCAATTTCAATTACAAACAATTGAAAAGTTCTGAATTAAAGTTTTTAATATGAGAAATGCTGTTAGTTTTAGTGCTTTCACAAAGATAATTATAGTTGACATTATTGTAACTTTTAATTGATAGTTGCTTGTCGACTGTAAATTTCAATTACAAAGATTAAAGTGCTCTGAACAAAAGTTTTTTAATAGGTGAAATGCCCATAACTTTACTGCTTTCGTGAAGATAATTAGAAATTAAATTACTGTTACTATTTATTATTAGTTGTTTGTCAACTGTCAATTTCAATTACAAACAATTGAAAAGTTCTGAATTAAAGTTTTTAATATGAGAAATGCTGTTAAATTTAGTGCTTTCACAAAGATAATTATAGTTGACATTATTGTAACTTTTAATTGATAGTTGCTTGTCGACTGTAAATTTCAATTACAAAGATTAAAGTGCTCTGAACAAAAGTTTTTTAATAGGTGAAATGCCCATAACTTTACTGCTTTCGTGAAGATAATTAGAAATTAAATTACTGTTACTATTTATTATTAGTTATTTGTCAACTGTCAATTTCAATTACAAACAATTGAAAAGTTCTGAATTAAAGTTTTTATAATGAGAAATGCTGTTAAATTTAGTGCTTTCACAAAGATAATTATAGTTGACATTATTGTAACTTTTAATTGATAGTTGCTTGTCGACTGTAAATTTCAATTACAAAGATTAAAGTGCTCTGAACAAAAGTTTTTTAATAGGTGAAATGCCCATAACTTTACTGCTTTCGTGAAGATAATTAGAAATTAAATTACTGTTACTATTTATTATTAGTTATTTGTCAACTGTCAATTTCAATTACAAACAATTGAAAAGTTCTGAATTAAAGTTTTTAATATGAGAAATGCTGTTAGTTTTAGTGCTTTCACAAAGATAATTATAGTTGACATTATTGTAACTTTTAATTGATAGTTGCTTGTCGACTGTAAATTTCAATTACAAAGATTAAAGTGCTCTGAACAAAAGTTTTTTAATAGGTGAAATGCCCATAACTTTACTGCTTTCGTGAAGATAATTAGAAATTAAATTACTGTTACTATTTATTATTAGTTGTTTGTCAACTGTCAATTTCAATTACAAACAATTGAAAAGTTCTGAATTAAAGTTTTTAATATGAGAAATGCTGTTAAATTTAGTGCTTTCACAAAGATAATTATAGTTGACATTATTGTAACTTTTAATTGATAGTTGCTTGTCGACTGTAAATTTCAATTACAAAGATTAAAGTGCTCTGAACAAAAGTTTTTTAATAGGTGAAATGCCCATAACTTTACTGCTTTCGTGAAGATAATTAGAAATTAAATTACTGTTACTATTTATTATTAGTTATTTGTCAACTGTCAATTTCAATTACCAACAATTGAAAAGTTCTGAATTAAAGTTTTTATAATGAGAAATGCTGTTAAATTTAGTGCTTTCACAAAGATAATTATAGTTGACATTATTGTAACTTTTAATTGATAGTTGCTTGTCGACTGTAAATTTCAATTACAAAGATTAAAGTGCTCTGAACAAAAGTTTTTTAATAGGTGAAATGCCCATAACTTTACTGGTTTCGTGAAGATAATTAGAAATTAAATTACTGTTACTATTTATTATTAGTTATTTGTCAACTGTCAATTTCAATTACAAACAATTGAAAAGTTCTGAATTAAAGTTTTTAATATGAGAAATGCTGTTAGTTTTAGTGCTTTCACAAAGATAATTATAGTTGACATTATTGTAACTTTTAATTGATAGTTGCTTGTCGACTGTAAATTTCAATTACAAAGATTAAAGTGCTCTGAACAAAAGTTTTTTAATAGGTGAAATGCCCATAACTTTACTGCTTTCGTGAAGATAATTAGAAATTAAATTACTGTTACTATTTATTATTAGTTGTTTGTCAACTGTCAATTTCAATTACAAACAATTGAAAAGTTCTGAATTAAAGTTTTTAATATGAGAAATGCTGTTAAATTTAGTGCTTTCACAAAGATAATTATAGTTGACATTATTGTAACTTTTAATTGATAGTTGCTTGTCGACTGTAAATTTCAATTACAAAGATTAAAGTGCTCTGAACAAAAGTTTTTTAATAGGTGAAATGCCCATAACTTTACTGCTTTCGTGAAGATAATTAGAAATTAAATTACTGTTACTATTTATTATTAGTTATTTGTCAACTGTCAATTTCAATTACAAACAATTGAAAAGTTCTGAATTAAAGTTTTTAATATGAGAAATGCTGTTAGTTTTAGTGCTTTCACAAAGATAATTATAGTTGACATTATTGTAACTTTTAATTGATAGTTGCTTGTCGACTGTAAATTTCAATTACAAAGATTAAAGTGCTCTGAACAAAAGTTTTTTAATAGGTGAAATGCCCATAACTTTACTGCTTTCGTGAAGATAATTAGAAATTAAATTACTGTTACTATTTATTATTAGTTGTTTGTCAACTGTCAATTTCAATTACAAACAATTGAAAAGTTCTGAATTAAAGTTTTTAATATGAGAAATGCTGTTAAATTTAGTGCTTTCACAAAGATAATTATAGTTGACATTATTGTAACTTTTAATTGATAGTTGCTTGTCGACTGTAAATTTCAATTACAAAGATTAAAGTGCTCTGAACAAAAGTTTTTTAATAGGTGAAATGCCCATAACTTTACTGCTTTCGTGAAGATAATTAGAAATTAAATTACTGTTACTATTTATTATTAGTTGTTTGTCAACTGTCAATTTCAATTACAAACAATTGAAAAGTTCTGAATTAAAGTTTTTAATATGAGAAATGCTGTTAAATTTAGTGCTTTCACAAAGATAATTATAGTTGACATTATTGTAACTTTTAATTGATAGTTGCTTGTCGACTGTAAATTTCAATTACAAAGATTAAAGTGCTCTGAACAAAAGTTTTTTAATAGGTGAAATGCCCATAACTTTACTGCTTTCGTGAAGATAATTAGAAATTAAATTACTGTTACTATTTATTATTAGTTATTTGTCAACTGTCAATTTCAATTACAAACAATTGAAAAGTTCTGAATTAAAGTTTTTAATATGAGAAATGCTGTTAGTTTTAGTGCTTTCACAAAGATAATTATAGTTGACATTATTGTAACTTTTAATTGATAGTTGCTTGTCGACTGTAAATTTCAATTACAAAGATTAAAGTGCTCTGAACAAAAGTTTTTTAATAGGTGAAATGCCCATAACTTTACTGCTTTCGTGAAGATAATTAGAAATTAAATTACTGTTACTATTTATTATTAGTTATTTGTCAACTGTCAATTTCAATTACAAACAATTGAAAAGTTCTGAATTAAAGTTTTTAATATGAGAAATGCTGTTAGTTTTAGTGCTTTCACAAAGATAATTATAGTTGACATTATTGTAACTTTTAATTGATAGTTGCTTGTCGACTGTAAATTTCAATTACAAAGATTAAAGTGCTCTGAACAAAAGTTTTTTAATAGGTGAAATGCCCATAACTTTACTGCTTTCGTGAAGATAATTAGAAATTAAATTACTGTTACTATTTATTATTAGTTGTTTGTCAACTGTCAATTTCAATTACAAACAATTGAAAAGTTCTGAATTAAAGTTTTTAATATGAGAAATGCTGTTAAATTTAGTGCTTTCACAAAGATAATTATAGTTGACATTATTGTAACTTTTAATTGATAGTTGCTTGTCGACTGTAAATTTCAATTACAAAGATTAAAGTGCTCTGAACAAAAGTTTTTTAATAGGTGAAATGCCCATAACTTTACTGCTTTCGTGAAGATAATTAGAAATTAAATTACTGTTACTATTTATTATTAGTTATTTGTCAACTGTCAATTTCAATTACAAACAATTGAAAAGTTCTGAATTAAAGTTTTTAATATGAGAAATGCTGTTAAATTTAGTGCTTTCACAAAGATAATTATAGTTGACATTATTGTAACTTTTAATTGATAGTTGCTTGTCGACTGTAAATTTCAATTACAAAGATTAAAGTGCTCTGAACAAAAGTTTTTTAATAGGTGAAATGCCCATAACTTTACTGCTTTCGTGAAGATAATTAGAAATTAAATTACTGTTACTATTTATTATTAGTTATTTGTCAACTGTCAATTTCAATTACAAACAATTGAAAAGTTCTGAATTAAAGTTTTTAATATGAGAAATGCTGTTAGTTTTAGTGCTTTCACAAAGATAATTATAGTTGACATTATTGTAACTTTTAATTGATAGTTGCTTGTCGACTGTAAATTTCAATTACAAAGATTAAAGTGCTCTGAACAAAAGTTTTTTAATAGGTGAAATGCCCATAACTTTACTGCTTTCGTGAAGATAATTAGAAATTAAATTACTGTTACTATTTATTATTAGTTGTTTGTCAACTGTCAATTTCAATTACAAACAATTGAAAAGTTCTGAATTAAAGTTTTTAATATGAGAAATGCTGTTAAATTTAGTGCTTTCACAAAGATAATTATAGTTGACATTATTGTAACTTTTAATTGATAGTTGCTTGTCGACTGTAAATTTCAATTACAAAGATTAAAGTGCTCTGAACAAAAGTTTTTTAATAGGTGAAATGCCCATAACTTTACTGCTTTCGTGAAGATAATTAGAAATTAAATTACTGTTACTATTTATTATTAGTTATTTGTCAACTGTCAATTTCAATTACAAACAATTGAAAAGTTCTGAATTAAAGTTTTTATAATGAGAAATGCTGTTAAATTTAGTGCTTTCACAAAGATAATTATAGTTGACATTATTGTAACTTTTAATTGATAGTTGCTTGTCGACTGTAAATTTCAATTACAAAGATTAAAGTGCTCTGAACAAAAGTTTTTTAATAGGTGAAATGCCCATAACTTTACTGCTTTCGTGAAGATAATTAGAAATTAAATTACTGTTACTATTTATTATTAGTTATTTGTCAACTGTCAATTTCAATTACAAACAATTGAAAAGTTCTGAATTAAAGTTTTTAATATGAGAAATGCTGTTAGTTTTAGTGCTTTCACAAAGATAATTATAGTTGACATTATTGTAACTTTTAATTGATAGTTGCTTGTCGACTGTAAATTTCAATTACAAAGATTAAAGTGCTCTGAACAAAAGTTTTTTAATAGGTGAAATGCCCATAACTTTACTGCTTTCGTGAAGATAATTAGAAATTAAATTACTGTTACTATTTATTATTAGTTGTTTGTCAACTGTCAATTTCAATTACAAACAATTGAAAAGTTCTGAATTAAAGTTTTTAATATGAGAAATGCTGTTAAATTTAGTGCTTTCACAAAGATAATTATAGTTGACATTATTGTAACTTTTAATTGATAGTTGCTTGTCGACTGTAAATTTCAATTACAAAGATTAAAGTGCTCTGAACAAAAGTTTTTTAATAGGTGAAATGCCCATAACTTTACTGCTTTCGTGAAGATAATTAGAAATTAAATTACTGTTACTATTTATTATTAGTTGTTTGTCAACTGTCAATTTCAATTACAAACAATTGAAAAGTTCTGAATTAAAGTTTTTAATATGAGAAATGCTGTTAAATTTAGTGCTTTCACAAAGATAATTATAGTTGACATTATTGTAACTTTTAATTGATAGTTGCTTGTCGACTGTAAATTTCAATTACAAAGATTAAAGTGCTCTGAACAAAAGTTTTTTAATAGGTGAAATGCCCATAACTTTACTGCTTTCGTGAAGATAATTAGAAATTAAATTACTGTTACTATTTATTATTAGTTATTTGTCAACTGTCAATTTCAATTACAAACAATTGAAAAGTTCTGAATTAAAGTTTTTAATATGAGAAATGCTGTTAGTTTTAGTGCTTTCACAAAGATAATTATAGTTGACATTATTGTAACTTTTAATTGATAGTTGCTTGTCGACTGTAAATTTCAATTACAAAGATTAAAGTGCTCTGAACAAAAGTTTTTTAATAGGTGAAATGCCCATAACTTTACTGCTTTCGTGAAGATAATTAGAAATTAAATTACTGTTACTATTTATTATTAGTTATTTGTCAACTGTCAATTTCAATTACAAACAATTGAAAAGTTCTGAATTAAAGTTTTTAATATGAGAAATGCTGTTAGTTTTAGTGCTTTCACAAAGATAATTATAGTTGACATTATTGTAACTTTTAATTGATAGTTGCTTGTCGACTGTAAATTTCAATTACAAAGATTAAAGTGCTCTGAACAAAAGTTTTTTAATAGGTGAAATGCCCATAACTTTACTGCTTTCGTGAAGATAATTAGAAATTAAATTACTGTTACTATTTATTATTAGTTGTTTGTCAACTGTCAATTTCAATTACAAACAATTGAAAAGTTCTGAATTAAAGTTTTTAATATGAGAAATGCTGTTAAATTTAGTGCTTTCACAAAGATAATTATAGTTGACATTATTGTAACTTTTAATTGATAGTTGCTTGTCGACTGTAAATTTCAATTACAAAGATTAAAGTGCTCTGAACAAAAGTTTTTTAATAGGTGAAATGCCCATAACTTTACTGCTTTCGTGAAGATAATTAGAAATTAAATTACTGTTACTATTTATTATTAGTTATTTGTCAACTGTCAATTTCAATTACAAACAATTGAAAAGTTCTGAATTAAAGTTTTTAATATGAGAAATGCTGTTAAATTTAGTGCTTTCACAAAGATAATTATAGTTGACATTATTGTAACTTTTAATTGATAGTTGCTTGTCGACTGTAAATTTCAATTACAAAGATTAAAGTGCTCTGAACAAAAGTTTTTTAATAGGTGAAATGCCCATAACTTTACTGCTTTCGTGAAGATAATTAGAAATTAAATTACTGTTACTATTTATTATTAGTTATTTGTCAACTGTCAATTTCAATTACAAACAATTGAAAAGTTCTGAATTAAAGTTTTTAATAATGAGAAATGCTGTTAAATTTAGTGCTTTCACAAAGATAATTATAGTTGACATTATTGTAACTTTTAATTGATAGTTGCTTGTCGACTGTAAATTTCAATTACAAAGATTAAAGTGCTCTGAACAAAAGTTTTTTAATAGGTGAAATGCCCATAACTTTACTGCTTTCGTGAAGATAATTAGAAATTAAATTACTGTTACTATTTATTATTAGTTGTTTGTCAACTGTCAATTTCAATTACAAACAATTGAAAAGTTCTGAATTAAAGTTTTTAATATGAGAAATGCTGTTAAATTTAGTGCTTTCACAAAGATAATTATAGTTGACATTATTGTAACTTTTAATTGATAGTTGCTTGTCGACTGTAAATTTCAATTACAAAGATTAAAGTGCTCTGAACAAAAGTTTTTTAATAGGTGAAATGCCCATAACTTTACTGCTTTCGTGAAGATAATTAGAAATTAAATTACTGTTACTATTTATTATTAGTTGTTTGTCAACTGTCAATTTCAATTACAAACAATTGAAAAGTTCTGAATTAAAGTTTTTAATATGAGAAATGCTGTTAAATTTAGTGCTTTCACAAAGATAATTATAGTTGACATTATTGTAACTTTTAATTGATAGTTGCTTGTCGACTGTAAATTTCAATTACAAAGATTAAAGTGCTCTGAACAAAAGTTTTTTAATAGGTGAAATGCCCATAACTTTACTGCTTTCGTGAAGATAATTAGAAATTAAATTACTGTTACTATTTATTATTAGTTGTTTGTCAACTGTCAATTTCAATTACAAACAATTGAAAAGTTCTGAATTAAAGTTTTTAATATGAGAAATGCTGTTAGTTTTAGTGCTTTTACAAAGATAATTATAGTTGATATTATTGTAACTTTTAATTGATAGTTGCTTGTCGACTGTAAATTTCAATTACAAAGATTAAAGTGCTCTGAACAAAAGTTTTTTAATAGGTGAAATGCCCATAACTTTACTGCTTTCGTGAAGATAATTAGAAATTAAATTACTGTTACTATTTATTATTAGTTATTTGTCAACTGTCAATTTCAATTACAAACAATTGAAAAGTTCTGAATTAAAGTTTTTAATATGAGAAATGCTGTTAGTTTTAGTGCTTTCACAAAGATAATTATAGTTGACATTATTGTAACTTTTAATTGATAGTTGCTTGTCGACTGTAAATTTCAATTACAAAGATTAAAGTGCTCTGAACAAAAGTTTTTTAATAGGTGAAATGCCCATAACTTTACTGGTTTCGTGAAGATAATTAGAAATTAAATTACTGTTACTATTTATTATTAGTTATTTGTCAACTGTCAATTTCAATTAACAACAATTGAAAAGTTCTGAATAAAAGTTTTTAATATGAGAAATGCTGTTAGTTTTAGTGCTTTCACAAAGATAATTATAGTTGATATTATTGTAACTTTTAATTGATAGTTGCTTGTCGACTGTAAATTTCAATTACAAAGATTAAAGTGCTCTGAACAAAAGTTTTTTAATAGGTGAAATGCCCATAACTTTACTGCTTTCGTGAAGATAATTAGAAATTAAATTACTGTTACTATTTATTATTAGTTATTTGTCAACTGTCAATTTCAATTAACAACAATTGAAAAGTTCCGAATAAAAGTTTTTAATATGAGAAATGCTGTTAAATTTAGTGCTTTCACAAAGATAATTATAGTTGACATTATTGTAACTTTTAATTGATAGTTGCTTGTCGACTGTAAATTTCAATTACAAAGATTAAAGTGCTCTGAACAAAAGTTTTTTAATAGGTGAAATGCCCATAACTTTACTGCTTTCGTGAAGATAATTAGAAATTAAATTACTGTTACTATTTATTATTAGTTATTTGTCAACTGTCAATTTCAATTAACAACAATTGAAAAGTTCCGAATTAAAGTTTTTAATATGAGAAATGCTGTTAAATTTAGTGCTTTCACAAAGATAATTATAGTTGACATTATTGTAACTTTTAATTGATAGTTGCTTGTCGACTGTAAATTTCAATTACAAAGATTAAAGTGCTCTGAACAAAAGTTTTTTAATAGGTGAAATGCCCATAACTTTACTGCTTTCGTGAAGATAATTAGAAATTAAATTACTGTTACTATTTATTATTAGTTGTTTGTCAACTGTCAATTTCAATTACAAACAATTGAAAAGTTCTGAATAAAAGTTTTTAATATGAGAAATGCTGTTAGTTTTAGTGCTTTCACAAAGATAATTATAGTTGACATTATTGTAACTTTTAATTGATAGTTGCTTGTCGACTGTAAATTTCAATTACAAAGATTAAAGTGCTCTGAACAAAAGTTTTTTAATAGGTGAAATGCCCATAACTTTACTGCTTTCGTGAAGATAATTAGAAATTAAATTACTGTTACTATTTATTATTAGTTATTTGTCAACTGTCAATTTCAATTACAAACAATTGAAAAGTTCTGAATTAAAGTTTTTAATATGAGAAATGCTGTTAAATTTAGTGCTTTCACAAAGATAATTATAGTTGACATTATTGTAACTTTTAATTGATAGTTGCTTGTCGACTGTAAATTTCAATTACAAAGATTAAAGTGCTCTGAACAAAAGTTTTTTAATAGGTGAAATGCCCATAACTTTACTGCTTTCGTGAAGATAATTAGAAATTAAATTACTGTTACTATTTATTATTAGTTATTTGTCAACTGTCAATTTCAATTACAAACAATTGAAAAGTTCTGAATTAAAGTTTTTAATATGAGAAATGCTGTTAGTTTTAGTGCTTTCACAAAGATAATTATAGTTGACATTATTGTAACTTTTAATTGATAGTTGCTTGTCGACTGTAAATTTCAATTACAAAGATTAAAGTGCTCTGAACAAAAGTTTTTTAATAGGTGAAATGCCCATAACTTTACTGCTTTCGTGAAGATAATTAGAAATTAAATTACTGTTACTATTTATTATTAGTTGTTTGTCAACTGTCAATTTCAATTACAAACAATTGAAAAGTTCTGAATTAAAGTTTTTAATATGAGAAATGCTGTTAAATTTAGTGCTTTCACAAAGATAATTATAGTTGACATTATTGTAACTTTTAATTGATAGTTGCTTGTCGACTGTAAATTTCAATTACAAAGATTAAAGTGCTCTGAACAAAAGTTTTTTAATAGGTGAAATGCCCATAACTTTACTGCTTTCGTGAAGATAATTAGAAATTAAATTACTGTTACTATTTATTATTAGTTATTTGTCAACTGTCAATTTCAATTACAAACAATTGAAAAGTTCTGAATTAAAGTTTTTATAATGAGAAATGCTGTTAAATTTAGTGCTTTCACAAAGATAATTATAGTTGACATTATTGTAACTTTTAATTGATAGTTGCTTGTCGACTGTAAATTTCAATTACAAAGATTAAAGTGCTCTGAACAAAAGTTTTTTAATAGGTGAAATGCCCATAACTTTACTGCTTTCGTGAAGATAATTAGAAATTAAATTACTGTTACTATTTATTATTAGTTATTTGTCAACTGTCAATTTCTTTTACAAATAATTGAAAAGTTCTGAATAAAAGTTTTTAATATGAGAAATGCTGTTAGTTTTAGTGCTTTCACAAAGATAATTATAGTTGACATTATTGTAACTTTTAATTGATAGTTGCTTGTCGACTGTAAATTTCAATTACAAAGATTAAAGTGCTCTGAACAAAAGTTTTTTAATAGGTGAAATGCCCATAACTTTACTGCTTTCGTGAAGATAATTAGAAATTAAATTACTGTTACTATTTATTATTAGTTATTATTCAACTGTCAATTTCAATTACAAACAATTGAAAAGTTCTGAATTAAAGTTTTTAATATGAGAAATGCTGTTAGTTTTAGTGCTTTCACAAAGATAATTATAGTTGATATTATTGTAACTTTTAATTGATAGTTGCTTGTCGACTGTAAATTTCAATTACAAAGATTAAAGTGCTCTGAACAAAAGTTTTTTAATAGGTGAAATGCCCATAACTTTACTGCTTTCGTGAAGATAATTAGAAATTAAATTACTGTTACTATTTATTATTAGTTATTTGTCAACTGTCAATTTCAATTAACAACAATTGAAAAGTTCCGAATAAAAGTTTTTAATATGAGAAATGCTGTTAAATTTAGTGCTTTCACAAAGATAATTATAGTTGACATTATTGTAACTTTTAATTGATAGTTGCTTGTCGACTGTAAATTTCAATTACAAAGATTAAAGTGCTCTGAACAAAAGTTTTTTAATAGGTGAAATGCCCATAACTTTACTGCTTTCGTGAAGATAATTAGAAATTAAATTACTGTTACTATTTATTATTAGTTATTTGTCAACTGTCAATTTCAATTACAAACAATTGAAAAGTTCTGAATTAAAGTTTTTAATATGAGAAATGCTGTTAAATTTAGTGCTTTCACAAAGATAATTATAGTTGACATTATTGTAACTTTTAATTGATAGTTGCTTGTCGACTGTAAATTTCAATTACAAAGATTAAAGTGCTCTGAACAAAAGTTTTTTAATAGGTGAAATGCCCATAACTTTACTGCTTTCGTGAAGATAATTAGAAATTAAATTACTGTTACTATTTATTATTAGTTATTTGTCAACTGTCAATTTCAATTACAAACAATTGAAAAGTTCTGAATTAAAGTTTTTATAATGAGAAATGCTGTTAAATTTAGTGCTTTCACAAAGATAATTATAGTTGACATTATTGTAACTTTTAATTGATAGTTGCTTGTCGACTGTAAATTTCAATTACAAAGATTAAAGTGCTCTGAACAAAAGTTTTTTAATAGGTGAAATGCCCATAACTTTACTGCTTTCGTGAAGATAATTAGAAATTAAATTACTGTTACTATTTATTATTAGTTATTTGTCAACTGTCAATTTCTTTTACAAATAATTGAAAAGTTCTGAATAAAAGTTTTTAATATGAGAAATGCTGTTAGTTTTAGTGCTTTCACAAAGATAATTATAGTTGACATTATTGTAACTTTTAATTGATAGTTGCTTGTCGACTGTAAATTTCAATTACAAAGATTAAAGTGCTCTGAACAAAAGTTTTTTAATAGGTGAAATGCCCATAACTTTACTGCTTTCGTGAAGATAATTAGAAATTAAATTACTGTTACTATTTATTATTAGTTATTTGTCAACTGTCAATTTCAATTACAAACAATTGAAAAGTTCTGAATTAAAGTTTTTATAATGAGAAATGCTGTTAAATTTAGTGCTTTCACAAAGATAATTATAGTTGACATTATTGTAACTTTTAATTGATAGTTGCTTGTCGACTGTAAATTTCAATTACAAAGATTAAAGTGCTCTGAACAAAAGTTTTTTAATAGGTGAAATGCCCATAACTTTACTGCTTTCGTGAAGATAATTAGAAATTAAATTACTGTTACTATTTATTATTAGTTATTTGTCAACTGTCAATTTCAATTACAAATAATTGAAAAGTTCTGAATAAAAGTTTTTAATATGAGAAATGCTGTTAGTTTTAGTGCTTTCACAAAGATAATTATAGTTGACATTATTGTAACTTTTAATTGATAGTTGCTTGTCGACTGTAAATTTCAATTACAAAGATTAAAGTGCTCTGAACAAAAGTTTTTTAATAGGTGAAATGCCCATAACTTTACTGCTTTCGTGAAGATAATTAGAAATTAAATTACTGTTACTATTTATTATTAGTTATTTGTCAACTGTCAATTTCAATTACAAACAATTGAAAAGTTCTGAATTAAAGTTTTTAATATGAGAAATGCTGTTAGTTTTAGTGCTTTCACAAAGATAATTATAGTTGATATTATTGTAACTTTTAATTGATAGTTGCTTGTCGACTGTAAATTTCAATTACAAAGATTAAAGTGCTCTGAACAAAAGTTTTTTAATAGGTGAAATGCCCATAACTTTACTGCTTTCGTGAAGATAATTAGAAATTAAATTACTGTTACTATTTATTATTAGTTATTTGTCAACTGTCAATTTCAATTAACAACAATTGAAAAGTTCCGAATAAAAGTTTTTAATATGAGAAATGCTGTTAAATTTAGTGCTTTCACAAAGATAATTATAGTTGACATTATTGTAACTTTTAATTGATAGTTGCTTGTCGACTGTAAATTTCAATTACAAAGATTAAAGTGCTCTGAACAAAAGTTTTTTAATAGGTGAAATGCCCATAACTTTACTGCTTTCGTGAAGATAATTAGAAATTAAATTACTGTTACTATTTATTATTAGTTATTTGTCAACTGTCAATTTCAATTACAAACAATTGAAAAGTTCTGAATTAAAGTTTTTAATATGAGAAATGCTGTTAAATTTAGTGCTTTCACAAAGATAATTATAGTTGACATTATTGTAACTTTTAATTGATAGTTGCTTGTCGACTGTAAATTTCAATTACAAAGATTAAAGTGCTCTGAACAAAAGTTTTTTAATAGGTGAAATGCCCATAACTTTACTGCTTTCGTGAAGATAATTAGAAATTAAATTACTGTTACTATTTATTATTAGTTATTTGTCAACTGTCAATTTCAATTACAAACAATTGAAAAGTTCTGAATTAAAGTTTTTATAATGAGAAATGCTGTTAAATTTAGTGCTTTCACAAAGATAATTATAGTTGACATTATTGTAACTTTTAATTGATAGTTGCTTGTCGACTGTAAATTTCAATTACAAAGATTAAAGTGCTCTGAACAAAAGTTTTTTAATAGGTGAAATGCCCATAACTTTACTGCTTTCGTGAAGATAATTAGAAATTAAATTACTGTTACTATTTATTATTAGTTATTTGTCAACTGTCAATTTCAATTACAAATAATTGAAAAGTTCTGAATAAAAGTTTTTAATATGAGAAATGCTGTTAGTTTTAGTGCTTTCACAAAGATAATTATAGTTGACATTATTGTAACTTTTAATTGATAGTTGCTTGTCGACTGTAAATTTCAATTACAAAGATTAAAGTGCTCTGAACAAAAGTTTTTTAATAGGTGAAATGCCCATAACTTTACTGCTTTCGTGAAGATAATTAGAAATTAAATTACTGTTACTATTTATTATTAGTTATTTGTCAACTGTCAATTTCAATTACAAACAATTGAAAAGTTCTGAATTAAAGTTTTTAATATGAGAAATGCTGTTAGTTTTAGTGCTTTCACAAAGATAATTATAGTTGATATTATTGTAACTTTTAATTGATAGTTGCTTGTCGACTGTAAATTTCAATTACAAAGATTAAAGTGCTCTGAACAAAAGTTTTTTAATAGGTGAAATGCCCATAACTTTACTGCTTTCGTGAAGATAATTAGAAATTAAATTACTGTTACTATTTATTATTAGTTATTTGTCAACTGTCAATTTCAATTACAAACAATTGAAAAGTTCTGAATAAAAGTTTTTAATATGAGAAATGCTGTTAAATTTAGTGCTTTCACAAAGATAATTATAGTTGACATTATTGTAACTTTTAATTGATAGTTGCTTGTCGACTGTAAATTTCAATTACAAAGATTAAAGTGCTCTGAACAAAAGTTTTTTAATAGGTGAAATGCCCATAACTTTACTGCTTTCGTGAAGATAATTAGAAATTAAATTACTGTTACTATTTATTATTAGTTGTTTGTCAACTGTCAATTTCAATTACAAACAATTGAAAAGTTCTGAATAAAAGTTTTTAATATGAGAAATGCTGTTAGTTTTAGTGCTTTCACAAAGATAATTATAGTTGACATTATTGTAACTTTTAATTGATAGTTGCTTGTCGACTGTAAATTTCAATTACAAAGATTAAAGTGCTCTGAACAAAAGTTTTTTAATAGTTGAAATGCCCATAACTTTACTGCTTTCGTGAAGATAATTAGAAATTAAATTACTGTTACTATTTATTATTTGTCAACTGTCAATTTCAATTACAAACAATTGAAAAGTTCTGAATTAAAGTTTTTAATATGAGAAATGCTGTTAGTTTTAGTGCTTTCACAAAGATAATTATAGTTGATATTATTGTAACTTTTAATTGATAGTTGCTTGTCGACTGTAAATTTCAATTACAAAGATTAAAGTGCTCTGAACAAAAGTTTTTTAATAGGTGAAATGCCCATAACTTTACTGCTTTCGTGAAGATAATTAGAAATTAAATTACTGTTACTATTTATTATTAGTTATTTGTCAACTGTCAATTTCTTTTACAAATAATTGAAAAGTTCTGAATAAAAGTTTTTAATATGAGAAATGCTGTTAGCTTTAGTGCTTTCACAAAGATAATTATAGTTGACATTATTGTAACTTTTAATTGATAGTTGCTTGTCGACTGTAAATTTCAATTACAAAGATTAAAGTGCTCTGAACAAAAGTTTTTTAATAGGTGAAATGCCCATAACTTTACTGCTTTCGTGAAGATAATTAGAAATTAAATTACTGTTACTATTTATTATTTGTCAACTGTCAATTTCAATTACAAACAATTGAAAAGTTCTGAATTAAAGTTTTTAATATGAGAAATGCTGTTAGTTTTAGTGCTTTCACAAAGATAATTATAGTTGATATTATTGTAACTTTTAATTGATAGTTGCTTGTCGACTGTAAATTTCAATTACAAAGATTAAAGTGCTCTGAACAAAAGTTTTTTAATAGGTGAAATGCCCATAACTTTACTGCTTTCGTGAAGATAATTAGAAATTAAATTACTGTTACTATTTATTATTAGTTATTTGTCAACTGTCAATTTCAATTAACAACAATTGAAAAGTTCCGAATAAAAGTTTTTAATATGAGAAATGCTGTTAAATTTAGTGCTTTCACAAAGATAATTATAGTTGATATTATTGTAACTTTTAATTGATAGTTGCTTGTCGACTGTAAATTTCAATTACAAAGATTAAAGTGCTCTGAACAAAAGTTTTTTAATAGGTGAAATGCCCATAACTTTACTGCTTTCGTGAAGATAATTAGAAATTAAATTACTGTTACTATTTATTATTAGTTATTTGTCAACTGTCAATTTCAATTAACAACAATTGAAAAGTTCCGAATAAAAGTTTTTAATATGAGAAATGCTGTTAAATTTAGTGCTTTCACAAAGATAATTATAGTTGACATTATTGTAACTTTTAATTGATAGTTGCTTGTCGACTGTAAATTTCAATTACAAAGATTAAAGTGCTCTGAACAAAAGTTTTTTAATAGGTGAAATGCCCATAACTTTACTGCTTTCGTGAAGATAATTAGAAATTAAATTACTGTTACTATTTATTATTAGTTGTTTGTCAACTGTCAATTTCAATTACAAACAATTGAAAAGTTCTGAATAAAAGTTTTTAATATGAGAAATGCTGTTAGTTTTAGTGCTTTCACAAAGATAATTATAGTTGACATTATTGTAACTTTTAATTGATAGTTGCTTGTCGACTGTAAATTTCAATTACAAAGATTAAAGTGCTCTGAACAAAAGTTTTTTAATAGGTGAAATGCCCATAACTTTACTGCTTTCGTGAAGATAATTAGAAATTAAATTACTGTTACTATTTATTATTAGTTATTTGTCAACTGTCAATTTCAATTACAAACAATTGAAAAGTTCTGAATTAAAGTTTTTAATATGAGAAATGCTGTTAAATTTAGTGCTTTCACAAAGATAATTATAGTTGACATTATTGTAACTTTTAATTGATAGTTGCTTGTCGACTGTAAATTTCAATTACAAAGATTAAAGTGCTCTGAACAAAAGTTTTTTAATAGGTGAAATGCCCATAACTTTACTGCTTTCGTGAAGATAATTAGAAATTAAATTACTGTTACTATTTATTATTAGTTATTTGTCAACTGTCAATTTCAATTACAAACAATTGAAAAGTTCTGAATTAAAGTTTTTATAATGAGAAATGCTGTTAAATTTAGTGCTTTCACAAAGATAATTATAGTTGACATTATTGTAACTTTTAATTGATAGTTGCTTGTCGACTGTAAATTTCAATTACAAAGATTAAAGTGCTCTGAACAAAAGTTTTTTAATAGGTGAAATGCCCATAACTTTACTGCTTTCGTGAAGATAATTAGAAATTAAATTACTGTTACTATTTATTATTAGTTATTTGTCAACTGTCAATTTCAATTTACAAACAATTGAAAAGTTCTGAATAAAAGTTTTTAATATGAGAAATGCTGTTAGTTTTAGTGCTTTCACAAAGATAATTATAGTTGACATTATTGTAACTTTTAATTGATAGTTGCTTGTCGACTGTAAATTTCAATTACAAAGATTAAAGTGCTCTGAACAAAAGTTTTTTAATAGGTGAAATGCCCATAACTTTACTGCTTTCGTGAAGATAATTAGAAATTAAATTACTGTTACTATTTATTATTAGTTATTTGTCAACTGTCAATTTCAATTACAAACAATTGAAAAGTTCTGAATAAAAGTTTTTAATATGAGAAATGCTGTTAAATTTAGTGCTTTCACAAAGATAATTATAGTTGACATTATTGTAACTTTTAATTGATAGTTGCTTGTCGACTGTAAATTTCAATTACAAAGATTAAAGTGCTCTGAACAAAAGTTTTTTAATAGGTGAAATGCCCATAACTTTACTGCTTTCGTGAAGATAATTAGAAATTAAATTACTGTTACTATTTATTATTAGTTATTTGTCAACTGTCAATTTCAATTACAAACAATTGAAAAGTTCTGAATTAAAGTTTTTAATATGAGAAATGCTGTTAGTTTTAGTGCTTTCACAAAGATAATTATAGTTGATATTATTGTAACTTTTAATTGATAGTTGCTTGTCGACTGTAAATTTCAATTACAAAGATTAAAGTGCTCTGAACAAAAGTTTTTTAATAGGTGAAATGCCCATAACTTTACTGCTTTCGTGAAGATAATTAGAAATTAAATTACTGTTACTATTTATTATTAGTTATTTGTCAACTGTCAATTTCAATTAACAACAATTGAAAAGTTCTGAATAAAAGTTTTTAATATGAGAAATGCTGTTAAATTTAGTGCTTTCACAAAGATAATTATAGTTGACATTATTGTAACTTTTAATTGATAGTTGCTTGTCGACTGTAAATTTCAATTACAAAGATTAAAGTGCTCTGAACAAAAGTTTTTTAATAGGTGAAATGCCCATAACTTTACTGGTTTCGTGAAGATAATTAGAAATTAAATTACTGTTACTATTTATTATTAGTTATTTGTCAACTGTCAATTTCAATTACAAACAATTGAAAAGTTCTGAATTAAAGTTTTTAATATGAGAAATGCTGTTAAATTTAGTGCTTTCACAAAGATAATTATAGTTGACATTATTGTAACTTTTAATTGATAGTTGCTTGTCGACTGTAAATTTCAATTACAAAGATTAAAGTGCTCTGAACAAAAGTTTTTTAATAGGTGAAATGCCCATAACTTTACTGCTTTCGTGAAGATAATTAGAAATTAAATTACTGTTACTATTTATTATTAGTTGTTTGTCAACTGTCAATTTCAATTACAAACAATTGAAAAGTTCTGAATAAAAGTTTTTAATATGAGAAATGCTGTTAGTTTTAGTGCTTTCACAAAGATAATTATAGTTGACATTATTGTAACTTTTAATTGATAGTTGCTTGTCGACTGTAAATTTCAATTACAAAGATTAAAGTGCTCTGAACAAAAGTTTTTTAATAGGTGAAATGCCCATAACTTTACTGCTTTCGTGAAGATAATTAGAAATTAAATTACTGTTACTATTTATTATTAGTTGTTTGTCAACTGTCAATTTCAATTACAAACAATTGAAAAGTTCTGAATTAAAGTTTTTAATATGAGAAATGCTGTTAAATTTAGTGCTTTCACAAAGATAATTATAGTTGACATTATTGTAACTTTTAATTGATAGTTGCTTGTCGACTGTAAATTTCAATTACAAAGATTAAAGTGCTCTGAACAAAAGTTTTTTAATAGGTGAAATGCCCATAACTTTACTGCTTTCGTGAAGATAATTAGAAATTAAATTACTGTTACTATTTATTATTAGTTATTTGTCAACTGTCAATTTCAATTACAAACAATTGAAAAGTTCTGAATTAAAGTTTTTATAATGAGAAATGCTGTTAAATTTAGTGCTTTCACAAAGATAATTATAGTTGACATTATTGTAACTTTTAATTGATAGTTGCTTGTCGACTGTAAATTTCAATTACAAAGATTAAAGTGCTCTGAACAAAAGTTTTTTAATAGGTGAAATGCCCATAACTTTACTGCTTTCGTGAAGATAATTAGAAATTAAATTACTGTTACTATTTATTATTAGTTATTTGTCAACTGTCAATTTCTTTTACAAATAATTGAAAAGTTCTGAATAAAAGTTTTTAATATGAGAAATGCTGTTAGTTTTAGTGCTTTCACAAAGATAATTATAGTTGACATTATTGTAACTTTTAATTGATAGTTGCTTGTCGACTGTAAATTTCAATTACAAAGATTAAAGTGCTCTGAACAAAAGTTTTTTAATAGGTGAAATGCCCATAACTTTACTGCTTTCGTGAAGATAATTAGAAATTAAATTACTGTTACTATTTATTATTAGTTATTTGTCAACTGTCAATTTCAATTAACAACAATTGAAAAGTTCTGAATAAAAGTTTTTAATATGAGAAATGCTGTTAAATTTAGTGCTTTCACAAAGATAATTATAGTTGACATTATTGTAACTTTTAATTGATAGTTGCTTGTCGACTGTAAATTTCAATTACAAAGATTAAAGTGCTCTGAACAAAAGTTTTTTAATAGGTGAAATGCCCATAACTTTACTGCTTTCGTGAAGATAATTAGAAATTAAATTACTGTTACTATTTATTATTAGTTATTTGTCAACTGTCAATTTCAATTACAAACAATTGAAAAGTTCTGAATAAAAGTTTTTAATATGAGAAATGCTGTTAGTTTTAGTGCTTTCACAAAGATAATTATAGTTGACATTATTGTAACTTTTAATTGATAGTTGCTTGTCGACTGTAAATTTCAATTACAAAGATTAAAGTGCTCTGAACAAAAGTTTTTTAATAGGTGAAATGCCCATAACTTTACTGCTTTCGTGAAGATAATTAGAAATTAAATTACTGTTACTATTTATTATTAGTTATTTGTCAACTGTCAATTTCAATTAACAACAATTGAAAAGTTCCGAATAAAAGTTTTTAATATGAGAAATGCTGTTAAATTTAGTGCTTTCACAAAGATAATTATAGTTGACATTATTGTAACTTTTAATTGATAGTTGCTTGTCGACTGTAAATTTCAATTACAAAGATTAAAGTGCTCTGAACAAAAGTTTTTTAATAGGTGAAATGCCCATAACTTTACTGCTTTCGTGAAGATAATTAGAAATTAAATTACTGTTACTATTTATTATTAGTTGTTTGTCAACTGTCAATTTCAATTACAAACAATTGAAAAGTTCCGAATAAAAGTTTTTAATATGAGAAATGCTGTTAGTTTTAGTGCTTTCACAAAGATAATTATAGTTGACATTATTGTAACTTTTAATTGATAGTTGCTTGTCGACTGTAAATTTCAATTACAAAGATTAAAGTGCTCTGAACAAAAGTTTTTTAATAGGTGAAATGCCCATAACTTTACTGCTTTCGTGAAGATAATTAGAAATTAAATTACTGTTACTATTTATTATTAGTTATTTGTCAACTGTCAATTTCAATTACAAACAATTGAAAAGTTCTGAATTAAAGTTTTTAATATGAGAAATGCTGTTAAATTTAGTGCTTTCACAAAGATAATTATAGTTGACATTATTGTAACTTTTAATTGATAGTTGCTTGTCGACTGTAAATTTCAATTACAAAGATTAAAGTGCTCTGAACAAAAGTTTTTTAATAGGTGAAATGCCCATAACTTTACTGCTTTCGTGAAGATAATTAGAAATTAAATTACTGTTACTATTTATTATTAGTTATTTGTCAACTGTCAATTTCAATTACAAACAATTGAAAAGTTCTGAATTAAAGTTTTTATAATGAGAAATGCTGTTAAATTTAGTGCTTTCACAAAGATAATTATAGTTGACATTATTGTAACTTTTAATTGATAGTTGCTTGTCGACTGTAAATTTCAATTACAAAGATTAAAGTGCTCTGAACAAAAGTTTTTTAATAGGTGAAATGCCCATAACTTTACTGCTTTCGTGAAGATAATTAGAAATTAAATTACTGTTACTATTTATTATTAGTTATTTGTCAACTGTCAATTTCAATTACAAACAATTGAAAAGTTCTGAATAAAAGTTTTTAATATGAGAAATGCTGTTAAATTTAGTGCTTTCACAAAGATAATTATAGTTGACATTATTGTAACTTTTAATTGATAGTTGCTTGTCGACTGTAAATTTCAATTACAAAGATTAAAGTGCTCTGAACAAAAGTTTTTTAATAGGTGAAATGCACATAACTTTACTGCTTTCGTGAAGATAATTAGAAATTAAATTACTGTTACTATTTATTATTAGTTGTTTGTCAACTGTCAATTTCAATTACAAACAATTGAAAAGTTCCGAATAAAAGTTTTTAATATGAGAAATGCTGTTAGTTTTAGTGCTTTCACAAAGATAATTATAGTTGACATTATTGTAACTTTTAATTGATAGTTGCTTGTTGACTGTAAATTTCAATTACAAAGATTAAAGTGCTCTGAACAAAAGTTTTTTAATAGGTGAAATGCCCATAACTTTACTGCTTTCGTGAAGATAATTAGAAATTAAATTACTGTTACTATTTATTATTAGTTATTTGTCAACTGTCAATTTCTTTTACAAATAATTGAAAAGTTCTGAATAAAAGTTTTTAATATGAGAAATGCTGTTAAATTTAGTGCTTTCACAAAGATAATTATAGTTGACATTATTGTAACTTTTAATTGATAGTTGCTTGTCGACTGTAAATTTCAATTACAAAGATTAAAGTGCTCTGAACAAAAGTTTTTTAATAGGTGAAATGCCCATAACTTTACTGCTTTCGTGAAGATAATTAGAAATTAAATTACTGTTACTATTTATTATTAGTTATTTGTCAACTGTCAATTTCAATTACAAACAATTGAAAAGTTCTGAATTAAAGTTTTTATAATGAGAAATGCTGTTAAATTTAGTGCTTTCACAAAGATAATTATAGTTGACATTATTGTAACTTTTAATTGATAGTTGCTTGTCGACTGTAAATTTCAATTACAAAGATTAAAGTGCTCTGAACAAAAGTTTTTTAATAGGTGAAATGCCCATAACTTTACTGCTTTCGTGAAGATAATTAGAAATTAAATTACTGTTACTATTTATTATTAGTTATTTGTCAACTGTCAATTTCAATTACAAACAATTGAAAAGTTCTGAATTAAAGTTTTTATAATGAGAAATGCTGTTAAATTTAGTGCTTTCACAAAGATAATTATAGTTGACATTATTGTAACTTTTAATTGATAGTTGCTTGTCGACTGTAAATTTCAATTACAAAGATTAAAGTGCTCTGAACAAAAGTTTTTTAATAGGTGAAATGCCCATAACTTTACTGCTTTCGTGAAGATAATTAGAAATTAAATTACTGTTACTATTTATTAATAGTTATTTGTCAACTGTCAATTTCAATTACAAACAATTGAAAAGTTCTGTACGAAAACAAGTTTGCGTGCTCCATTTTCTATACAAATTAGTATAATAGAAAGAGTTAAATGTTTAGCTGTTTGCTGCCTGTTGGTCTTTCTCTTTAGTCAATGTCTATAAAGTAAGGTTTCCCAGTGAACATACACAAAGTATAACAAAACAAAAAGCTAACTAAAAAACAACTAAACTGGGACACTTCAATTCCAGCATGATCTACGAAATAATAACGCTCGATGGGGTTTCAGAAGAAGCCATATGGGAACTATCTCCTTGTACTATTGGCACTTTAAATTCCCGTCGAAATGTGACACAATGACTCATCGTATCGCTTTGCATCCTTACATTGTACATTGCCTATGCATGAAGACATATGATCAATCAAAAATTCTGTCTTATTGTTTTTAGCTTTTGTTCAATGTTTCATTAAATCACCAAATTTTATCCCCAATATTCGAATACCAATAAAGGAAATAATAAAACAATACGAGGGACACAGACAAAAGTATTTCAGGGGGCACCGTGAAAATACGTCACCATTATCGCGAAACATTTGTCTTTTTTGTGTTTTTAAACATTTTTTTTATTTTTCTATGTTTCAAAAGGGAGTGATTGAGTTCGTTTCCTTGTGGCCCTCCTCATCGTGGTGGCCATGCTGACCAGCCAATTTATCAGAAAAAGTGGATGGATAAAACAGCAAAAAATGTTAACCGGAAAATATAGCATAGCTATATGTGCAGATAAGAATCAAAACGTTAATTATTATTACTATAATAATTTATATCACTATAATATAATAAAATTCCACCGACTTACACTGAATGAAAGATTCCAAATTATGTTTGAATGTAAATAGTGGAAATTTCAGAATGAAAATAGATAGGAGAAAGCGAAAACGCCATATCAACTAGATCACTTCACTGAACACACATGGGCAGCCGTCTTAATTTCATCTAATTAAAATATTTACTGCGAAATGAAGTGTCTTTGTTTCTCTGAATTTAAATCGACCACGTATTTTCCTTTTTGTCATAATGGCAATGCGCAATGGCGTATCCAGAACATGAATTTAAGGGATGTTTGAAAATGCGATAATAATTTTTAAGAAAATACTTTTGTTAAATTCAATATAAACTAAATTACTTTGTGGGATATTATTGTTACAGCCAGGTTTAATGACGGGCTCGTTCTAAAAATACCAATACTAGGTAAACAAAGTTGCCAACTAGGTAAGTATGAATTATTTATAGGATGAGGGCTTTGGCTTTACTAAAACCTGCTTTACTATAGTACCAGACATTTAGCGTAATAATTTACATCATTAAGTCGAAATATAATATCTTGTAATTCTAGCAGTTTTAACAGTGTTCAAATAATTTCCTTAAACCCACCTGCGTAATATTCACAAGAAATTTGCTAATACATAATATTAATTATCTTGCACTAAAGCAGGATACACAACTACTAATAGGGGACATTATTCCTGATAAATCGTTAAATATAATACTGTTTCTTCGTTGTTGTTTAAAATTAGGAATCGGTGCATTTATGAACGTTTTCTACAAGTGAAATTAGTTTTAAATGAATTCACAAAATTTCTAACAAACAGCTACCTAATATCCAAATTTGTTTACTATCGGCATAATTTCAATTACAAATTAATCAACTTCTTTTGCATAATTACTTATGTTTACCAAAATATTGGAATATTATTTACATAACAAAATGTATAGGAGAAGCAAGACCGCCGGATTATTTATATTTTTGTTTTCTATATGTAATTTTGAACTAGTTTCTAGCATAAAAATTCTGTCTTTGTTTAAAAACTGCGATTTCAACCTCGTAATATTCAACAAATCCTCATGGGCTGATGAGGTTTTGATAACAAATCAAAATTTTCAGCCGTGGACAATCGTCACAGCCAACTTCAAAAATAAACTGTTCAGAAAACATTTTGACGGTCCAACAGATTTGACAAAAAACCCCTGCCGCCTGAATATATTTCTGGAGCCGGATTATTCGTTATCGTTATTGTCCTACTTCGGGTCCGATATAAATCTTCGCTCATCTCAGTTCTTAATTATATACGACCAGATCAATGGAATAGACATCAGGACAAGCTATAATTTTAGATATTTCCAGGATGCGTCAGTAAGTGGCCTTTACTTTATTAGTATAAGAAATAGTTCATACTATTCTTTGTTTACTGTACAGTTGTATCAATACAAAGAGAGAAATAAACCATTGTTTGTTGACATTGATGAAGACAATTGGATAAGAGTATGGAATAATCTTAATGGACACGCCCATGGAAATCCTCTAGCTGTGCTTGATTTCTACCATGTTAGTAGTAAGCCAACTGAGAAAAGAGAATGTATTCTTTCCACATACATGTTGATGAAACTTTCTGTGAAGTGTCGACCTTCAGAAAGATCAAGCAATTGAGGCACTTGCTGACAATCTGAACTTTTCGGCATGGTACATGAAGTCACTTAAAGGGTACATTCAAGATACATTTAATAAAATAGACCCACCTTCCGTTGTTTATGTAGAAGGGTGGAGGACACACGAAAAAATGTTTAAATACAATTGGAACACAGAAAAATTTCTTTACAAAGACATTGACTTCGCCGTGGTCTATTGTGAGGATCACGAATCATTTTTTAGCGTGCCATTGTCTGTCTTAGCACAAAATACTTTCGACGAGATCGGTTGGGTGTTGATTTTCCTTTTCTTCCCTATTGCCAACGCAATCTTAATATTTAAATTTGGTTCCTCTCAAAATCATTTTAATTTAACTGTTGTAGTATTAATATCATCATTTGGAGTTCTTCTTCGCCAATACAATTCTATTTATAGAAAACGCCTACTCTCTGGTGTTGTTTTATTAATGGCTATCATAATTACGTCACAATATGAAACTTATATAACAGGTGAAGTAATTGTTCCACCAGAAAGGAAAATATTCGAAAACTTTAAAGAATTGGTTGATAATGGATACAGAGTCGTAAACCAAAAAGACGAAAATTACGACGAGGACCGATGGATGACACGTTTGTTCAGCCAGAACGCATGATATATACTTATGACTGGGCGACAGAAGAGACAGCACAAGATTACAGAAACGAAGGTTATACTTATGAGAATGTGTCAATCAAACTTGTTGGAAATACTGAATCGAAATTAATGACAGAGGAGCCTAAATCTAGTAGCCTCCTTACAATAAATGATATTCATAAAGAATTTCCAAATGTAAAATGCAGCGCAGCTAAAAAACCAGTTGCAACTCAAGTTGATGAATGGGGATTTGAGTGGGGCTTTAGATATCAACATAAGTTATTTATGAATCATATTATGCTGGAAATAGGACTTTTGGATATGTGGGATGGGAGCATCATCAAATTGTACACTTCATTTCACGTCAGTTAGATGAAAAAATCAAATACATGGAATCCCGACCTAAAACTGTTACTTTACAGATGAAAATCCATACCATATTTTTAGTACTCATGTATTCGCTTCTCGGAGCTGCTGTAATTTTTCTAATAGAAAGTCATGTCTATTTGAAAATTTTACTTAAATGGGGCAAATCTTTTAATGTATCCAAGTACCACTTTTACTTCAAAAGAACCTCCTCTAAAGTAGTTCCGTTTGAAGCAGAAGAAACCAATGAAAGGTTGTAACAGAATTGACAAGGAAAATATTAAAATTTACCGGGATTTCAATTAGCACAAAATGAACTCTATTTTGATTGAATATACACATCTAAATACCGAGCAATGAAGGAAGGTCAGGACAAGGAATAGTATATTAATAAACCTACACATTTTTTCGTTGCATCTTGACAAGGCAATACGTAGGCCCATTTACATTATTTTATTCAGCCACCAAATATACCAATGAATATAATAAATATCTTGTGACATTTGTAAGTTTATGGATATTGACGGTAAAATATAGTGTCGAAATAAAATCTAAAGATATAAAAAAGTGTCAACGAAGAGACAACGGACACATGTTCATACGATTCACCCCTTTTTTGTCAACACTAAAATCTCAAAAGAGCGAAAAAAATCTAAAATCCTTTTTGTCAACTTCAGATTAGCACAGGACATGTTATAAATAATTAGTAAAATAAGCAGATGAGATATTAAGAATACAGTAAGAATTAAACCAAAAAGATTTCAAGGCATAGAACAGTAAATAAACCAAAAATTAATTTCATAATCTGCTAACAACGGTATAGACAGGTAATCGATAAAAAAACACTGCCATTCGATCGCCACCACCAATGCATTGGGTAGCAACAACCCATCCTAAAAGTAAACAAAACGTGGACGGTGGATTGGCCGCGTAAGTCCCGTATACACTCTGAGAAAAACATTTTAGGGTTTTCTCGATTAATATTTTTTACCATTTTTGAATACTGTGCACGGTACGGCTTATAAGTTTAATCCGCTTCGGTTATATTTTACTTGCCTACACTATATAGATGTACTATTGAGTCATTAAAAATGACGATGTCCAAATGGCAACGCAATATACTGTCATTGTAATTGGTAATTGTAATCCATAGATGAGTCATCCCAGCGACTACGACAGATGTGTAACCAGTGTACAAAATTTACCACTTAATGGTAAAAATGCATTTGATGGTAAAAATGGTAAATTTTAGCGATTGATTAGACAGCTAAGTACAGATACACTAGACTTCCTAAAATATAAGTTTTAAAACTTTGTTTCATATGAAATATTTCCAATATCAATTAAATTAATCATATTTATTTGATTGTACACCAAAAGTTATAAAAAATGAAGAAAAAAAGATTGTATTTGGTATCCCCCATTTAAAATTGATGCTAATTTAATTGCAATTAATTTCTCTATCGGCAAGGGTTGTTAGCGCCCCCATTGGTTGAATCCTACTCTGATTGATGAACACTTATCAGTTTGTACAACGGTTACACAGTGTAACCGTTGTACAAACTATTGTCAAATGTTGAGGAAGTCTATCATTTCTATATAAATTCACTTCAGGAAACCGGCATGTCACAGGGGAAATTGAATAGCAGCTTTGAGAAGAGGAGAAGAAATTGTCGATTGATGAAAAGCAAGTGATATAATAGAGCACGTGCCCGGTTCTCCTGAAACTAAGAAAAATAAAGATGGTTTTCTGAAAAAACGAATTGCTAAAATTTTGGTGCTAAATCAATCGTTTTTGTCTTATAGAGACAGAGAGGAAATATCAATTTTACCCAACAATGGGACAGGTTGACACTCTATTATTCCAACCCATTGGAGGACCAGGTTGTATGCTTTAAATCAAAATAAAGAAAAAATGGAGAAAAATATACAATGTAGACAATATGCCAATTTAGGAAAAGTTGGGATTTACAGCATTCTGTGGAATTACTACGATACGACCTTCCTCAAAACTCGGATAGAGAAGGTTTGTTTTGGCTGTCTTCGAGCTTGGATGTTGGGCAAAATGGATGGAATGCGGACATTTATGCTTGCCAATATGCATAATGATGAATCAGAGTAACGTAGACGTAACTTTATACCCCAAGTCAAAAATGTGACCCTAATGGGTGACAAGAACAAGTGCCGATGGTCACAATACAATTCCAACACAAAAATATTGACCCTTGGTCGTAATAAGGTGAAGTTTTAGAACATTTTTAACTCCGGGTTTGGAATGGCTAATTACATCGACCAAAATAACCATTAATGTATTGTGTCAATGCAAGGAAAATGACAACTTCAGAGCATGAAAAAAGTGCCTTTTGTACCTTTTTGCCTTTTCCTATAACATTCGCCACATGTGAAGATGATTTATAAATAAATTTGAGGTTGCTACAAAACTCGTTTTCATATGACACCATTATGTTGCCATTTTCTATGACTTTTATACTGTATACCATAGAAATCGCAATTTATTTCATTTATTTTAATAAAACCAAAAAGGTTACCTTTTTGCTAATTTTGCTAGGCAAAAAGGCAACAAAAAAGGCAAAAAGGTAGCTTTTTGCCTTTTGCGTGCACTGGACAACTTCCATGACATTCATGATTATGACTAACAAAAATCGCATCATAAAGAAATATTCTATACTCATAAATAACCAACCATCTAAACTTGTTATGGGTTACTTATACTCTTCCTATTCCTATCATCTTCACGATTTGTGACGTCATATCAGTTGATTTTAGCTCATCTACAAATTGTTTCCAATGACACATGGCGTCATTTTGTGGTCACCAAGCATGATGTTGATAGGAATAAGCAAACATGGCACTTGAAATATTTCTCGGAAATAAATAGGCGAAATTTTTGAAATATTGCTCAAAATATTTCACTCCATACATCCTTGAAAAATGAAATATTTAAAGTAAATGAAATAAATAGGGTACATGGCATTTATTTCAATAAATTTCGCGCGAAATAAATGAATTGCGCATGAGTGTAAACATGTGCATTGTATTTATTTCAAAAATTTAATTAATTTCATTTTTCAAGAAAAATTCCTTGAAATAAGAAATTAATGTCTGTGTCCATGTCTGTGAATAGGGATGAATATTATTAATCATTGTTTCGTGCATTGCTTTTATTGTTTCTTGTCAATTTTTATAAAAGTTACAAGATATAGTAATAAAAGAAAATAAGATTTGATAAATTTAACTGCACCTTATTTCACAAATTTTAAATTTTGAACCAAATCCAAGCTTCTGCAGCCCGTTTTTCATTCTAATCACTTCCATTTTAGATCCGATTTGCTTATAACAGGTTCTGTAAGGTTGAAGTATGTAAAATATTATGTCTAAAATTGACCGAGATGATGTACAAAAAGTCTCCTCCCTGTCTGTTGCTGCTTTGACGAAATTTTCTTTAGTGGAATAGAGGAGTTTGGTTAAAACATCTCCGGAATTGCTAATAAAATCATTGTTCTTTAAACCTTCCAGAATAATATCTGCAATTGCTTCGGGACCAATTGCGATATCGTCTAACTTTTCCCTATAATGTTTTGTCATTTGTTCCAAAATACTGTTGCCATCTTTACAAACACATGACTTAATATATCTAATTAGATCGTCTTTGCCGACGACTAATTTTACTTGCTTCTCAAGATTAAGCGTGTGAATCAAACCTTTCCTCATGTCCAAAGGTTCCAAACTCTGTTTCAGAATTTCAAAATTAACGGGATTTTTAGTCGCTGTTCTCAATGCGCAAACAATAGTAGCATTGTTTAGAAGCCTTTTAAAACTACTCACGTCTTTCAAGTAAAATGGAATTTCATAATCAACTATACCTAGAAGCTTCCATTTTTTCATAGTGTGATTATCCCATTCATTTATCCAAGACTCCAATACTTCAAGCTCCGTCGAGTTTCCTCGGACGGAATTGCATAAGATTGTTGCCGAAGTCAATACTTGTGAACTTACAGCTCGTAAGGATTCCCCCATGAATCCATTTTTAACGTGATAAATGTAAGTTTTTTCGTATTCTCCAGAATATAGTAAATCAAACATCTCTACTTTGCAAGACGATGATGGAAAAACCTCATCACCAACTATATAACCTTTTTTTGTTAGATAGCTCCAGTTGTATTTGCTTTCATTAACCGCACCCTTAATGCCTTTGTTTTTTTTCTTGTCTTCACAGTCTTCCCAAACTAGTGGAAGATCACCTTCACTTTCAGGTTCTATTAGACAATATTTGAGTATTTCCAAAAACTGCCTCTGTACTTCTAAAATATAATTACTTGTAAAAAGTCCCCATTTTCCCATAAAACGCCAATAAACTTTGTCTCCATGGGACATGTGCCCTTCTATAATTGTTACAAACAGCCCTTTACACACCGAGTAGGCAGTATTAAAGTGATAACGCCATTTTCTTAAAAGCGGTAAAATTCTGGAGTGTTTTGTGTTTATCTTAGAGATATGGATACGTTTAGTATTATGAAACGCTAAAAGGACTTTTCGTAAGGTTGGACCTTTTTTAATATTAATGGATTTTTTGTTGTCATTCACAACCTGAAATGAGTCACAATGCAAAAAGTCGACGTTTTACCATCGCAGATATCCATATTTTCCAATTCAGGGATTATCTCTCCCTTGTTAATAGATCCAAAAACAAACTTAGCTAATTTTTCATCCAGTTGTCGTTGCATTTCAATGTTAACCGGAATTAGTTTTCTTCTGTATACATGATTGTCTTTTTCTATTTCCTTAGAATGATAACAGTATGTATTTTCATGGTTATCTACTGTACTAAGATATTTAATAACGTCGTACAAATATTTAAGTGAAATTTGTGTCAAAAATCGGATTCTCCAAAGCCCTACACTTACACTTACACTTAATTGATTTTCTATCATGGTGCCATCTGAATTCCTTTTCCTAGGAGCACTTGAAACAAAACAGGGTATTTCAAACAATGATGAGTTTTTTCGAATACGGGCTGTATATTCAATTATTACCGACCCTACTGAAAATGGATCTGGAATTGTAGCCGTTTTAAAATTACACATAGTTCTGACTTTAGTCCCATGGAGGTACCTTTTAACACATGACAAAATTCCCTCACCACTCACAATACGAACAGCAATATTCTCTGTAAAATTAGAATCAGCACACCATGTTACAAGTTTCCAACCATGTCTTATACAAATAGTATATATGCCGGTTTTGTTAAAGTAAAATATGACACAATTTGCGGTAGAGTTGCTAATATGTGTTTCGTCGAGAATACTGTTTAAAGCTGACTCAGACTGTAATTTCTGAATATATGCCTTTGCATCGAATGACTCCTTTGGTTTATAATAATCTGCAATATCTACACATCGATATTTACTGGATTTGGGATTTCTCGTATGAAACCTATTAATGATATGGTTTATACAGTCATTTGTTGTATTTACGGAATCTAACTGTAATAATAACTGGGTATCAATTTTGCTAAAACTAACAATCATACCTCTTTTCCTACTTAAATTAAATGGTTTTTCAACAAATTCATCATCTGAATCTGAATCATAGTCATTTTCCTCCTCGCTGTTTTCTAGATGCCCCGAATTTGATTCATTGGTCAGGATTTTTTGTGTTACTTCCGATTCGTTCCGCAAGGTGTTTGGTTCAACCGCAATGTTACCGGTTGCTACTGGATTATCAACCCTCAAAGTCGTCAAAGTGTTACCGCAATCTTGGGTAACACATTCATTTAATTTATTTTCCTCCCCAGGATACGATGCTGCAGAAGATATCCCTACTGAAATCCCAATAAATTGTTGGTTCATCAATCATTATTGCTCGCAGCAACTTGCTATATTTAAGCTAATTCATAATAGTATAAGCTGCTCTAGTAAATGTTTACCTGTGGCAGGCAATGTTGCTTCATCATTGATATCTGTTTCCATAGGAATTATTTCTGTTTCAAGTGTATCCATTGTTTCTTCTTTAAAATTAAAAATGACATATTATTGCATGAGAGTTATGACTTATGACATTCCTTGCCATACATCCATAAATTACCAAAATTAAATACCTTTTGATTTAAAGAGTTAATTACTTCTTAATTACACTAAGCTGTCTATATTTACTACATATACAAAGTCATAAACCGTCATACAAAGTCATAAAACTCCATACAAAGTCACACTATCTATTTTTAGTTCTCCTATACAAAAGTCATGTGTGTGCCACACAAATTCCTATTTCCCCTAGATTTTTTATATTAATTCCAATTGACCTTCCAGTTGTGTTCACCTATATCTCTAATTTAAATGCTTAAAAAAGAGAGATTTATAAAAAAGTGAGTCCGTTTTCGTTTCTGTAAAACAGCAGAGCACTGAGACAGGAATGGAACTCAAGAATAATGGCATCAGCTAGAAAATTCCCAGATAAAAGTTTAAACTCTCTTATAGGACCAAAAAATTGCAATCAAAATTATTCAGTTGTCTAATTGACCGCTTGACGCTACATTGATGCTATTAAGGCTAACTTGACTTCAAAATGGTCCATTATCAATTAATGGCAGTATGTATAATGGTGGTTCAGAATAACCCTTAGCGATAAGTGATCATGGTGGGTGACCGGAATAAGTTGTCAATGCCCACAATTCTATTTCAGAACATAAAGTTGTCTCAAGATTCGTACTAAGGCGAAGTTGGAATACTTTTTGACTCTAGATTAGATTAGATTTATTTCATGTGTTTCTGGAATTTAAATTCATTACACGAGTATTTAGTATACATATATATAAATTGCTAAATTTAATAAGATGTTGAGTATACGTTTGGTTATCTAGTAAATGACATCAATACATATAAACACCTTCCGCTTTGGTTGATTGGCAATTCTATTTGTACTTTTTATGGTATATTATGATATAACTATTATATATATATACTATAAGCTAGTGTTTATTGTTACTCATTGATGACCCATGCACGTAGTTTAAGAGCCCTAGTAAAGTAATTGTAAATAGCTGTTAATGACGTAATACTGTCCATCTCGAAAAGAGTGTGGTAGTCATCCGGAGTTAAGTTTGTTGGGTAGTTACCCAATAATGCGTTGCGTAATGGTTTATACACTAAGTAATGACATGTTAAGTGTATAATATTTTCTACTTGGCCATTCACATTCTAGCATATATTACACGGAGTAATATAATTGAGATCATATCTTACACTGTTGATTACAATACGGGGTGCATATCTATTGAACGTCCTCAATTGACTATGAAGTCTAATTTTTTCTAAAGGTACATTTAAGAGTAAATAACTTTTCTGGGAAGACTTCGTCAATTTTTAATGTTCCATAAATTACACATGTTGCGGCCGTGGCTTTCTTTTCGATATCTGCTTGTCGTTTAATATCAATAAACCTCATGACCATTTCCGTGTAGTGTTTTGATATGATATCAACTGATTGGGATTGCCAGACAAAAGAAAAGCCCAAATTTTCAACAGTACCCCTGAGCTGAGATACCCAGTTTCTCTTGTCTACATCATTTTCTTTTGTCTTCATTGTATAACGTTTGATAACCAATTTTAGGGTAGCGGTCATCGTTCATTATCAAAAGTTTTATCCATAGTACTTTTTGACTCTATGAATGTCAAATCTTTACCTACCGTCCCACCAAATGAAAAACCGCAGGAATATCAACCGGAATTAATATAAAAATCTGTGTGTCTGGTAGATTTTTATTTCTTTCTAATCATCATACAATTTTATGCCCCGGACTAACCACTAGCTTTATTTTTAACAGGACCTGGGCCCTGTGACCGGCTAGTTATTATATATTTTGATGATGAAGTCGACTGGTGACTGCTTGGTGGCTTTTACCCATTACAATATCAGTTAGCAACTTCAGGTCTGAATAAAAATGAATAATCTTAAAACGTTTCATACCAGCTTAAATCACGATGTTTTCATTAACACACCACACAGTAATCAAGACTTCCTGTATTCTATCCTTATTATTTCATAATAAGAGAATAAAGAGTCGGAGTTTTTAAAAAAATCATCTTAGCTTCAACGCACTTTAATTTAAAATCCCTCCTCTTAGTCCTCTTATCTTCAGAATAAATTGGCACAAAACTGTATACCTACAGTGGTTCATAGCTATAATCATTAATCTTTGTATAGAAGAATGCTGTAGTGTGCCAATTAATTCTGAAAAAAGAGAAGGGGAAAAGGAGGGAAACACCCCGACTTACCACGCAGCACTGACCAGGTACAATTGCGCTGAATATTGTAATTACCTATTATGAAGTTATTGATCGCAAAGTGCGTAATTTTGATATGCACACTGGCCTGAAGTTCTTCTGGTTCGGACATGTAGGGATTTTCCGCTTAAAGTGTGCTATTGTGTTTGGTGCTTAGCTGCGTTTTAGATTTGCCGCAAATTAACACACAGAAGTACAAACATTCAAACGGAATTGTCACGTGACTAACTTTTGCCGTTTATCTAATAGTAATGATAATGATTGTCCTCAGTCCCTATTGGGTCCCTGTTGGTTATCATGCACATCAAGAACCGAGGATATAAACATCTTTAAGGCTATAGGTTTTATGGAATTGTTGACTACTTATCCAGGTGTCGCATTTAAAAATTAAAAATGCCGATGTCAGATTGAACTTCCTCAAGAAGTTCGATTAATTTCTCATTGAGGCGCATGGGGTTAATGAGTTTGGAGTCTTTCCAAATCTCTCCAAAAATGCTCCTGAGCCCTGAGCTGCGCTGACTAAAGTATAAATTCCGCTCCGGCGTCGTCATTCCTCCACCGCCACTAAACCTTTTAGTATATGTTACCTTTACCAGACCACTACAACGCATTAGTTGATGTTGACAATCACTCTATAATATAATCTTCTTGTTCGAGTTGCGTAGTGAAATTTTCCGGAGGGATGCTTGTTTATATCATCGTGTGTTATCCTTATAAGCGCAGTTTATAGTCCCCTACTACTTACAAGGAACAAAAAAATTTCATTAAAGGAACAATGCATGCATTTTGTATGAAATTTTTTCCAGCTTTCAGTGCGCTCATGGTTTCTATTACTTCGTGTTCAAATTGATTAAATTCAATTTGACCATTTACATTGATGTTTTGAATTTTGAATTGGTTTAATAAAAGTTAGATTCCCGAAGAAGTGAGTCAGTTTTCGATTCTGTATAAAGCAAATTTTGCACCGTTTAAGGCAGTGGTGCAGACTTCAGAAGATTGTTTTTACCACAAATGGGGACGGTGCTAGGAAATAAGCAAAAATTATCATAGAGGGTAAATGGGAATCGCGAAAATTCGTACTTTTTTTGGGAAAGTCCTAAAGGATCTGAGATTACTGATTCTACACCACATGTAGTAAATGTAAAAAAGATTCTTCAAAACTTATTCTAGAGGTAATATTTTGAAAACTTCACATTTTTGTCTCTGGCTTGAAGATATCATCGTTTGAAACTTGAAATTGATACATAATCCTGTATTTGCATTTTGTGATTCGTGTATCTTCCAATCAAAGACAAAATTGTGAAAATTTCTAAATATAACCTCTAGAATAAGTTCCGATGAATCTTTATTGAATATACTTTATGGGTGATGGATCAGTAATCTCGGATCCTTTAGCACTTTTTCAAAAAAAGTTAATGAGGGATATGATAGTCAAGAGATCATTTACGTTTGTATGCACCAGGACTTTAAGCTCCCGGTACCGCAGATCTGGGCATTGGAAATCTCTGATGATCATCAAAATACATGTAGAAATTGCTTTACAACTATTGGAATTCTGTTTAAAGTTCTTACCCGATTTTTTTGTGTGGTAAATTTTTGGAATCCTGAATATAATGTCGACCATCACAATGTATAAAATATACGATATACATTAATGGTATCATAGTATGCTCAATGAGTTGCTCCAATAGTCAAAAAATATTCTAAAATTTCATCTTACTACTACCTATAGGGTCTATAGGCATCGAAAAAAATTTAATTTCCAGTGTAACAGGCCCCGCCCACTGTCTAATTTTTACACTTTAGCTCCGCCAATTAGCCACGCCCCCGAAGGGAGCGTGACATTCTATTGGCTGAGAACATGTAAGCACCCTCTCTTTAGGGGGCGGGGTGAGGGCCGATTTCCACAGCAACCATGCAGGCTGCAAGAGATTTTCGATACCTGAGTCAATATGTTTGTATTAAAATAGCTTATTGGCCATCGGTAACATACTCTGGCCACCCACGAGGGTCACATTTTTAACTTGGGCGTATCAAGGGCGTATCTAGAAATTGGATCTAGAGGGTGCTAATTTCTAAAAATGAGTATTACATAAAACAAGCAATGAGAACCATCATTACAAGCACGTATACAGAACTGAGTTTCGGAAGGGGCTAATTCCAATAGACATTTTAATGATATTTATTCGCGCGTAGCGCGAAAATTTTTAGATTTTTATGACGGAAATGAGCTAAAACCTACGGCAAGCCGTAACAGAAGCTCGCCTGATCAAAGGGGACCGCGTACACATTTTTTGGCGGAGCCATAATAGAAATACATTTATTTTGATTAGTAAATTGTTATTCAAATTAGTTCAATATTAATCTATTTTGATTTAAATAGATTAATATTGACTATTAAAATCAACAGAAAATCAAAATAGATTAATATTGACTATTAAAATCAACATAAAATCAAAATAGATTAATATTGACTATTAAAATCAACAGAAAATCAACATAGATTAATATTGACTGTGAAAATCAACAGAAAATCAAAATAGATTGATATTGACTATTAAAATAAACAAAAAATCAATATTGACTAATATTGAGTATCAAAATAAACAAAAAATCAAAGTTGATTAATATTGAGTATCAAAATCAAAAGAAAATCAAAATCGGTTAATATTCACCATCATAATAAAAAGTAATTCGAAAAATTTAAATTTGACTATCATAATGAAAAGCAATTCGAAAAATATAAATTTGACTATAGATAATGCGAAGTAGATTTATTTCCGTCCTATAATAGGTATTTTCCGGTTTTATTTACTTTGTTATAAAATTTTTAATTTGGTCGAAGCGGCATTTAAAATTTTGTACTATCCCGCTAACAATCCATAGGAAGCACATTTGAACTTTTAATGTCCATTTAATGCCAAATTCTCATTTTGACTATCAAAATGAAGACAAAGTGAGCGCGCGGCATCTCAGCAACCTATGGACCAATGTGGCCTATTTTCAATAGGCTTTGTCACAGGTCCATAGGCAATGCCTTTGCCAAGTTTAGTTGAAATCCATCAATGTCTTCAAAAGTTATCGTGTACACGGACGGACGGACGGACAGACTGTGCGATTCTATAAGCTCGCTTTCTCAGCACCCTAGCACCCCCCCTAAATACGTCCTTGAAGGTAACACTACTTTGAGAGGGGCGCTGCACCCCCTCCCCCACTGGACACGTCCTAGCACGTACGTGCTTGGAAATGAGTATGGACTGTTGCCAAAAAGGAGTGGACGCTACTCACGTTCAAATTTTACTCCTTTTTGAGTACTGGAGTGGAGATCAAAACCTATAGCAAGCCGTAACAGAAGCTTGCCTGAGTAAAGGCAAGCTTCTGTGCACATGTGGCATGTTCTGGCATGTGCACATTTTTGGTAGGATGATAGTAGAAATAGGTCTATTTTGATTTGATTACTAAAATCTACAGTAATTCAAATTAGATTAATATTGATCATAATTGACTATCAAAATCAAAAAGTTTTAAAATAAGTAAAATAAGTTATATTTGACTATCAAAACAAATCTTAAATTTGGTAGGAGCGGAGTGAAATATTTTCCGCAAACAATTTATAGGAAACGCAATTGAACTTGTTAATACCCATTTTCTACTTTGACTATCAAAATGAAACAAAGTGAGCGCGCGGTATCTCAGCAAGCAATAGACCGATTTGTCCCAAAATCAATAGGAATCGTCAGTGGTCCATATAGGCATCGTTTTTTGCCAAGCTTGGTCAATATCCGTCTTTGCATTCGAAAGTTATCGTGGAGACAGAAGGACGAACGTACGGACAGACTGTGCGGTTCTATAAGCTCACTTCCTTAGGCGATGAGCTAAAATTACAATAAAAAACACTCCATTTTCTAATTCATCGCTTGATGTTACATTGCTAATTAAGGCTAACTCGGCCTTAAAATGGTCCATTGTCCAGTGATGGCAGTATGTATAGTCAAAAATGTGGTGTGTAACCGGAGTAATTTGCCAGTAGCCAAATTCTCTTTCTGAACAAAAGGTTGACCCTAGGCCGTACTAAGGCAAAGTTTTGGAATATTTTTGACTACGTTAATGCAACGTAAAATCTGTACCTCTGGCCCTGGCCCACCTAATGAGAAAGCATGAAAAGGTCAATTGTAATTAACATAAAAATCTATGTATCTGAAATACATTCTACCCATCGTACAATATTGCCCGGAATACACACTAGCTTTATTTATAACAGGACTTGGGTCCTGTGACCGGTACATTATATTAGTGATGAACCCAAATAAATGCCGGTGTAATTGGCCTACTAGAAACCATAATTCTTGCAAAATTGTTTGTAGATGCACTAGCCCCATATACTACAGGACCTGGGTCCTGTGACCGCCTAGTAATTTAATATTGATACAAGACACAAGAGTGAGGAGTGTGATAAATGATATGAACAAGGGTTACTGATATTTGCTACGCATGTGTAAGTTGTATTGTTGTACTAGGCTACCAGTACTGCTATCAAATTTCAAAAAAATTGGTTTACTTTCGAAATAAGCTAATATTAACCCAAAGTGTAATTCATTGTTTTATGTAATATTTATGCATTGCATACGAGCTTGCGCATTTTGCAATTGGGATCACCCTACCACACGTACAGACCAGTGTTCGGTGACCAGCCGGCTGGTCGGCTATAATGGCTGGCTAAAATTGCCAGCCTGTTGGTTGAAATTCTTGGTTAGCCAGTGACACTAATGGCTGAAATGGCCAAAAATAGTCAAATGGGGCTGTGTGAGTTGAGAAAATCATCATTTACTTGAAGAAATTTACAAAACCATGATTTTTGGCCATTGGGGCAACTAGCCATTTCAACCGGCTGGCTGGTAAAAATCACTTTAGCCGACTAAAATGGAACACTGGTACACCCACATAAATATACAGACATAAATTTTATCTGTCTTTCGAGCTTTATAAAGTCTACGATTATAATATGGAGATTCATGGACCAAATCTGAGCTGAATGTGTATTTTTTAAAACTGGTCCAGTTTACTGTACAGTGGTTATAGATTCTCTCCGAGTTTACATTTATTCGAAAACTAACAAAAATTGAATGAATCTAAAAATTTTCATAAAGAATTTCAACCAATCGGCCAGCCAATTTATCCGACCAGCCGGCTGGTCACTGAGCACTGAGTTGCGAACCCATGAATAGTGTTCCATTTTAGCCTGCTAAAAATGATCTTGACCAGCCGGCTAAAGTGGCTGAAGTGGCTAGTGGCCAAAATGGCCAAAAATCATGGATTTTTTAATTTCCCGACATATCAAGGATGACTTTCTCAGTTCAAATAGCCCTATTTGACTGTTTTTGGCCATTTCAGCCATTTTGACCATTTTAGACACTGGGCTGCCCATTTTAGCCAACCATTTTAGCCACTGGCTAACAAAGAATTTCAACCAGCCGGCTGGCCATTTTAGCCACTGGCTAACAAAGAATTTCAACCAGCCGGCTGGCCATTTTAGCCACTGGCTAACAAAGAATTTCAACCAGCCGGCTGGCCATTTTAGCCACTGGCTAACAAAGAATTTCAACCAGCCGGCTGGCCATTTTAGCCACTGGCTAACAAAGAATTTCAACCAGCCGGCTGGCCATTTTAGCCACTGGCTAACAAAGAATTTCAACCAGCCGGCTGGCCATTTTAGCCAGCCATTTTAACCAACCAGCCGGCTGGTCATCAAACACTGCCCAAGAATACCAAGAATGCAAATTGCAAAATGCAGCAAGCAAAGGTATTATTATAACCCCCTCACAAAAAGAATGGCCTGCATGCATTTTCGATTCATGTCCAGTGTGCGAAACAACATCCACTACCCCCTCTACAAATATGAGAGTTTTCGTTCACACTGTACAGTTCCCATTCAAACTCGTAGACAAAAGAAATTTTCCGAGTCGAGGAAGGCTGACATTATAGGTGATAGTGGCCAGTGGTAGAAACTGGCACGAACTGAACGGGCAGACAGAAACAGTCCAAAATGGAAGATAATGTCCGAACACTTACAATTTCAGCATTTATGTCGTTCTTTTGACCTGAGGACCTGTCAAAGGGCAAGTCCGACAGGCTAATACACTCAACGCCTCCTATAATAACACCAAGAGCAGTCTCCGCCAATGATGTAATGATATAAATTATAAAATTTCGTGTATTGTATTTATTAATTCCGTACTAAATGATATACCAAATTAAATGTTAACAAAAAATATTAGGGACCGTCCATAAATAATGTAGGTTTCAAAAATGACGTTTTCTCTTTATGATTGTGTACCAATGAACTATGAATACATAAAAATGTGAGCGAATCGTTTCAATCCAATAAAACGATCTAGTAAGAGTCCAGAATAGTAGTAAATATTTAATACATAATAAAGTTTTGAAACTTATATTTTAGGAAGTCTAGTGTATCTCAGCTGTCTAATCAATCGCTAAAATTTACCATTTTTACCATTAAATGCATTTTTACCACTCATGGTAAAAAGGGCTAAAAAGTGGTAAATTGTCTTTAAGGTTATCAAATTCATTTTAGCAAAAAAAAGTTTGGAAAAAGTTGTGTGCTAATAAAAAAATTGAATTTTTGACTATGATATAAAATACTGAATAGTTCATTATTCTACTTTATCATTGCAGGAACAAATGTTCGGCGCTTTGCCACTCCCTAATGAAACAGAAACTAATAACAGAAATTCGTATCTTTACTATTTATTTTTATAGAAAATCCTGAGTCTACTTCAACTACCATAGTTGTAATGCAGAAATTGTGTTTCCTTCTCTCAATTAATTACTACGATTTCTTCTCGGCGCTTTTAAAGATATCATCGGTTACTGGGTCTTTTATTTTTGGCTTAGGCTGTAATAACAAATATTAATTATGACTTAAAAGTAGACTTCGTTACAGAATGTGGATATTCAAAAAATTGATAATTTAACCAAGGTTTCGAATGTCCTCATTTCACACCCCACTTAGTTTGATGCTCGAGAAATGCGAGAAATGTTGGAAATAAAGCCAAAAAATTTGAATTTTGGCATACTTTACTATCTTTTTCCCATTATTTCCCCACATTTCCAACTCCATTTTATTTATTACTACCTTTTTCCAAGTGGGAATTGGGAAACCTTGAATTTAACAAAATAATGACTATTTCGTCTAATTACCTCTTCTGTAAATAAAATTCTCGGAGACAGAGCTAACGTTGATGCAAATGGAGACGTAGGTGAAAGAAATGAAGATGCGGGTGACTTTGCCTCGTCACTTTCACTTGATGATGATTTCTTAAAATATGAATCAACTTTTGGCTGCCCATGTTCAGGATTAAACCCTGGGTGTGCACTTGTATAATGTCTTTTTAAATTGTCTTTCCTACCACTATAAGTACACCTGGGCTTTCTACAGCCGTATTTGACCTCGCTATGTCCATGGCCTGTTTTACTCTTGTCACTCATTTCGGTGTCAATTGAAAAAATTATCAATTATAGTCTATGACAAACTGTGCTGCTTTTTACTACATGCCAGACGTTAATACCAATTTTAATATTGTTAAATTTATCATCCCTCAAACTTAAAACTGTTGCTTGATTGATTCGTTCATAAACTCGATCAGTTGAATCAGTTCGTTCAAGTGCATGAGCCCATTTAACATGTGATACATAATAAAGGAATATTTCATTAACATTTGCATATACTTAGGGGGTAATTTCAAACGAAATGTTTATTTATCAATGAAATGCTGCGAATCCATGCATTGATATCCAAATCGCCCCAAATGACCTTTCCACTGACAATTAAGATGCCACAACACAACCCATAAATCAGGTAGGTAAAAATAATAATTTAAAGCTTGTTTTGATTACAAATATGCGATGCGATTCTGGAGGGAAGTGAAATTTCAAAACATAATATCGAATCATAATATCAATTTCTTCCAGGCACAGGAACATGTATTATAATTGTATCCGGGTCTCTTTTCACATTTCTTTGCTTTTGAGCCTCCTCGGTTTTTTTGGTTTTGCTCCTCATTTTTTTGCTTTTTCGCCTCATTTTTTGCTTTTCCGTCTCATTGCTTTGCTTTTGCGCCTCATTTTTTTGCTTTTGCGCCTCATTTTTTGCTTTTGCGCCTCATTTTTTTGCTTTTGCGCCTCATTTTTTGTCTTTGCGCCTCATTTTTCGCCTTTTACGGCAAAGTCACGTGTTTGTGTAGCCAAACCCGCCCCCAGGGGGGCGAATTTGGGCGAGTACCGCTTTATTACATGTGTGAATGTAAAAAATCCCATAGTATCCTGGATACTAGGATACTTTAGTTTTTGCATCTCCGCTTATAACAATAATCAGCATCATCAAGATATTCTCAAAACAGAAAATAGCGAATCAAAATTAAAGACTTACCAATACAGTATTCAGTTCTGTAGTAAATCAAATTTACATTCGATAAATGGTTATGTTTACTGATGTTAAAGGTAAATTACGTTACACCGTAATAGTTGTTCTTCTCTTCACAAATTTTAGTTAACAATGAAAAATAAAAGTTCTGTATTCCGTATTTATATTACGAAGAAAACTTCGCTGTTGAATTGACACAATTAAATATTTGTTTATTTTTCTGAACATTAGCGATAGAAACACTAACAGGCTATAACACTTCTCATTGGTAATGTAGGTCAACTGTGTATTTTTCTGTTGCCGATATATGATTCAGACCGAGCGTAAACATACAAATACACAGCGATTAAAATTCCAGTGTTTCGTTTTCTAAAATTTACCAAGTATTGTAAGTGTCATACCAGCACGTATCCAGGAATTTGACCTAGTGGGGGCACGCCAAAATATATTAGTAAAATTATGGCATATTCGAGCGGAAATTTTTTGGATTTTTAATCTTTTTTAACAAAAAATCGTCTTCTTTTGGGACCTCAGGGGGGGGGGCCGAGCCACCCTGCCAGCTCTGGATACGTGCTTTGGTGTCATATAAAGTATATTTAACTTAGCTAAAATGTGCAACCCTATGCATCTTTTAAATAAAATTAGACATTTTCTCAAGTTTTTGCCAGACATTCAATTTTCTCCGCTTTGTTTAGCTAAATTAATAAACGTTCAAATTGTTTTACTGAGAATTGGAGTTTTCTCACTTTTTTTTACTGAAATCTGCAATGTTTTTCACTTTGGTACCAAAAATTGAAAATTTCTCTATTTTTACTGAACACTTTTTAATAGTGGGTGTGTCAAAATTTTAAAAAAAATTGATAATTAGAATTTAATATACAAGTTTTGTAATAACACAATAAAAACTGAGGAACAGTAAAGTCTAAACTATTTATTTTTTGTCAAAAATTCCAAAACATTTTTCAGAAAACGTATTTACCTCCCAAAAGTTCTGATGACATCGGGAACTAATTATTTATCAAACGTTTATGTAACCTAAATTTATATTTGTGTAAAGTTTGCTTTAGACCAGTCATCTAAAACACCTTTATAAATCCTTATGTACACATATACTGTCATTTGCTGCAGTCGTGTTTAAAACGGAAACTGCTGTTTACATTATTTCATAGGTAATCCTCTTCGTATTAACGTATGATATGAAAATTTTGTCAGTTATCTAAACCGGTATCTCGTTTCAGCATCTGCACCTGCTGAAACGAGATTTTGTTCAGTTCCAGTACCTGCTGAAAATAGATAAAATCTCCTTTCAGCACCCTGCTGAAACGAGACAGAGATAATTACAGCACATGCCGAGACTAGACCATTCTCATTTCAGCACCTATTTTTAAATGATTATAAAACATCATACCTCACTATTAATATATCATCAATGATTGTGAATCATAATTAATTACTATAAATATTATAAATGCATCTTAATCATCGTAAATGCATCTTAATCATCATAAATGCATCTTAATCATCGTAAATGCATCTTAATCATCGTAAATGCATCTTAATCATCGTAAATGCATCTTAATCATCGTAAATGCATCTTAATCATCGTAAATGCATCTTAATCATTATAAATGCATCTTAATCATCATAAATGCATCTTAATCATCGTAAATGCATCTTAATCATCACAAATGCATCTGAATCATCATAAATGCATCTTAATCATCATGAATGCATCTTAACCATCATAAATGCATCTTAACCATCATAAATGCATCTTAATCATCATAAATGCATCTTACTCATCATAAATCCTAAATGATTATAATAAAAAATAAATGATTATAAATCATATATTATAATGAATTGTAAATGATTATAATGAATTGTAAATGATTATAGTGAATTGTAAATGATTATAATGAATTGTAAATGATTATAATGAATTGTAAATGATTATAATGAATTGTAAATGATTATAATGAATTGTAAATGATTATAATGAATTGTAAATGATTATAATGAATTGTAAATGATTATAATGAATTGTAAATGATTATAATGAATTGTAAATGATTATAATGAATTGTAAATGATTATAATGAATTGTAAATGATTATAATGAATTGTAAATGATTATAATGAATTGTAAATGATTATAATGAATTGTAAATGATTATAATGAATTGTAAATGATTATAATGAATTGTAAATGATTATAATGAATTGTAAATGATTATAATGAATTGTAAATGATTATAATGAATTGTAAATGATTATAATGAATTGTAAATGATTATAATGAATTGTAAATGATTATAATGAATTGTAAATGATTATAATGAATTGTAAATGATTATAATGAATTGTAAATGATTATAATGAATTGTAAATGATTATAATGAATTGTAAATGATTATAATGAATTGTAAATGATTATAATGAATTGTAAATGATTATAATGAATTGTAAATGATTATAATGAATTGTAAATGATTATAATGAATTGTAAATGATTATAATGAATTGTTAATGATTATAATGAATTGTAAATGATTATAATGAATTGTAAATGATTATAATGAATTGTAAATGATTATAATGAATTGTAAATGATTATAATGAATTGTTAATGATTATAATGAATTGTAAATGATTATAATGAATTGTAAATGATTATAAATCATATATGATGATTAAGATGCATATATGATGATTAAGAAGCATTTACGATGATTAAGATGCGTTTATAAGATTTATTGTAATTAATTATGATTCACAATCATTTATGATTTATTAATAGTGAGGAATGATGTTTTATAATCATTTAAAATTAGGTGCTGAAACGAGAATGGTCTAGTCTAAGCAGGTGCTGTAATTATCTCTGTCTCGTTTCAGCAGGGTGCTGAAAAGAGATTTTATCTATATTCAGCAGGTGATGGAACTGAACCATATCTCGTTTCAGCCGGTGCAGATGCTGAAACGAGATCCCGGTGTTATCTAACCATGAGCTGATTCAAAGGAATGGATTGGGTAACACGTTACACCTTAACTATATAAATGTGTAAACACATACAAGTAATCTATTATTACATAAAAGTAGTTAACCTATTCTCAACATCAACGGGCATAATATTATACTCTGCATGTTACCGTTTCAATTTAAAATGTTAACCGAATTTTGTATTGCGATTATTTTAATTTTAAGAGTTAAAATGAATTAATTAGACTTAGAATACGTTTTGATGGATTTTCATTTGCTGCTGACTTTATGACAATAATATGATATTAGAACTTTAATGATATGGTTGAGACTTACAAAGACATAATGGTACAAATAGATCTACAGCGTTTAACAGAGACCGAGTCATTAAGATTCAAATTTAAAAGCCAAGAGTCTAGTGTTAAAATTGTACCATGTATTCTGTAAACGTAACATTTACCAAGCCCTGAAATAACAGTAAATAAGTAAATATACATTGACAACATATCTAATGATGACTTTTATACTCTTTTCGAGTTGGATGAATATAATGCTAACAAACTTAATAATATTTACTATTTTCTCGAATCTGCATATCGACTGAGGGCATGGGTCTTAAATGAGTGAAGAAAATTGCCAAACCACTTATAATTATAATTGCTTATAACTACAAAAATCAGATGGATAATACTTTGTTAACTAAGGAAAAATAATATATAAATTCAAGTAAGTAAATAAGGATAGTTAGGATAAAAATTATTATTTGAGCATAAAAGTACTAATACAATGTCTACAATTACTTTGTGTAATAGATCTATGATCTCAGAAACAAAATAAAGTCCATACAATACAACGATATGATATCAGTACTTGCATTTGATAAAGCAAATGAAAATAGAAAGGATAGAATTCTTTGATACCTATGATTTTACATCAGTGAGATTTTCCAAACGTTCTAGATTTGATTTGTTTCACTTCACAGGACGTTGTTCTACTTAGTCTCCATTCTGTGATGATATGTCGCTTGTAGCAGTTCGTGATTATAATGTGTATAAAGAGTGTATTTGGTGTTCAAATACCAACAACTAATCTGACCGATTACCCAAAGAATTTTATTTGCTTTTGCTGATAAGGAGTAATTTCAACAAATATACATAAATGTACAAATATGATATACATAAATATACAAACCATCAAGAATAGAATTCTTTCGTTCGAATGTACCCATAAAAGGAGAGACTTCCAAAACGACAGAGAAATAAAATTATAGGAATCTCCAATCGTTCGTATCACAAAAACAGTACACTGCGACCAAATTCATGTCACTTTTTCAAGTGTTTGAACAAACTGACGACTACATCCTAATTTATTCACGGTTTTAAATTGAAATTAGAAAGTTATAAGATAAGAGTATTTAGGAACTTTTCGTTGGTTTAAACAAGAATAATGAACAATGACCAAACAGTCTGATACTGATATTATGGTTTGATTTAAAAAATGTTCAAAAATGACTGAATCGATTGAAAGAGAATGGACTTTCCCGTCACCAAATAATAATTTGTTAAATATTAGTCGCTGGCTTTCCACATTATTAAGCATCTGCAATTAAGCTCTCAGTCGCTCGCACATAATTTCCGTCCATAATTTTCAATGAAATGTCTTCGTCAAGCTAAGGCATATTTTAATAGCTTTTTACAACTAACGTGGAGAAACAAAGTGCATTACTGGTTCTGACTTATCTAACGATGATGGCCCCATTAATAGCTACCTGCAGAATTCTGCAGCTATTTTACCCTAATGCTTTGTTGCGGAATTCGAACTGTAGGATTATCGCTTAGTTAGCAGATACGGTTCCGCACGACGTGGCTTGTTAAAGAGTGCAGACTGTTGTCCGCAGATATTTATCTGTGGATATCAAGCAGAATTCCGTCAGTAAATCTGCAGACAGGGTTGTGCAGGTAATCTTATCCATTAAAATAGTTTCATCTTAGAACTGCAATGATGTCATACATCGTGAATTAAACAAGTGGTGTGGTTCTTACGTTCTAACATTGAAAAGCAGAGTTGGCGTACAAAATGTTTGCTCATTAGTGCAAACAAGAGCTTGAGAGATTTCGCAAAATTTTTTTCTCATTTTTAATTCGACGTGCTTACTTTCAAGAAAGGCATTCAAAAGATACTCATTAAAATTTTCAAATTGCAATGCTGAATAGCACAATAAAGCCCCCAAATGTTCCACACATTTACATAGATGCAGTAAAAGATGCCGGCAGAAGCGCCAGAAATCAAGATTTTATGCGATGCTTCTTATTTGGATATTTAAATAATTTTCATGTAAATCAAAAAATAAATCAGAGTTTGATTTGAGAATATTCTTTTCCATGACGATGTATATGTTGTAGGCGGAGAGGGAAAGGTTACTGGGAGGGATATAATGGCCCTCTCCGACTAGGCAGGGAGAGATAGCTCTGTACCGCTAGCGGTACCGAGCCATGAGGTTTCCGACTGGGAGGGATATGTCGTAAAGGATTGATATGAATGATTCTATGTGTATAAGTGCCACCAATGTCGCAGATTTTAGGTTACTCTTATATTTATTCATTGTAATCATTATTTTCTATAATATTCATAAATATTAAGTATTTTATGTTAACCAGTACTACATATTTTTATTTAATTCTACAAAAAAGGTGAGCAAACTGGCACAAAGAAATAAATGGGGCATTAAAAAGTAACAGCAACTCTACTAAAAAATGCTAAAAATATAAAACAATTTGTCGATTTATCAGAACTAATTTGGATTAGAAGTTTTGAAATGCTAATTAATACACACATTACGATAATTACAAAATGTCCCAGTTCGCTAATCATTACCATTCAATCACCAATAATCAATTTTTAGGTGAATGTCTATTATTGTTTTGATGTCATAATAATTTATGAAACAACTCATTTCGGTGGTTTAGAGGAAGTGAGCATGCGCATTTTGGTTTAAAGGAACCTGCATATATTACATGTGTAGTTGTTGGGGGAGGAGGAGGTGGAATCCAAAAGTGTTACAGTCAGCACTTGCGTTACAAATTGGGGAGGGGGTTTTGCATTACGTAATGTATGCAAGTTTCCTAAGCTCTCCTACCAGACATACATACATAGATAGATTGGTAAATTTATTGCTTTATCTCGTTTCTGTGTTTATAATATAAGAGATATTGCACTTTTTGAATCAGTCATAATAAAATCAAAATTTATTAAGTCAAGATTGACAGTCAAATAGTTAAGTATGTTTCGCTGCTATAATTATTAATAATTGATGTTTTTCCCAAAGCCAGGAGTTCAATTATCTAAATTTTTGCAAGAACGGCTGCTGCCGTTGTGGCATTTAGTACAACTTTATATACTTTTACCATTTACCATTTACTAATATATCGTAACTGGTGTCACTTGGGAATTGGTCAGTTCGTTTATTTGTTTATAAAATACTGATCCAACAAACTTACCATGTAAAGTTCTCCAAAGACTAGAAAATGGTAATCTTAAACTAAAATGCGCCAAGGGGATCATTGAATGTATGGTAAGTGAAATAAATGTCGGTCGATGGACCGCTAAAATCGACACAACTGGATGGCCGGAGGCACCAATAAAGTACATAACTGCATTGCGATCTGTAACATCGTACACCTCTCAATCCATTTGCAAGTGCAAGGGTAACTGTCAAATTAAAAAATGCCCCTGTAAAAAGAATGATATACTCGGTGGCACTAAATGCCACAACGGCAGTAGCCGTTCTTGCAAAAATTTAGATAATTGAACTACTGGCTTTGGAAAAAATATCAATTATTAATAATTATAGCAGCGAAACATACTTAACTATTTGACTGTCAATCTTGATTAATAATTTTTGATTTTATTATGACTGATTCAAAAAGTGCAATATACTTAATATTTATCAATATTATAGAAAATAATGATTACAATGAATAAATATAAGAGTAACCTAAAATCTGCGACATTGGTGGCACTTATACACATAGAATCATTCATATCAATCCTTTACGACATATCCCTCCCAGTCGGAAACCTCATGGCTCGGTACCGCTAGCGGTACAGAGCTATCTCTCCCTGCCTAGTCGGAGAGGGCCATTATATCCCTCCCAGTAACCTTTCCCTCTCCGCCTACAACATATACAGAAGATTGTTCTCCAAAGTTATTCAATTTATTTAAGTATAGTCATATTGTTTAATGCCATCTTCCGCGAGCCCGTATTGGAGACAGTTATAACTAACGAAAGACTAAAATAAACTTTATTTATATTGCAAGTTAATTTCAAAATTATAAAAGCTCCGAATACTATAACGTTATTTGCCTCCTCGGCCAATACTAAATGTCATGGAATAGAGTAAAGAGAAAAAAGATAAAAATTGGAACTAGAAAGCTGATTAATCAGTATATTTGACTGGTTAGTCACCTTATTGGGACAAAGTGTTGCAGAGTGCAATGCAAATGACTTCCATGTGTCTGCAACCAATGACATTTATGCAAATGACATGGATTTTGGGTCTTTTTTCTATCATAGCTTCTAACAGATATGCCTTACAACCTCAAGGATTTTTGTATTTTTCAAGAATGCGTTCTCGTTATGTAGAAAATTTCCTTAAAATATGTTCATATTTAAGGCAAAATAAAATAAAAAAACTGAAAAGTGGGACCACTTTTCGACGCTAATGCCCAAGCTGGTCCATCCATGGACAGTGATGGTTTCAAAATCCCTGAGTCCATGGTTGGACCACCTCATGTAACAGTGCTGCAGGTGAGGCATATTATTTATGAAACCGCTTCCGAACCCTGATAGACAAAAATTCCCAAGCAATCCACGCGTGGACAACCAATCACAACGCACAGCCATGCATGGACTTCTTGGGCATTAACGTTATTTTAAGTCCTGGGAAGACTAGGGTTAAATATAAAAATTGTTGCATCTTCGAATTTTGGGTATAATATGTATAGTGTGTATAGAAAAATCGTGAAGGGTTGTTCTAGGCTGCTGATACAGATGATAAAGGTCTGTAGTTTTAACATAATATTTATACCCTAAGAAACACTGACATTTATGGACATGGTGTGACTCTTAGACTGATGATGACAAGAATGAATTAGATTTCTTACAACTACAAATCTTGGAAATAACAAAGTTTGTTTTATGGTAATATAACATAATATTTAATGTAGCCTAGCCACTAGTACATTTAGTTATAATGTTAAAATTATGCAGCAAGGATATCGCCCCAACAATACACGACAAGGCGTATAATTGTGGCTGTATATGGAAGAATTTAGAAGTAAGATTTGTTTTCTTTATAGCCACTACACCGAAACGGAACGCGAAGGAGGCGAAACCCTCGACCGAACGGATTACGAAGACGCCCAACAGGCGGGTTAATTCAACGGACAGATTTTATTTGATATAGGTAAATGTTTTTCCTGATGGCTTCCAAAATACCATTTTCCTGTCTCTACATGTGGGGAATGTCAATAGCAACAAACAACTTTCAGGAAAAAAATCATTTTTGACCCTGTCAGTAGTTATATGAAAAAAACCTCTTAAAAAGGAAAGCAAAATAACTTTTGAATCCCTGGACGGATTTTGATGAAACTTGGTATGGAGAACCGCCATAAGTATATCTCCAGAGGTATTTTGAAAGAGCAATAACGTTCCAGTTTTTCGATTTCAAAAGACCCGGCAGAGTTTAAAAAAGGGGGTTTTTTCGGGTTTTTACCAGAAATAAAAAGTTTTTTCGAACATCTGCTCGGTTCAAATTAAAGAGATTATCAAACTACACTTTGAGGGTATATCAAGTATTTCACTGTCAATGACCCCCGCCCGGTGTCAAAGGTCAAAACTTGGTATTGTGAAGAATTTCACCGTCTGAGGTATCAACCGAAAGCTAACAAGGACCCTGATGTTGCTAAAGCCATTATTTTGGCTAATAATGACCTTTAAAAGAGTTTACGGATCATATAATGCAACCATACTTCAACATAGATGTATCTGAATACTCACAAAATTGCGACATAATTCCGAAAAAACATGCACATTTCTGCATACTAAACGCAACAATCTGTCATCTAACATATCGTTAAATGTCATTTGTCACGTTAACATGCCAATCCGGGTTGGAGGTAAGTGAAATTTCAATATATAATGACGATTCATAATATCATTTCCTTCCATGCATTAAGTATACACATGGCCAGGCACGGGCCTATGCATTAAATTGGATTCTGAGTACGAGTTACTGTGCAGCTAAAGGTGACTAATAACCCTAGTTTGTGAATTCGTAATAGTTACCTGCGCTTTTCTCATGTCCGAATGACATCCAAAAGCATGTTAGACGACACATGGATGTCTTTAATATGCAGAAATGTGCATGTTTTTTCGGAATTATGTCGCAATTTTGTGAGTATTCAGATACATCTATGTTGAAGTATGGTTGCATTATATGATCCGTAAACTCTTTTAAAGGTCATTATTAGCCAAAATAATGGCTTTAGCAACATCAGGGTCCTTGTTAGCTTTCGATTGATACCTCAGACGGTGAAATTCTTCACAATACCAAGTTTTGACCTTTGACACCGGGTGGGGGTCATTGACAGTGAAATATTTGATATACCCTCAAAGTGTAGTTTGATAATCTCTTTAATTTGAACCGAGCAGATGTTCGAAAAAACTTTTTATTTCTGGTAAAAACCCGAAAAAACCCCCTTTTTTAAACTCTGCCGGGTCTTTTGAAATCGAAAAACTGGAACGTTATTGCTCTTTCAAAATACCTCTGGAGATATACTTATGGCGGTTCTCCATACCAAGTTTCATCAAAATCCGTCCAGGGATTCAAAAGTTATTTTGCTTTCCTTTTTAAGAGGTTTTTTTCATATAACTACTCACAGGGTCAAAAATGATTTTTTTCCTAAAAGTTGTTTGTTGCTATTGACATTCCCCACATGTAGACAGGAAAATGGTATTTTGGAAGCCACCGGGAAAAACATTTACCTATATCAAATAAAATCTGTCAACGAGGTATAATATTTATGTGTGTTAGCCTCTGATAGATATTATACATTCGCATTCCTAGAAATATGCAATCCGTGTAAGGAAAACATCGCCCCAAAATCCAATTTCAGATTGTTTATAGTTTATTTGCCGGAAAATCTTAGAGTGACTAGTTTCATATTATCATCAGACTCTACATCACCAATTTATATTATAAAATATCCTTAAATACTGGCTTAATTATATTATTTTATATTTTAAATGACAGAATACACATGAAAATGCCATTGAAGTGATTATCTATTTCGTTTTCCTTTCAAAAAACATTATTTCTTTAATAATCTAGTTGTATACTGAATTACATTGTCATCTTCTAAAAGAACATAATAAAAACATTAAATTTTGTTACATTTTATAATAACAGATCAAGTTAAAAGACAGTCAAACATTAGTTTATAGAATTTAAAGTATAAGATTACACAAAATGTAAAATATAGTTATCGTTGATCCAATTTTAGAAAAAATCTAAAACATTGACAGAATTTTTTCTGTCCGGTCCCTTCCACTATATTATAAATGACAGGTTTTTGAGTGTACGCATTCTTAGACTGAGAGAAACGAGAAATGGTCATCTAAAATTCAGATCTTGTCTTTCTTTTCCGCACAAATGGATCTTCTCGTTCTCCTTTGCAATTAATACTAATATAAATTACGAAAAATGTATGGTAATATTATTTAATAACATATTATAATATATTTATCTATCGGAGTAACTGTTAATCTCACTGCTTGGATAAACCAAGAAAGAGGACCAATATAATCTTTTGGTTTCTAAACAAAATGAACTACGATTGTGGAAAATTTCATTTGATACTTTCAAAAGACAGAAGTTATAGACATGTATGCTCATGCACGAATTTATTACATAGCTAGGTATACTCTTAAATCAGACTCGCTTCTAAATTTCAATTACATGGAATTATTAAATTTTAAACTGAATTATTCCAAAAGTTTTTCCGAAAATCCTGCATAGTTTTTGACAAGTAGGTGGAAGAATAAATTCTTAAGAGCAAATAATTAAAAACAGTTTGAACAAATAAATGTGAAGTATACATTTTCTTGTTAATTAATGTTGTTAAAGCTATTTATGCGTTTCTTAGAAACCTTTTTTCAAAAACATTTAGTTAGTGCTTCGATTTTCTGAGGAAATCGTTTATGTACCTACTTGGTTCCTTGCAGAACGTTTTCATTATTGGACGAAATTCTTTCTCGATTTCGTCAATTTTTGGACGTTCTTCCTGATTCAGACTCCAACACTTTTTTATTACGTCAAAGCTAAAATCGAAAATCAAATAAAACAAATTTAAATACGTAAAGACCTCATTTTAGTTATCAGAATAAAAAAAGATCATTGGGAAGAAAGTGATGGTTAGTCAAGTAATTTACATTTCTTCGGGTGTGGCGTGCTTTGGACAATTCATTCTGTGTCCGTTTTCCAGTTCGTTTATAAAATCATAGGGGTAGGATAATCCCGGATACGGAGTTTCAGCAAGAAAAAATATTTCCCACAAAATAATCCCAAGTGACCAAACATCCGATTGGAAGGAAAACGTCATGTCCGCGGAGTGCCTCGACTGCCATCCAACGCCAAGGAAGAGGTTCCTTTTATTACAGAAACAAATTACTTTATTCAAGCTGAACAACAAGTAATATTTATGTGATACAATGTAAATGTATTCACTCACTTGACTTGACGTAGTTACTATAACAGTATAACTTATGAGAGATGAGTATGTACATTTAACTCTCAACCGTCCACCTAAATTCCTAACCAACATCATTTCCTTTTAACCCGTTCCTTACTACGGTTACCATATGGTAACAGTCAAGGACATCTAATTCAAATATTTTTATTTTGTAGACAAGATTTAATAAATGCATGCCGCCACTCATGAATCATCACTAATGTATGTCCTTCCACATTTTACAAAAAAGTATCAAATTATGCCCTAACTTCGATTTTTTATGAAATTTCGAATTTATGCATCCGAATCTTATCTGCAAAATTAAGGAATTTTTTTTTCAAAAATTAGTGGACACGAAATGGGAAATAATTTTATCCTTCTAAGTGTTTAGAATGAGTTTTCAGTATCCATAATTTACGACAGTAGACTAAATTATAAAATTCACAAAACGCTTTGAGCGCTGTGTCGCTGCAAGCGTCAGTGTTACTATTTGGATACTCTAGGATGATATGAGTGGAGCAAGCTGTGTGTGACAGTTAGTACCAAACCACCTCTATGTCTCACTATATTTAGTCATGACTGAAAGTGTTTCATCGATTCTTTACAAAAATGACCTGGAGGTCACGCTTCTGATCTCCCCACCCCCTAGATGGTGGGTGGGGAGGTTGGGGCAAAATGAGATTCCATTGGATTTGAATAGATATCAACTCATTGAACAAATCCCTACCCATCTTCACCCCCTCCGCTCCGAACCACTTTTAGGTTGGATTTAGGCATCGATCACGTTGCCACATTTGCCCCCGTTGCTCCAAGTTTGGCCACTTAACTTATTACATAAATTTTTCCCCCGTTATTCCAAGTACTTTTATAATAATCTAATGTGCATATTTAATCTATTGAATTCGTTGCCGCCGTCGCCCCAAGCGTAGTAAATAGTAGTGTATCTGCACTATATTGGGGGCAACAAATTCAATAGATTGGAATGCACATTAGAAACACTTGAGGCAACGAGGGAAATAAATTAAGGTAATAGGTTAAGTGGCCAAACTTGGGGCCACGGGTGCAACGTCGGAAACGACGGGACGCAACGTGGACAATTGGGGCAACGAGATTCCGCTGCCTAAATCCAGTCCCACTTCTTTTGAACTATCCCTTGGAAGGGAGTCGACAGGGTTGGGATGGGTTATGTTTTACGGGACTAGGCAGACTCTGGATACGCTATCATTAGTTGACGTCGTTAGTTTTACCAAGCTTACAAAGGTTCAGATGTGTTACGCTGCACAGACAGTCGACAATAAAAGACAACAATGTGAACAAAAATCCTGCTGCTTTCCAAGCACGTATCCAGAAATTTAAAGGGGGCGCAAACAAAAATAATGTCAAAAAAGAGACATGCACGAATTTTTTTGCTATTTTTAGCTTTTTCCTTGGAAAAATCTCTTTTTCTTATTTTTAGGGGTGGGGCGCTGCGCCCAACCCGCCCCCTACTAAATACATGCTTTTCATAACTGTCATATTTTAGTCGATTTCTGAACACATTTGCCATGAATTATATTTATTCCACATTTTGTGTAACATTTATTTTTGACCCCACATGTTCCTAGCGTTGCCATATGGTAACGGGCATTATCTCGGGGGCTTTGCAGATTTCAATAATATGATCAATGTAAAAAATGTTTCTCTACCCCAAAGTAGTGTGATACTGAAATATCAAATCCGAGCCTCAAAAAAATAATTCCGTAACGGATGGGTGCCGCGGAGTTCATAACTCCAGTCAGTAACCTACATTCCTTTGCATACATCCCCATCCTGTCCAACTAATAATTAGATTATCGAACTTAATGTCACTTAAGTTTTTGCTTTTGTCTGGTTATGCGGATCTTTACTCACACCTACCCATACCTACCTATTTGTCTATTATTTCAGTGAATCTGAAATAAAAGTTGTTATTTTTGTGAAATCAAAAGTCATTATCATATTTTATTACCAAGTGAAGTTGCACACATACCGTAACAATACCTTTCTGGCAAGTCCAAAATCTGTAATCTTTGCAGTTTCGATATCAAATAGCAATATATTACGTGTTGCCAAATCTCCGTTAATGATCATGATATAAAAAATAAACACACTGTGGTTTATACTAGTAAGTGACTAATTATGCTAGTTTGCCCAGAAGTGTAACAAGAAATCGTAGTAATATTTTTTTCGATTTTAAATCAGAACTTTATGGTAACGGCGGTAACAACTTAAATTTTACCACGGGACGTAAAACAATAAGGATACCACCCACGATGCAAGAACTCAAGTGGTTTGCGTCTATTGTGGTGCTTTCGGTAGTAAATTTCCCTTATGGCTACCAAAGTCGCCACACGCCCTTGAAAATATGCTATGAATGGTATCTAATATTTTGGGAACTTACTTTGATCAAGGATATATTTTCCCTAAAAACACCATCCACAGTGCAATTAATTTTTACAGATGATTTGGTAGTGACAGAGTGATTGTATGAGCTAATCATAACAAAAAATTCTCCATGGCCCTTTTGTAACTAATACAGAATAGCAGATCTAGAAACACAATGGGAATATTTAAATGGATGGCTTTTGTAGAACTGATAACCATAAAGTTGGCCAATCAGGCAAATGTCAATTTTTATGCAGATTTAGTGAATTCAGTTGGCTGCTGCTGTCTTAACAAAGTAGGATAGAAATGGTAGAATTCACCCGACGTTGTAATATAATTTAGTGTGCACCTGAATATGAATTTTACGAATTATACTTATGCCTTGCAGTTTAACATTATAAAACACAGTCGTATGTAAAATGATGGCATGTGACCTATCAATTTTATTCATTATGTTAATTGAAGTTTATAGCATTAATATACCATGTCAAATTCATGTAAAAAGTAGAAGAGGTAACCAGGATTAGCGACTTTAAATGACGTTTTAGTGCATTTTTCCAATGACCTTTGATCTTTTGACACATATGACTTGACCTGATCTAACGAACTACCTACAGAACGAGATATATGAGATATCATGACGTTCTACAATGTCGTTAAATAAAGTTACGCCATGACCCCAGGCAGACAGTGAGTCCTTGGCCTCAATTTTTGTCATCAGATGACGTTCAGAAGGTTCGCACAGATTATCTCAAATCAAACCGTTTTTGAGTTATCGTCATAACATTAAAGCAGGCATCGAAAATGTCTGGCAAACTGGTTGCTGTGTTAATCGGCCTTTGCCCCGCCCACACTGTTCCCCGCCCCTAAAGTAGAAAGAGGAAGGGGGCATGGCTAGTGGGCGGAGCTAAAGGGTTGAAGTCACTCAGTGTGTGGAGTGTGCTCTTACTCTGGATATTAAAATTGCTGGAAATAAAAAAAATTCGATGTCTGCATTAAGAATTGTAATAGAGTTGTCAACACCTTTTTGTCAACACGATAACCTGTTACAATATATCCTAACCTGAATGTAAACTTCATTTGTATTACAATTTTATATCAAAATTATAAATTCTGCGAATACTAGAAAGTTGTTTGCCTCTTCGATCGATACTAAACGCAGAAGAAGTAAAGTATTAAAAAATGAGACAACGATTGGAATTAAAATGCTGATTAGTCATGTCATTGACTATATAGCCACCGCAAAATGTTTAAAAATAAAGTAACTATAATTATAAATTTATTGTCTAAAACAAGACTTTATTATTCATTATCCACATAGGCAGCGTACAATTCCATCATTATGCATTTTAAATATGGTCAGATTGACGAGTATCTAATAATACCTTTTCTCAACTTACAATCTTCAATAACTAATACCTATAATAAATATTTAAATAACTAGTACATATGCATGGTTTCGAGTGGGAAATGAAAGAAGTTGGACATTTCCCAGTGGGAAAAGTGGGAAACAAAAAGGCCAAGTGGGTGGGAAAATGGGAAATAGAAAAATCAAGTGGGAAATAGACCGTAATTCCGCAAGATGGCGACACCCATTTCCCACTATTTCCCACTTCCCAAATTGGTGGGAATTCCCAGTGTCCAAGCAAAATTTGCTGGGAAATGGGAATATCCGAAACTATGTACATATGTGAACAACTGCATAGTAAGTAGCTGGGAGTAGTAAAAGCGGATTCTAACATTCGCAGAATTAGAATATGTAGAAAAAGAATGGTGGTTAGCAAATCAAGTTATTAGTATACTGTGTTTTAGTGGTTAGGCAGTTCTGCAACTCCAGTTGACGTTGTACATACAAACATGATTCCAGAGTAGCTGCCGAAGTGAACGGACACGACATTGTCGTGGTCCTCATATTTTTTAATTTTTCGGCCAATTTTTGCCCAAAAAGTAGTGCTGAGCATAGAGGGAAGAGGCCTGTACACCCGGGACAGAATTTAGTGCCCACTGAAATACCATTTTTCTGTGCTGTGAGTGGAATTCCTTATCGCGGAGGACGGCCATGGATGATAATTGGGTCTGGCAGCGGCGTGAACAGTGGTGGTATGCAGATTAGAATATAAGACGGCCTTCGAAGACCTGTGCTGCCTACTACAACCGATTAGATTAGTAGTGCTTTTCTTACTATTCATTCTCATGTTGGCCCTGCGACTGTCTTCTCTGCTATCAGTGTTCCAGCTATTCAGCAGAGGAGTGTAGCATCAATAACATGGTCAAGGTATAAGGGCCGATGACTCTGTGCACAGTCTACTCATCAAATTATTGGCTAATTTACATTCTGTCTCCATAAAGCTACTCTGAAACCCGCTTATGCATGAGTATAGGCGTAACTTCAGTATTAAGGTTATTTACATATACCTATCCATGCGTATTACTTGATCTTATGTATTTCTGGTACTAACTGAGCTTTAGGTTTTCTCTTGTGTACTGGTGGTATAATTAAAGATTTCCCATGTCTATGACTATTAGCGGTGCAGGTTTCCGTCATTATGTGAGGCTATACCTATTTTTGGCTGTTGGTTAGTTATAATACAATGAATACATGGATTATTGTAATGTGTTTGTAATATTTGGCATATCAAATTGAATATCTGTAACATGTATTATTTTGTGTGATGGGCGACAGCCCGCTGGATGCGCAAATAAAACCCTAATACTACTACTACATTAGTAACACATTGCTTGTTTTGGGCTGAAATGCTCTAACGTTGGAACATGTATGTAATAATAGCATGATGTGGGAAAGACGTGACATTAATCTGATTAAAATATCATGGAAAAATATCAACAATAAACTAGTAGATACGGAAAAATGTTATAGCAATTATTATGACTCTTTCCCCTATATAAGTAAATGATACAGAGTCAAGGTCAATTTCAGTAAGGCATTTCAATGTACTAAATTAATAACTTAATGATTTCAATTCATGCAATTGATGGGCTTATGATGTTACGTTTATAAAGCTGAACTTGACATAGTGGAGCTACAGCAGCGAAATTTCCCAATTTAATTAAATCACATGGTTGCGGAAATGATGGACGTGTATATAATGTCAGGCCGATGCAGGGCCGCCCCGAGGCATGGGCAAGCAGGGCAGCCGCCCAGGGCGGCAAATGTTTGGAGGCGGCAAAATACTAAGTATCCAAGCACCTATCCAGAAGGGGGCGCAGCGCCCCCCTAAATCTGAGTTTTCTTCCAAAAAATTGCAAAACTTTTTCGCGAATATGTCTTCCTTTTGACATCATTTTTGGTTGCGCCCCCTTTGACCAAATTTCTGGATACGTGCCTGTAAGTATCTATTACATTTACGCTGTTTGGAAGATGGAAGAATCACTATATAATAAAAATATTTATTCCTATGTCGCATGTATCCATGTCCCTTGGACTTTTTGTTGCAATGCGCAAGCGCGTATGCACAACAATAAGCCCACCAGGGGTTAAAATTATTTATCGAAATGGAGTCATTCATGCTGGGGCTACTAGTTTCAAATAATAAGATTGACATCATATTCCAATCCATTCATCCTTGTCCACAATTTGATAGTTATCGCAAATCCAAATTAAGTGATGGTCTTAGGGGGAAAAGTATGACATAACTCCTATACGGACTTGTCAGTGTCATTGCATTGATAATTCAAAGGCTTAAATATACTTATTGATTTTACCGGTTATAATTAATTACCAAATCATAATTTGACACATTTTTACATTAATAATGGCATTAATAAAATGGACTTTAAAATGTATCTCAAAGGCGGCATTTTTTATTTTGCCCGGGGTGACAAAGACCCTCGGGGCGGCCCTGGGCCGATGTTACCAATACCGAATTTATTTAAATATACTGTGAGTGAAAGGGAGTCCTCCAAAACACGGTGCGACGGTGTCTCTGTTAGTTGATGGCATTTTACATTGCTAAACTATTGGTGCGAAGTAAAACCACGTACAAACTGTATGTCAATGATGTTTGATGCAGTACAAACAGTGTAAAGCAACTCAGTATTCTGATGACCTCTATATTGCAAAAGTATAATTAGTGGAGAGTAAATTTGCATTTAGTTTGCGTACTGTTACTACCGTGAAGTAAAACTGTGCAGTAGCGGATAATAGATCAGACTTCGTTCAGCCAAATGTTTGAAATACCGACCTGACGGTTTGAGTGAAGTAAAGCTGTAAGAAAAAGGAAAAATTGCTTTAGAAAGTGTAAGTAAGTAAATTAAGTAAAGTAATGTAAATGTAAGTAAAGTAATGTAAATGTAAGTAAAGTAATGTAAATGTAAGTAAAGTAATGTAAATGTAAGTAAAGTAATGTAAATGTAAGTAAAGTAATGTAAATGTAAGTAAAGTAATGTATATGTAAGTAATGTAATGTAAATGTAAGTAAAGTAATGTAAATGTAAGTAATGTAATGTGTAATGTAAGTATAGAAAGAACTAAATGATTTTGCTGCCAGTTCGCCTTTCTCTTTTACAAAGTCGACTAAATAAGGTTACCCAGTGAACACAGGAAGCCTATATAACAAAACAAAACGCTAACTAGGCTTAGGTACTAACATTTTAAGTCCAGCATGATGTAGGAAATAATAACGCTCGATGTGGTTTTCAGAAGATATTATGGGAGTAACTATCGCCTTGTACTATTGGCACTTTGAATTCCCGTGGACGTGTAACTCGATGATTGATTGTATTACATACCTTGCTTTCCAGTCCACTCACTGAGCGTGAGCTTAAAAAAGTCAATTAAAATGTTTTACAAATTACAAAGCTCTTTGAGTAAATTGTCGTAATAAATGCTACTCTAAAAAACCTACAGCAAGTCGTAACAGAAGCTCGCCTGACTAAAGTAGACCCTGTTCTTATTTTTGGAATAATCGATAATAGAATTTATAGTAGAAATAGATCTATTTTGCATGCTAAAATGAAAAGTTTAAAATAGAGTATATTTGGCTATCAAAATAAGCAAAAATGGTATGACGATTAATGTATTTACAACGACCATGGACAATAATGGATAAGCAATCAAAACAAACAAAAATTTAAAGTGTGGTATTCAATTAACTATTTAATCAACGGAAAACCAAAATAGATTAAGTTAACAGAAAATCAAAATTGATTAACGTTGAATATTAAATTCATAAGCGAATCAAAATTGATTAATGTTGACTATTGAAATATATGAAATAGTCAAAGCTAAACCTAAACCTTTAGCTTTGGCTTCTAACTTCGGAGCTTTCGCTTCGTTTTAATCATATCCCTCATTGTTTATACCAAGTTTGATCAACTTTCGTCTTTGTGTTCAAAAGTTACCGTAAGTACGGACGAACTGCGTCAAATATTCTGTCTTATAGTTTTAGCTCGCCTGAGGAAGCGAGCTAATAGGACCACACAGTCTGTCCGTCGGTCCCCACGATAACTTTCAAATGCAATGACGCATATTGACCAAACTTGGCAAACGCAGTGCCTATGGGCAACTGGCGATCCCTATTGGTATTGCGGTAAATCGATTCATTCGTTGCGGAGATACCGCGCGCCGCGCGCTCATTTTGTCTTTATTTTGATAGTCGAAGTAGAAAATGAGCATTAAAATGTTCAATTGCTTGCGTTTACTCTAAATTTTTACCAAATAACTTCTACCAAATTTAGGACGTGGACGGAAATAAATCTATTTCGGATTTATATTCAATTTTATGATCAAATTTACATTTCCTTTTAATTTTCATAGTTGTTATTAACCTTTATTTAAACACTCACAATTATCAAATTTGACTTTCTATATTGATGATTGTGATAGTAAATATTAATCTATTTTGATTTCCTGTTGATTTTCATAGTCAACATTAATCTGTTTTGTTTTTGTTGATTTTCATAGTCAACATTAATCTGTTTTGTTTTAGTTTGACGAAATAAATACGTTCAAGTGTTATGGAATTAAGTATTCGTTCTTTGGCCTTTCGTACTTCTTCGTAGTGCCTCATATACTTTTTCTATTGCTCATTGTACCCGGAACAAAATGACTTCTTTTTAGGGACCAAATGACTTCTTTCATGGTCCCATTTTTCAATTACCCGTTTTTCAATTATCATTGTACCTAAATATCATATACTAAATTACTCTGTGTGAAGTTTTTTGTATTTTTGTTAAAGCCAGGTTAAATGACGGACCCGTTCTGTAAATATCGACATTGGATAAACAAAGCTGCTAATCTAGGTATTAAGCATGAATTATTTCTAGGACGAATTTGAATTATGTTTACGCTTTCTTGTACGTGACATTTTAGATATAAATACACAGAATTAGAACATACTTGTAAATCTATCCGTTCAATGTGACCACTGCGCTATTTACGTTTTAACAGTTTTCAAATAATTTTCCTAAAGACACCCGCATAATATCCACACGTAAAGTTTGCTATTTACAAAAGAAGACAATATTCTTTCTTTTGCACAATTACTTGCATTTACAATTATATTGGAAATATTTGTTGCATAAAATGTCTTGTATAATCAAGGCAGGATTATTTATATTTTTGTGCTCCATATGCCATTTCGAAGTGGTATCTAGTTTCAAAAATCTATCTTTGTTTAACAACTGTGATTTCAACCTCGTAATATTCAACAAATCTCCGTGGGCAGATGAAGTTTTGATATCTAATCAACAGTTTCAGCCGTGGACAGTCGTTACTGCCAACTATGAAAATAAATTGTTCAGGAAGCATTGGGATCATCCAACGGATTTGACTAACAGCAAGTGTAGTCTTAATATAGTACTAGAACCAGATTATTCGTTTGAATGGCTTTCAGTTTATTTCGGATCCGAAATAAATCTTCGCTCATCTCAGTTCTTAATTATTTACGACATCGTCAATGGAATAGACGTCAAGACAACCTTTAATTTTAGAGCTTTTCAGGATGAATCGGTGAGTGGCCTTTACTTCATTGGTATAAGAAATTCTTCAGACTATTACTTGTTCACTGTACAGTTGTATCAATATAAAATTAGAAATGAGCCATTATTTGTCGAAATTTCTGAACACAATTGGTTGAAAGTATGGAACAAACTCAATGGACACGCTCACGGAAATCCTCTTGCTGTGCTTGATTTTTATCACGTTAGTAATAAACCTACTCAAAAACAGGAATGTATTCGGTCCACATATCTATTGACTAAAAATAATATAGATTGTCGACCATCTCAAAGGGTAATTGAAACCCTTGCTGCCAATCTGAACTTTTCAGCATGGTACATGAAAACTCTGAAAAGTGGTATAACAAAAACTTATCAAATAGACCCACCTTCTCTTATTTATGTAGGAGGTTGGAGAACATATGAATATATCTTTCGATACAGTTGGAATTCGGAAAACTTTCATTACAAAAACATTTATTTCGTCGTTGTCTATTGCGAGGATCATGAATCATTTCTTAGTGTGCCATTGTCAGTATTAGCGCAAAATACTTTTGACGAAATCGGTTGGGCGTTGATATTACTTTTCTTTCCTATTGCCAATTTATTCTTAGTATTTAAATTTGTTTCCTCTCAGAGAAATTTTAATTTAATTATAGTAGCATTAATTTCATCTTTTGGAGTTTTGTTTCGGCAACCATTTTCCATTTATAGGAAACACATTCTGTCTTCTGTTGTTTTATTAATGGCAATTGTGATCACGTCCCAATACGAAACTTACATAACAGGCGAAGTGATTGTCCCACCTGAAAGAAAAGTGTTTAAAAATTTTACAGAGTTAGTAGATAGTGGATACAGAGTCATAAATCAAAGAGACGAGGATTACGACGAAGACCTGTGGATGGATCGTTTGCTTTACCAGAATGGGTTCAATACAACTGACTGTATATATACCTATGACTGGAGAACCGAAGAGACAGCACAAGGTTACAGAAACGAAGGATATACTTACGAGAATATGTCAATCAAACTTGTTGGGAATACGGACTGGAAATTAATGACAGAAGAAACAAAGGAAAGTTTTCTCCTTACTATAAATGATATTCATAAAGAATTTCCAAAGGCAAAATGCAGCGCAGCTAGAAAACCGGCCGCAACTCAAGTTGACGACTGGGTGTTTGAATATGACTTTAGATATCAACATAAGTCCATTTTGTATCATATGCTGGAAATAGGGCTTTTGGATATGTGGGAAGATCATCAAATAATACACTTCATTTCACGTCAATTAGAAGAAACAATCAAATACGAAGAGTCCAGACCTAAAACTGTTACTTTGGAAATGAAAATTCATACAATATTTTTAGTATTGGGATATTCGCTTCTCGGAACCGTTGCAATTTTTATAATAGAAAGCCTTGTGTATTATAAACGTCTACTTAAATGAGGCTTTTGTGTATCCCAGTGCCAACTTTGCTTCAAAAGGAACTCCACTGAAGTAGTTCCGTTTGACGAACAACAAGCCATTAAAACAGATTGGCAATTTTGGTTTGATTGAATCGTAAAATAATATGACGTCTTCTTATTACCGTATTTGGGGTTGTTTATGGCTGTGTGTACTTTGACAGTATTTACAATGTGTAAATATTAAAATTTAGCGTAATTTCACTTTGCATGTGCATTAAATTGTTTCTGATATTTCCAAGCACCAGAAATGAAGGAATGAAGGTTGGCCTGGGAAAAAAGATGTACATTAACAGATTGAAAAACTAAACCTAAAAATTGATGACTGGTGGCTAGTTTTTGCTACACCTGTAAAAATCATTTCATAAGAATACCCTAAATATTCCTGGATAAAATAAATGGCTTGTTACATTTGTATTGCTACTATATAGATATGGGCGGTAAAATATAGCGTGTAAATGAAATGTACGAATGGGAATCAATAAATTTATTTTATATAAAACAGGACTTTATTAATCCATACAATTTGATCGTTATATGCAATTTCAATACAACTGACGAGTAGAAACAAGCAATTTATTTAGTTATAATTACATTTCTAACTTAAATACTATACTTAGTAAAGTCATATTGGTATTAAGTTTTGTAGTTCTTCCTGTGAATAGAATTCAATCGTATTTCCCTATTATAAGTATAAGTATTATGAGCTGAAAAGTAAACACACTATATACAAGCTATAATATTTGATAGCTTTGAAAGCACAGTTCGGCAAGGTAGCCTAACCAGTTTGCTTCACTCTTTCATCCTATGTATAATTCCCTGCTATTTCGTTTCGTTTTGAGTTTGTTATGATAAGCGAACACCATGGAGCTATTTCTTCCACCTAATCCTATTGACGTCAATGATTTTTCTGGCAAACCTATATAAGGCATGTTTGCTTTGACTTGGTATACCTAGCAAAAAATAAGACGCCAATATTTCTACTCAGGCATGATCTACAATATGCAGTAGTATTAAATTTTTCCAAAATATATTTTACATGCATTGGGTTTTAATTTAACTTCGGACTGTTTTTCCAATAGTATACCAGGCGGAAAATATAAACGGAATTCGGTTGAAAATTTAATCAATCGAACATTTGAACTCGAGTGATACAAAAATTACTCCGAGGCAAAAGGTTATATTCAGAATATTCACACCATTCTCGAAGCCGTAGTTTGTCCCTAGAATACAATTGAGCATATGCTAAAAGTTTCATCGAGTTATCTCAATCCATTCAAAAGTTATTGGGTTATTCAGATTTATTAGCATTTATTCTTGTTTCAATACATTACAACGAAATAACAAACAAATTCTACGAATAAATTACTAAATACTAGGTAGGCATGCTATACTTTATATTGCTTATAAAATTATAGGTAGACCTTCAGTTCAGTACTTCTCAATGTTGAATGCTTGGTGTAAGAATGAATAAAATTTAGGACAATTTCAACCAGTTGGTTTACAATTTTGGCCATTGGTATCACACTCAGCTCCGATTTGTGGTATTTTTGTAATACAAGCTCCTAGTACAAGTTTCCCTTTGCATGGATTGCATTTGCACCTCCATTGATATTTCCATTTGTACCAGCGCTTTTCGCACTTTCCAGTTTGCCCTTCTGCTTTGCAATGATCTACACATTCTGTTCCTTTTGGACATCCTTTATCGGCTAAAATATTTTCAGACATTTACCACAAACTACTATTTACCACTTATCATTGGTAAGTGGTTTTTAATGGTGTTTAATGTTATTTACCACCACCTAAACATTGGTGGTAAATGATATAATTGGTAAGAAATGGTATGGTAAAAAATAGTTTTATTTTTTCATATAGAGTTTTGAATAAAATTCGACCCTTATACATAAAATGCAGTTGCAGTTGACGATTGTTGTCCTAAATTGACTGCCCAACTTAATGTGTGTTAATTAATCCAAGAAAGAGTCAACTAATTGGGACAAAATCATCCTTACCAACTTATTGAATAATTAATTTAAATTAAATAAGTACTTTTTCTAATTAAATGAAAGTTGGCTGCATACCAAGCGAGAAAATGTCGTTTAAATGACTTTTTCACTACTTCAGTGAACATTCAAATATTAATCTTAATTAGACGTATCTCTATCCTCTGACGACGACGTTGAAATCTTAATTCCTACCAATATGCCCATTCACTATATTTACAACTAGTAAAGTTACCCGTCCTACGGACGGTTAGTAACAGAACGCTTGCATTTCTTAAAAATTTTCAAAATTTTCAAGCGTTAAATTTATCCTGATCAATATGGTGTGATGTGTTGAGTTGAATTTGGAGTAAGTGTGGAGTAGAATTTGGAGTAAGTGTGGAGTAGAATTTGGAGTAAGTGAGGAGTAGAATTTGGAGTAAGTGTGGAGTAGAATTTGGAGTAAGTGTGGAGTAGAATTTTGGAGTAAGTGAGAGTACAATATGGAGTAAGTGTGGAATAGAATAATATGGGGTAAGTTTGGAGTAGAATATGTAAGTGGAGAGTATTTGTGGATTAAAATATGTAATTGGGGAGTATATGTGGAGTAAATATGTAATTGGGGAGTATATGTGAGGTAAAATACGTAATTGGGGAGTATATCGTCCCTTAAGGATCGAAAAAGCCTCTATCCACTTTCAGATTGGTGGACGAATAAGCCTATATCCATTTTTTGTTTGGTGGACGAATAAGCCTATATCCTATTTTCGTTTGGTGCAGGAAATAGCCTCTGTCATCTTACAGCCTTACGTAAAGTTGTCGGGGCACAGTAAGAATAAACAAGTTGACGAAATGAAGTATTTATTATTTTTATGTTGATACTTGAAATATATCATGCTAGAATGTACATAAGCATTATAAAATTTTAGCGAATTACACAATAAGACAAAAACAAAACTTAATGACATAAATTCGTATTTTGATATTGGATAAAACTGGACTGGCTGGAAGGAAGAATAAAATTTCAATATTTCCGCCACCCATATTAACTATGTATCAATACGCCCCTATAACTTTACAAGCAAAGCTGCAAGAGGATAGAAGCTATTTCCTGTACCAAACGAAAATTGGATATAGGCTTATTCGTCCACCAAACAAAAAATGGATATAGGCTTATTCGTCCGCCAAACAAAAAATGGATATAGCGTCAGCTTAATATTACAAGGTAACAAGCCATTTTATCATGACTGCTACAAAGTAACAAACCATTTTATCATGGCTGAGACAAAGTAACAAACCATTTTATCATGGCTGCGACAATGTAACAAACCTAACTCCTGATACATTGGTTTGTTACTTTGTCGCGGTCATGATAAAATGGTTTGTTACTTTGTCTCAGCCATGATAAAATGGCTTGTTACTTTGTAGCAGTCATGATAAAATGGCTTGTTACCTTGTAATATTAAGCTGACGATAGGCTTATTCGTCCACCAATCTGAAAGTGGATAGAGGCTTTTTCGATCCTTAAGGGACGATATGTAGAGTAAAATACGTTTAGGGAGTATATGTGGAGTAAAATACGTAATTGGGGAGTATATGTGGAGTAAAATATGGAATTGGGGAGCATATGTGAAGTTGAATATGGAGTAAGTGTGGAGTACAATATGGAGTAAGTGTGGAGTACTATATGGAGTATGTGTGGAGTACAATATGGAGTAAGTGTGGAGTACTATATGGAGTATGTGTGGAGTACAATATGGAGTAAGTGTGGAGTACTATATGGAGTATGTGTGGAGTACAATATGGAGTAAGTGTGGAGTACTATATGGAGTATGTGTGGAGTACAATATGGAGTAAGTGTGGAGTACTATATGGAGTATGTGTGGAGTACAATATCAAGTGTGGAGTAGAATATGGAGTAAGTGTGGAGTACAATATCAAGTAAGTTGGAAGTGCAATATTTGCTAAGTGTGGAGTACAATATCAAGTAAGTTGGAAGTGCAATATTTGCTAAGTGTGGAGTAGAATATTGAGTTAGTCTTGAGTACAATACGTAGTAGAACATAGAGTGGTGTAAATAGTACTTACATCAAAGGAACGTGAAGTTACCGGTCATCCACCATAAAGTTATACCCCTGATATTATGTCAAAATTCTACGTACCGTAAAATTACCCGTCAAATTTAAATCTACACTTCATGGGAGTTGATACTTATGTAGTCGGAACTGGGCTCACGTATAGTTCGGAGTCGTCTCCCGACTATATGAAATAAGGTTTTTTATATTATCTCCCATTTGTAATTATCTAGTTTGATTCCTTTTTTCTACTGTAGTTAACTAATTTATTTCCTTCTATTACAGCTTATCTATTTAATGACATTTTTCATTTTACTTTGCATAACTTGCATGGCAAATTGAAATTCCTTCAGTCAGAAACGTACCTGATTGACAGTGTCATAATTATTTAAGTGTTCTTACGCCACTATATTTAATTTAATTAATTTTTACCTTATATGATTTGTTTTTGCAAATTAAAATACCATGTAGTTTGGGACTCGGTTAATTATGTTCTACGAAATTAAATTTATTTGTTACATGCAATGGATTATGATATAGTTTAGAAAATAAAACTGATTTCCGCACCACGCCGCCATGTCCAATATAAATCATGTGGTCGGAGTGGGCTGTCCCGTTGGTGAGGGTCCAGTCTTGTGTTAGTGGGAGTCGGGTTTTCTGTTGGGTCCCATGTAGTCGGCTTTCGTATTGGTAGGTGTTTCGGTTCCGTGTGGTCGGCTGTCGTGTTGGTGGGTTTCGGGTCGCATGCAGTCAGCTCTCGTGTTGGTGAGTTTTGGGTTCCGTGTGGTCGGATATTGTGTTGTTAATTGTGTGTCGTGTCTTGTGTTAGAGGGAGTCTGGTCTCGTGATAGTTAATAGTTGGATCTTCTGTTATTGGGATTCAGGTCTTGTGTTATTAGTAGTCAGGTTTCCTGTTGGGTCCCATGACGGCTATCGTGTTGGTTGGTGTTGGGTTCTGTATGGTCGGCTGTCGTGTTCATGGGTGTCGAGTCACATGTAATCGGCTGACTTGTTGGTGGGTGTCGGGTCCCATGTTGTCGGCTGTCGTGTTGGTGGGTGTTGGGTCACTTGTAATCGGTTGTCGTGTTGGTGGATGTCAGGTCCCATGTAGTCGGCTGTCGTGTTGGTGGGTTTTGGGTTCCGTGTGGAGGTTGGTGGGTCTCGGGCCTCACTTGATTGACTATCGCGTTGATGGGAGTCTGCCGTATGTAGTCGGCTGTCGTGTTAATGGGTGTCGGCCGTATGTGGTCTGCTGTCATGTTGATGGGTGTCGGTCGTATGTGGTCGGCTGTCGTATTGCTGGGAGTATAGTGTTGGAGTGAGAAGGAGGCTGGAAGGTTTCTGTTTTCATTCTCCCCTCAAGAGCCAGAGAATACTAATCTTTCCGCCAGAGGGAGAGCCGCTGGCGTAACAGAGAAGAGACAAGTTGTATCTTACGGTGAAGGTGTATTCCTCCGCTCCCGCGCGCAACGTCACAATTTGAGTGGCTTATAAATTCTCTAAGCCAATCAAGTTCTGACGTTGCGGATCTATACGATTTCACCTAATCGTGACAACCCGTCTCTTCTATTATACTAAAAAGTAGATCGTTTTTCCATGCTCAAGAGCGAAAACAAAAACCTCCCAGTCCCACTTTCACACCACCACTCACACTAATACAACATAGCAACAGCCGCACATACACTACACATCGTACTCTCTCTCTCCTACTCCTTCTACTCGCTGCTGTACTGTACCACTACCGTGGTACACTGACTGCCTGTACTCTACTCTGCTCTGCTTGTGCTAGCAGACACCGACGACGACGACGTCAAATCGACGGTTATATATGTGATTTACTTTTGTAATGAAATAATACAAAAATTTGAAATCGAAATTTTTTGATTTAATTGCCATTCGAAATATATTTCCCTATATCATAATAATTCGCCATGTGGGGAACTATAAGAATATTTTTGACCAAAAAATGGTCTCCAAATGGGAGTTTTCCTGGGGACCTAAATCGATTAATACAGTATTGTAGTGTTTCACAATCAGTACTATTCAGTCATTGATACATTTATTTTGAGCGGATTGGGTCCTCAGCACACGTAAAAGAGTATCAGAATCCCTTTAATCAGAATTAGCCACTCTGGACTGGCTAAAAATCTGGAGAAATATATTAGCCCTTCCCGCTGATAAATTTTAGCTTCGCGGCTGCGTAGAATGGAGGATACAAAATATTTTATACAAAATTAGTGGGCATATTATAAATCGCTAAACATTGGATTGTGTACAGTTAACCATTTCCTTTTCTTCGAAAAATCAAGCTGTATTATAAACTGTACAGGCAGCGTATCATAAAAACTGAATGTTTCGTTGTTTCAAATCCTGCTACGGCTTGTATATGAGTGTTTATTGGTTATATGTTTTCAAATCCTTGACATGAGTTTACTAGAAAATTATTTATTGGCTGTAATGTAATTAGCCAAACTCTAAGTCTTGCAGTGTAATTCTTGTCTAATTACCTTGCCTAACGGACGTTACAAAATGTTTTGATGAAAATAACGGTTATACAAAGTGTGGCTTAATCCATGTGCCAATCCTGCACATTATTAGTTATTAGTTTATTAGGGACAAAGTAACAAAATTTTATGTGGTTCTCCTGTTAGTTAATAGCATTTAAAAGCAGAATTATTAGTTGATAGCGGATTTAGTTTGAACTGTTATTTACTCAATTGTGAAATAAAACTGTGCAAAATGGGGAAGAATAGATAGGCTTTCGCTTAGCCAAAGGCTTTTAGTAGAGACCTGTTTTTGATTTTGAGTGGTCCTGAGCACTCAATAAAATCTCTGCTGAAAGAGTAAACTAAACTGTACGAAAACAAGTTTGCGTGCTACAGGTTACAGGATTAGTATATAGAAAGAGTGAAATGTTTTACTGTTTGCTGCCAGTTGGTTTTCCTCTTTCGTCAACGTCTATAACGTAAGGTTTCCGAGTGAACATACGCAAAGTATAACAAAACAAAAAGCTAACTAAAAAACAACTAAACTGGGACTAGGGCATCCAAACTCGGACCGTATTTTCAAACCCAGGTTTCGAGTTAACCCGGGTTGAGACACATCCAACACCGGTTGAACCCGGGTTCCATATCAATGTTCTAAAAATCCTTTTTTCTATTAAAATATTTCGAAAAAATTAAATTATAAATTCCGTTGCATAAAAATTCAAATCAACATGGTAAATTCGGGTTTAGCTGTGTGTTGTATATTTCAAAACATTTATAGATTTAACTAAATGAATTAATGCATAATTCTACTACTAAATAAACAAATAGATATATAATACGAAGTAGTTAGAAATCGTATTTTTGCGCTTTGATGTTGATGCATTATTTTTGAAAACATTATGCATGACTTAATCCATTTGCAGAATAAAAATAAATATCTGCATTATGCTTTTTGAAGTCTGACTACATTCTAAATTTTTACACTTTCTATTTTGCACTTGCACTAAAAAATACCAAACTGATTTTTATTTTCTGATCCTTAATTGCTTTTGATTTCAAAATTTGATAAATGTCTACTAAACCGACACATTTTTGTTACAAGTGGTATAATTCGTATTCAATTTTCTCTCCGCTAAGATTGAAAACATATTAAAGGATGAAATTTACACGAGAATTGAGTTGCTTTATCAGGTGGAAAGTAATAATTTCAACCCGTGTTACAACCCGTCTAGAACCCGGGTTGGATGCCCTAACTGGGACACTTCAATTCCAGCATGATCTAGGGAATAATAATGCTCGATGGGGTTTCAGAAGAAGCCATGAAGGAACTATCTCCTTGTACTATTGGCACTTTAAATTCCCGTCGAAATGTGACACAATGACTCATCGTATCGCTTCGCATTCTTACATTGAACTTTACTCAATCAACTGAAGCCAATGCAGGCGGAAATATGATTTACTAATCCCTCGGATAAATGGTCGTGCAAGATCCTACACTAATACTTACAATCAAAAATGCTGTCTAATTGTTTGTAGCTTTTGTTCAATGTTTCATTATATCACTTAGTCAAAATTTTATCCCAAATATTCGAATACAAATAAAGGAAATATAATAACAGAATACGAGTTCGGCGTCCAGCAAAGACGCAGACAGAAAAATATTTCAGGGGGCACAGAGAAAATGTGTCATCATTATCGCAAAAGTTTTGTCGATTTTTTGTGTTTTTAGTCATTTTTTTAATTTTTGTATGTTTCAAAATCGGGGTGAGGGAGTCCGTTCCCTGGTGGCCCTCCTCATCTCGGTGGCCCTGCTGTCCAGCCAATTTATCAGAAAAAGTGTATGGATAAAACAGCAAAAAATGTTAACCAATGCCCTAACCAGAAAATATAGCTTAGCTATTATGTGCAGATAAGAATCAAAACGCCATTTATTATTACTATAATACTGTTTTCTTTATTCTAATCCCGTATAATATAACAAAACTCCACCGACTTATACTGAACGAAAGATTCCAAATTATGTTTGAATGTAAAAAGGGAAAATTTCAGAATGAAAATAGATAGGAGAAAGTGAAAACGCCATATCAACTAGATCACTGAACACACATGGGCTGCCGTCTTAATTTCATCTAATTAAAATATTTACTGCGAAATGAAGTGTCTTTGTTTCTCTGAATTTAAATCGACCACGTATTTTCCTTTATGTCATAATGGCAATGCGCAACGGCGTATCCAGAACATGAATTTAGGGGATGTTTGAAAATGCGATAATAATTTTTACGAAAATACTTTTGTTAAATTCAATATAAACTAAATTACTTTGTGGGATATTATTGTTACAGCCAGGTTTAATGACGGGCTCGTTATAAAAATACCAATACTAGGTAAACAAAGTTGCCAACTAGGTAAGTATGAATTATTTATAGGATGAGGGCTTTGTCTTTACTAAAACCTGCTTTACTAGTACCAGACATTTAGCGTAATAAAATACATCATTAGGTCGAAACATAATACCTTGTAATTCTAGCAGTTTCAACAGTGTTCAAATAATTTCCCTAAACCCACCTGCTGCGTAATATTCACAAGAAACTTGCTAATACATAATATTATTAATTATCTTGCAATAAAGCAGGATAAACAACTACTAATAGGGGACATTATTCCTGATAATTCGTTAAATATAATACTGTTTCTTCGCTGTTGTTTAAAACCTAGAAATCAGTTCACTTATAAAAACGTTTTCTGGAAGTGAAATTAGTTTTAAATGTATTCACAAATTTTCTAACCAACAACTACCTAATACCCAAAACGTAGTTTACTATCGGCATAAATTCAATTACAAATTAATCAACTTTTTTCGTTTACAATAATATTGGAATATTTGTTACACAACAAAATGTATTGGAGAAGCAAGAGCGCCGGATTATTCATATTTTTGTTTTCTGTGTAATTTTGAACTAGTTTCTAGCATAAAAAATCTGTTTTTGTTTACACACTGCGACTTCAATCTGGTAATATTCAACAAATCCACATGGGCTGATGAGGTTTTGATAACAAATCAAAATTTTCAGCCGTGGACAATCGTTACAGCCAACTTTAAAAATAAACTGTTCAGAAAACATTTTGAAGGTCCAACCGAATTGACAAACAGTCACTGTCGTCTCAATATTCTTTTGGAACCAGATTATTCGTTAGTTTTATCGGATTATTTCGGATTCGAAATAAATCTTCGGTCATCTCAGTTCTTAATTATATACGACCTGAACAATATATTAGATATGAAGGGGTTGTACAATTTTCAAGTTTTCCAGGATGAGTCAGTGGGTGGCCTTTATTTTATTGGTATAAAAAATAGTTCACACTATTCTTTGTTCACTGTACAGTTTTATCAATACAAAGAAAGAAAAAAGCCATTTTTTGTTGACATTGATGACGACAATTGGACAAGCGTATGGAATAATCTCAATGGACACGCCCACGGAAGTTCTCTAGCTGTGCTTGATTTCTACCACACAAGCAATAAGCCAACTGAGAAAAGAGAATGCATTCTTTCCACATACATGTTGATAAAGCTCTCTGTAGACTGTCGACCGTCGCAAAGAGTAGTTGAGACAATTGCTGCCAATCTAAACTTTTCGGCATGGCACATGAAGTCAGTTAAAGCGTACATTCAAGAAATATACAATGAAATAGACCCACCTTCCGTTATTTATGTAGGAGGGTGGAGGACACACGATTATATTTTTGACTACCATTGGAACACAGAAAAGTTTCTTTACAAAGAAATTGACTTTGTCGTGGTCTATTGCGAAGCTGAGGAATCATTCCTTAGCGTGCCATTGTCTGTCTTAGCACAAAATACTTTTGACGAGATCAGTTGGGTGTTGATTTTCCTTTTCTTTCCTATTGCCAACGCAATTTTAATATTTAAATTTGGTTCATCTCAAAATAATTTTAATTTGATTATTATAGTAATAATATCTTCACTAGGAGCTCTCCTTCGCCAATATAATTCTATTTATAGGAAACACATTATGTCCTTTGTTGTTTTATTGATGGCCATTATCATCACGTCCCAATACGAAACTTATATAACAGGTAAAGTGATTGTTCCACCAGAAAGGAAAATATTCGAAAACTTTAAAGAATTGGTGGATAACGGATACAGAGTCATAAACCAAAAAGACGACAATTACGACGAGGACCGGTGGATGAAACGTTTGTTCGGGCAGAACGGATATACAAACACATCAGGCAGGATATACACCTATGATTGGGAGACAGAAGAGACAGCACAAGGTTACAGAAACGAAGGTTATACTTATGAGAATGTGTCAATCAAACTTGTTGGAGATACTGACTCGAAATTAATGACAGAAGAGCCAAAATCTAGTAGCCTCCTTACCATAAATGATATTCATAACGAATTTCCAAATGTAAAATGCAGCGCAGCTAGAAAGCCAGACGCAACTCAGGTTGATGAATGGGGATTTGAGTGGGACTTTAGATATCAACATAAGTCATTTATGTATCGGCTGCAGGAAATTGGACTTTTGGATATGTGGGAGGATCATCAAATAGTATACTTCATTTCACGGCAGTTAGATGAAAAAATCAAATACGAGGAATCAAGACCTAAAACTATTACTTTGCAGATGAAAATCCATACCATATTTTTAGTACTGGCATATTCACTTATTGGAACTATTTTAATTTTCCTAATAGAAAATCATTGTCATTTCAAATCCCCACTTCAGCGAGTCAGATTCATTTGCGTATCGCAGTACCACCGCTTTTCCTTCAAAATGAGGTCAACTAAGGTAGTCCCTTTGGATACACACCTAACCATTGATAGGTAGTAACGTTATTGACAAAGCATAGTGAACAATAATAATATGGAATGATATGTAGTAACTAGCAAATGTAGTTCTTTTTTTATAAAATACGATTGAATAGAATTCAATCGTATTTCCCTTCAAAGTGTTGTTATGTTATGTTATGAGCTGAAGAGTAGCACTACAAGGTTTGTTATAAAAAGCAGAGTTAAGCTGGTGGAAGAGCATACATTTTAAGCCAGTTTGCTTTACTCTTTTATCGTATAATGTATAGGTAATTCCCTGCTATTTCGTTTTGTTTTGAGTTTGTTATGATAAGCGAACACCATGGAGCTATTTCTTCCACCTAATCCTATTGACGTCAATGATTTTTCTGGTAAACCTAAGGCATGTTTGCTTTGACTTGGCATACCTAGCAAAAAACTAGACGCCAATATTTCTACTCAGGCATGATCTACAATATGCAGTAATATTAAATTTTTCCAAAATATATTTAACATGCATTGGGTTTTAATTTTACTTCGGACTGTTTTTCCAATAGTATACCAGGCGAAAAATATAAACGGAATTCGGTTGAAAATTTAATCAACCGAACATTTGAACTCGAGTGATACAAGAATTACTCCGAGGCAAAAGGTTATATTCACACCATTCTCGAAGCCGTAGTTTGTCCATAGAATACAATTGAGCATATGCTAAAAGTTTCATCGAGTTATCTCAATCCATTCAAAAGTTATTGGGTTATTCAGATTTATTAGCATTTATTCTTGTTTCAATACATTACAACGAAATAACAAACAAATTCTACGAATAAATTACTAAATACTAGGTAGGCATGCTATACTTTATATTGCTTATAAAATTATAGGTAGACCTTAAGTACTTCTCAATGTTGAATGTTTGGTGTAAGAATGAATCAAATTTAGGACAATTTCAACCAGTTGGTTTACAATTTTGGCCATTGGTATCACACTCAGCTCCGATTGGTGGTATTTTTGTAATACAAGCTCCTAGTACAAGTTTCCCTTTGCATGGATTGCATTTGCACCTCCATTGATATTTCCATTTGTACCAGCGCTTTTCGCACTTTCCAGTTTGCCCTCTTGTCTTGCAATGCTCTACACATTCTGTTCCTTTTGGACATCCTTTATCGGCTGAAACATTTTAAAACATTCAAACGGTTTAAAAATCTTTTTCAAAACTTAAAAGCACTTATTTCGTTTAAAATAATTTACCTGATGTTAGAGCGACCAAAATTGATGCCACGACCACCAAAATTAACAATTGCTGCTTACAAACCATTTTAGATAGACAAAGCAATGAATATCGACAAAATTTAAAATTTAGTGAGAATTCACACTGCACGTTGTATGAATTATGTTAAATTTACACTCGGCTGTTGCTATTTATTGTAATTTAGTCATGACGCTGATTTTATTAGAGGTGTTAGAGTATTAGCCTTTTTTTCGTTAATTGAACCATTTTTGTTGTTTCCTTATCTAAATACAAGCACAGTGCGACGCAGTAAGTCATTAAATGTGTTTTATTCTGTTTTCGACGTATAACAAATATTGTCGTTAAATTGTATTTCCAGGTAAGCATCTGTAAATGCTGTAAAACATTACTATCAACGTAGTGATGTTGTACACGTTTAAATGTTTATGTTTTTCTCCAAAGCTCCAACCATTACATTATAATTTCCAAAAACAGGTCTTATCCGTATAATCCATTTTATTACCTAGTATCAAGTGACATACTTAATTGATATTATATAGCTCTGTTGAATAAGTATACAAACTGAAAATATATCCTGCACTTTTTCTACGAATAATGGCGAGAAGTAAATTGTTCTGGCTTAGTTTAATTAGTCAACATTTTTTTGCCATTTCATTACATTTGCGTAATCAAATCATTTGCAGCAGAGAATTTCAAATAATATATCTAAGAAATAAATACATAATATGTACCTGGAAATAGTTGTAAATTTTAACATATTGTTCACTCACCAACACTTACATACGTTTTATAACTAATGCTTTAGTCATTGACAATGACTCATGACTCATTACATAATTCTTATCAGTACTGAAGTGAATCATTTATTTTTGCAGTACCGACAAAAACAAAATAATAACAAACAACATGATGCCAGGTGAGTAGTCTAGTTTTAATCGTTATCAGGAATCCTCATAACAATCCATTGAAACTTGCATTTAATCCTGCTATACTATCAGTCTAATCACCAGCATAAATTAAATCATTTCAATCAACGAGAATATGAAGTCGACATGCCGTATAAATTGGTTTTTATTTATAGTTTTATGACATGCCATAAATGCAATAAAAGGAACAAATGCATCTTTTTTCTCCGGCAGTTAAAGTGCCGCATATCACTTTCTTGGTCGATATTATACCGGCATGCGATATCTACACGAAGATCTGTATTGTTATGCTTTCTATAGTGAATCTCCAAACCGAATATAAGCAGTTAATCTTTCTGATGTATTTCAGTTTCCTAAACTAGTAATGGATTTTATTAAAATTATGCTAATTTTTGATATTTGATCTAGAAGTAGAACTATAAAGTTTAGAACTATAAGATTATATAGTTTTAAAAATTATGATTAAAATGGATATGAAATTTTAAGCGTATTATGTAAATGCATCTAATATAATTGTCTATAATTAAAACTATTTAACTTAATAAGGTGTTTTCAAATATTTTTTTTGGAAAGGAATACATTTATTTACACACATTGAAACAACAGATTTTACAATTATAAATAAAGAAAATTACCGCCTACAAGGGCAGCTTTGAATATAATATTATGCTAAGTCTCCACGATGCAATAGTACAATTTATATTGATTTTTATTGTTTAATCTACTTTAAATTTTTTAACTCCTTTTTTATGAAGGTAGATATTTTTCTTTTACGTGGTTGTTAACAAAAATTGCTTGACTTTTTCCAATGCATGGTTAGTTGGGTGGGAAGATACATTTCCGAACGATGCAGCAACTTGATCTTAGACACTCTTGGGCTGAATAACTACCAGGTGGCCCACAGTTTAATGGATTGGCATCATTGACGATATTACAAGTGAATGCAGCTTTGCCGAAAGTAGCGATAGCCAAAATCCCAACGAGCACAAAAAGATATTTGGCAAAAACCATTTTTGAATATAGAATTAGAAGGTTAAAGTCGTGGGATATAAAATTTGAAGAAGTTTTAGTTTAATTCTGTGATGTGTCTGATCTGTTTCGAGTTTCGAAAGTAGTTTAGTTATGAATGCTCAACTCTTTAGCCAAATAGATATTTATACTATTCATATAATATGGTCAAAAACTGATAAATAAATGTTGGGCCTGTTACCAACTATTCTCAGTATTTAGGTGATTAAGTTCCAGAAACTTTGTGAATGTAGTTATAATTAGGGACGCACAGTGTAGTATTAATATCACTGGTCCCAAGGAAATAGTTATGGGGGGTTTCTCAACTAAGTTAACAATAAGTATTTTCACGACGCACGGAATTATTCCCAAAAATCAGTAAAAACTTAACAAAAATTTGAATTTTTGGGTTATTTTGAGATATTTTTCATTTTCTTAGTATTCCTAAGGTTAGCTAATGTTTTCCAAATATTTAGGGAGCGCTTCAAAACCCAAAAACCCCTAAAATGTATATGCCCATTGTCCATGATAAATTTTAATGAAAATTGGATATTTTCGTCATCTATTATCAGTGACTCTTGCAGAAGGACGATAGATACAGGAAAATTACATCCTCCTTCATAGTAGTTCATTTTGTTACTATTTCTAATTACTATGCGTGTCAAGTCTAAAGCTCTCATACAGAAATGAAGTTTTCCTAGAACGCCAAACAGTGAAACAATTGTGAAACTGATAATGCACAATATTACGTTTCACCTTTATAAATGTATGACTGTATACTCATTAATCATTTGCTCTTCTTGAGAAAACCAAGCTATATTGTAAACTGTACACGCGTGAAAAATGAAAACCGGATGTTTGGTTGTTTCGAATCCTGCTACTGCTTGTATTCGTGTGTTTATTGTCTAAATGTTTTCATAATATCATTGTCATGAGTTTTCCACAAATTTATTCCTTGGCTTTTATTTTTCCAAATTCCAAATATCTTGCTGTGGAATCCTTGTCTTGTTATCTCTATATCAGTCAAAACCAGGAATGAACATACCTATGTCTATAAATGCTTTGTAATTTTGTCGCGTTTTTAGACCGATTTTCTCGACCGAGACTATTTGGTAAAATACAGTCCAAAATGGGAGCAATTTATTTTGAGCAGTATTATGTTAAATCGCTTGTCATTCATCGTACATAATATTATTACTTCAGTTAGCTCTAAGTTTAAATAACTGTTGTAAGTTGTAAACACAATATAATGTGCAATATATTTATCAATTATTATTTTGACAATTTCAAGTATACATGACTGACAGAAATATGTACGAAATTAAAAAAAATTACAGTACAGATATTTATAAAAAAAATACTTACTAATATCACAGAGTAATATCCTTTTTGTTCTGACTGTGTTATGATAAGCGATCACCATGCATGGTGTCGACTAGGTAAAACTTTGTGCGGTCGGCTTTCATTCCACACCTACCACCTACCCCTTTCGGAAAAACAACCCTTTTTCCTTGCGCGGCCAACTAGGTAAATTAAATATTCACAGATTTCATAAAAAAAATTTATACTATCTATTCTGTAGACATGCCGGCGGTCACATATGACATAGAGCAATTGAAGCCCTTGCTGGCAATTTGAACTTCTCTCTGCATTGTGCATGGTACATGAAGTCAATCAAAGAGAATATATTTTGAATCAATATCAAGTAGATTTAACTTCTTATTTATGTAGGAGGCTGGAGGAAATATAATGTTTGATTTCCTTGTTATCTACTACAAAGATATGGAATGGTTTTTTAGCGTGCCATTGTTTGTTTTAGTACAAAATACGTTTGAAGAAATCATTTGGGCGCTGATATTCTTGTTTTTTAAATATGACCACTATAATCCTAGTTATGAAATTTGTTTCTTCTCAAAACATTTTTACTCAAATTGTAATATCATCATTCGGAGCTTACATACATATTTACATATACTTACTCCTAAAATAGTATAGCTTATAACACAGTCAGCAATCATCCAGATAATGTATTATAAAACAGTTTAGTATTTTATTGCGAAACAATTTTGATGTACGTTGTAGTTGTAATCTATACAGATATATCAGACATTTACAAAGCTGAAGAGTTTACTTACATTTCTGGAAAATTAAATCCAAGAGGTATTTTTTTATTTCAATTAGTAAACTCGACTTTCAAAGATTTCTGTGCACAGTTTTTTCGGTCATTGACTCATACATACTCATTACATCGATTCTAGTACGTCAAGAAAGAACAAAAAATGTATTCAAAATACCCTTGGTAATACCCATTGAACATTCTCTAATTCTCTAAATTATTTAATAGTTTTGATGTGAAAAGGTACTTTCATTGATGACATGATGACAAACATAATATTTTCAAACTTAAACATAATATTATAGAATAGCACATTAAATATCTAACTAAATGTTTTATTTATATTGACAGAAAGTATCATATTCATTGTGTGCATTGCTACAATTTCCAAAAATGAAAACGTTGTAGATTTTTGCACAAAGAAAAATGGACCAACATCATATTTCATTGGCCTACAACTTCTTAACATTCTTCGAAATGTCGGATTTCCGTTTCTCTGGCAGCCTTGGATAAAATTGAGTGATTTTGTGTGGACTAATGCAACCATTGGAAGGACAGCAGCTTCAACAATAAATAGTGCTGTGCTCATCAATGGTAGAAGTATATAGGCTCGTAGTGGCATTATTCTATATAGTTTTATGCACCCAAAATTGCATAAAATACTTAATAAACTGGCGGAAAAAAGCAATAAAGGTGAAACACGAGAGACTAAAAAATAATTTATATCTAAGGTAAGGACGTTTAAAGCATTGTAAACTCGCATACTAGCAAAAGGTCTACAGTTAAAGTATGATCTTGTGGCTAAGTAACTAAGGGTGTTCCGTTTTTGTTTGTTGGTGATGAGGTTAAGCCAAAATAATAACATTAGCATAAGCTATCGCCATGACAACCAACATAAGAAGCGGAAAAAGCACTTGTAAAAAAAGAAGTGCTAGTAGTGGCATTAATACTAATCTCACTATTACAAAATTAATGAGCAACACTTTTAATAAATACACAACTGGACTGAAATCGATAGATAACACTGTTACTGCCCCAAGTATTGCTGCTCCTGTTGACAATGCCATTAACAGCTTTACAATTATTACAATGATTTTGAATTCTGAGAAACTCCAAGCTTCAGACGGATGTCGATATGTTTCTGCAAATAAATCGTTTTTTAAATTTAAATATTTAAAGTACTTTAATAATGGTGCATATATTTTCACGCCATAATCACTTACCAGTCAATATTTTATCTAATGTCATTTCCTGGTTTAATGAGGAACATAAATGCTTACGATAAAAGTAAAAAAATAAATTAAAAATTGAAGACAAAGAAAAAACCAAAGTCAATATTAAATGAAAGGTGATTTGTTCGGCTGAAAATGTGGGTGAGTATATTTGTATCAGTAGAGTTCCAGCAATGAATATATTTAATAAGAAAGATATAACGCAACCAACGGTCCACACTAACAATCTTGTTTTGTTCAAAACTAAATTAAATCTTTTCGTGTCTGGTGACCAGGAGATTGAACATGAACACAGTTTATCCACGTATAAGTTAAAAAACAATGTCAAGTTACTGTAAAAGTACTCGTGCCCACTTAAACCCATTTTTGTCGTTCAATTTTTGATTTTAAATGGAATATATCTTTGAAGATTTATACAGAATGTAATATAATATTATATTATGGTAAGTAAGTGATAAGACACCTGTCGTGCATTCAGAATTATTGTGAAAACTTACTAAACAATCGGATAACTAGTTATTATTTATTATATATCTAAAAAAGCAATGCCAGAAATCTACATACGGCACCAGAAAAATTCAGAAACCTTAGCGTTGCAAAATAAAAAGCAATATTTTAAGTGAGGTTAATTATTTAAGAAGTATTTCGTGGTTAACATTGCTTCATATTTACTCGGCTGCAGATGTAGGGCGAGTCTATTGTCCTACAAGCCGTCGGAAGTCCCAGCATTATGTAGTTTACATATTTCATACTTTCCCGAGCCGAATATTTCTTAAACTTTTCCACCTTGGTAGGTTACTTGAAAGGCTAGGATTTGTCAAGAGCCCAGACAAGGTTCTGATGTGTCAAACTTCGTCGGGCCTGATGCCAACAGTTCAGCATGACAAACATAGCTTAACCTTAGTTTTCCAATGGAAGACATTAGGACGTGCTACTAAGCTTTGACTCAACCAATAAAAGTATCAGTTGCTTTATACGAAAAGGTGCAATTCCAGAGACTTATAAACTCCACCAATAAATTTGTGAAAGCCAAGCACCGCAAAATAGAAAAGCAATCTTTTAAGTGTATTCAATTATTCAAGAAGTATTTCGTAAAAACGTTAGGTAAAGTAAAGCAACATGGCTTTATTCTTAGTCGGCTATAATTGTAAGGAGAGAAATACAAATATTCTCCTAGCCGAAGTCGAAGTACTAAGTAATTTACCAATTCCGTGTTTCCACCGGGCCGACTATTTCTTGGGGGTTTCCACCTGGATAGCTTATTTTCAGAACTAGGATTTGTCAAAACAACAGTCTGAATATGTTGCAAACATAGTCTGCCCGAGGTCAACACTCTGGTAAGCAAAGCAAAGCAAACCTTACTTTCAAATGAAATTAGGACATGAGCTACTATAGACCTTGCCTGAAACACAAACATACTCAACAATCTGCAACCATAAATTACTTTTTAGCTAGCCTGGACAAAGCTGCATATTAAAACTAGTCATTTTTACATTTTTTCATTATTTACATGTTAAATAGAAGTAAAAGAGGCACGATGCTACATCATAAAAGGAAAAACCTTAATTTAAAACTCTTTTATAACTTAAATTTTATACAATGAACAAAAAAGAAAAGGGCAAAAAAGATCCTTCTTTGTTCTACACGTACAAATGCCACTACCGACTTGGGAAAGCCCAAAACCACCAGATAAATAGAAATGTATTGAGTGTGTTTAATTACTCAAGAATGTTCTCTCTCACAGGAAGAAGTCCCAAGTAATTTACATTTTCCGTTTTTGCACCGAATATTTTTCTTGTCGTATTGCATTATATTCGTATCATATGAGTTTTCCAACCAGATATATTATTTGCCATTTGCGCACTACTATTTGTCAAGACTGAAGCTGAATAATATGTTGAAAACTCTGTCTTCCCAATATCAAGTCGGTCGGTATGTCATCAATCGATCTAACAGTACAGCACGGAAAATCAACAGAAAATAAAAGTAGTATGATAATGACTATTACAGTTACAGAAAAGCCATATGCATATAGTCCTATTTTTCATCTTATCACCACATTGACACATAACTTTTGGATATAATTTATCACAGTACGGAATATATCAAAAAAGTATTCCGAAGCAGATGTTTGACGACTGCCACCAGGAGCATTAAGAACAACGCCTTGTTTGTTAGTGTTTGCTGACAATAAAGAATTGCTAAGTAGAATTTGCCTGGACAGTTTTCTGGGTAGAATTTTGATTGTTTAAAACATTTGGTTAACACGTCAAGTAAGTTGGGTGATAATTAGATGGGTTATAATTGGGAAAATTTGGATTAGAAAAACTTTCAAATGCGTTTGGATAATTTTGATGACTTGCATGGTACACGAAGTCACTGTAAAGGACATATTAAACACACTTTTGAATTAGACCATCCTTCCCTTATTTACGTGGGAGGCTGGAAGACTTACGAAAAAATTATTGTCCAATACAAATGGAACTCAGAATACTTTCATTACAAAAACATTGATTTTGTTGTAGTCTATTGCGAGGGTGAGGAGAATCGTTTTATAGCGTTCCATTGTCTGTCTTAGCACAAAATACTTACGACGAAATCAGTAGGACCTTGATATTCCTTTCTTTCCTGTTGCCAATGGAATCTTAATTTAATCTTTAAATTTGTTTCTTCTCGTAACATTTTCAATCTTATTGTAATGCTATAAAAATCATCACTTGAAGTTCTGCTTCGGCAACCATTTTCTATTTAACACATTCTGTCTTGTGTTGTTTTACTGATGACTATCATTATCATCATTATTACGTCCCAATATAAAACGTTTGGACAGGCGAAGTGATTTTTCCACCAAAAAGGAAATTGTTCGAAAAAGTGGTAGATAATGGATCCAGAATCAAAAACCAAAGAGACAATAATTACGACAACAGCCTATGGATTAAATGTTTGCTCCATCAAATTGGGAAGGAGCAATTATTAATGACATTATGTACTTGCACGAGGTCTTTGCATATTTTATTTTTATTAATATGTTCACTCTCTCTGGAATACAATATCTGAGCAGACATTGAAATGTATAAGGTAAAACGAAAGATCTACGATTTATAGACGGCTACTCACATTGTATGTTATATAAACCCAATATACAGTTGCTTTGGAAGACCTGGCACAAGCAGTGGATATAGACAAGCTTTCATGTCCAACAAGTGAAATGGCAAATATCACAATGAATCATTAATACAACTGATTTTGCTAAGTGTTTAACTAAATAATAGAACATTTATTCTCTCCGTATATATTTCTAAGGACCTAACAGCAAACAGACCTAGAGCTTTCTAGAAAATCATAGTTGACTACCCAGAGTTAGTATATATGCAGCGGTGCTACTCCATGAGGTGATACACTTTGTTATTCTATAAACCAAATTTCAGATTTTATTGAATTAGATTAATAATTTAATAAAATTAAATTTGTTAAATCTTTGTAATTTTTTAATTCCTTCAAAGTCCATTAAATTACTCCAAGTTTAAATTTTATGACCTTCCAATAAGTGGGGTTCCTGTGCCTTAAACCTTATCAGTGCATTTGATAATTACTGTAAGGTGCGTAATTATAAACTACTAAATATTGAAATAAAATTGTAATATTTTGTAACAGTACCTACAGATATACCAGTTGGAATTCTGTTTATTCTTACTGTATAGAATCAAAAGAACTATAAACCATACAAAAATAAATTGTATATATGTGTTGTAATAGCGATATTTATAAGAATTGTGTTACCGATTTTTGTTAGCTATTGTTTGGTATGAATTATCATCCAGTTTATAAAACATTAACACAACTTTTGTTTTCTGTATTTATAATTACTAAGTTATCTCTAGGATGGAAATTGTCTCAGGTTGTGCAATTAGAAAATGATTGCTACGTAAACTTGATATGGCAACAGAACGACGTCGTCACTCCAAGAGAAGATTTATTAAGTGATGAAGTGCAAGAAATCAAAAATCCTTTTGTAATTACTAAGTTGAAATTCAAGGACGGGGAAAGATATTGCATTGCAGATGATAATATGCTCAACAAAGGATATGAACCTGCAAGAAGGTTTAAAATGTGTGAATCAGCTTACAAGAGAAAAAAGTTAAATATATCGCTTCCAAACCCAATAAGCCGTTTAATTTGCTTAGTCCATATCATTGTCAATTTCGATGAGAGATATTTTATGGATAAGATGCTAATTATCCATGTCAGTGAAGTTACTACTAAAAAAGAGTTTATAGGACAAGGTGTATTCCATCGAAAAGTGTACAGTTTCGGAGAAAATTCGGCTGTGTACACAATCGTGGACGGGCAGATACTAGATTCGGCTAAATCAAATCCGGATTTCTTTGTTGATGTAACGATCAACGTTAAGCATAAGGGAAAAACATTGCGTCGTCTTTTTCTCTCAAAACCATGGCTTTTGTTGTCATCGTCGGATAATGCTGACCCAGGTATCTATTTAGTTTGTCCTCATACAGAACCATATGAGCCAAAAATTCCATCCCGTAGTTATGATATTGTCCCTGTATGTTCGAGGTTTGATTGTTTTGGACAGTTTATACGTGGATTAGCGTTACAAAACTTTATGAAGGTAAGCAGTTTTGCGGAAACGTTTTTGTTGCATATTGTAGATAAATATCTTTGGCATTCACAATTCTTCGGACGAGACAATTTTTGCAGGAATCCGTTATTACATGCTTATTTAACAAATTATGTTATCAGTAAAGAAAGTAGCCCTGCATATCCAATATTTTCGATAATTTTTGAGAATTTTCCAAACTCCACCATGCATATAGCCTTTTCAAATTCAGTAATGAGTTGTTTTTACAAAGATGAAGAACCTTACTTGATTAGGTTGTTTTTCCAAATGAATTCATTTTATGAACCGAAAACCAGCCCACACCAAAACATGATTACAACAACGACAGAATCTTTTAACTTTATTTCCTGCGTCATTCTGGAAGACCCAAGCCTCTCCTTCTACGGATATATTCGACCATTTGAACCATATGCTTGGTTGGCCATTGTACTCACCATTATTTCCGTGATTGGCTTTGTTCACGGAGTTGTGTATATTAAAAAAGATGAGAGCATTCCGTTCGTCATGATTTGTTATGCCTATTTATTGGAAGTTAGTTACTCCCTATCAGCAAAGGCTGAGAAAACGGTTTGGCTCAAGTTAGTCATCGGTCCATCGCTACTAATGTTCATTGTACTCACCAACTGCTACAAAGGAATTGTCATCACTGATTTAGTTGAACCGCCGCCAGTGAAACGAATTAAATCGATTGAACAATTCGCTAACCTATCTGGATTTCGTTCATTTGGTGAAATTGTGGGCGCTAATGAATTAGAACCTTTTGAAATACCTTTGTTTACGCAGGCAGATATCCTAACAAACTATTATTGCCATAAAGTAAATAACACATATGCACATCCCAAAAAGTGTAGGCATCAATTGTACAAAACTAATAATCTAATATATTTTCATCATGAAAATCAAAGTACAGTCGAGGCAGCTGTTCAGGTATATAATACATTCGAAAGAATATATCATAACCCTTTTAAGTTGATGCCTTGGCTACAACAAATACACGAATATATTAAGGACACTAAGATTACTACAGTGATTGAAAATATTAATAAAACTCTCACATTCTTTCCTGGTTTTCCTTATACAACTCCAAACAAATGGATAGCACAATGCAACAACTCAGTCTTGATTCTCAGAAGTTCCATTTTACATCGACTACTGAATGACTCTTACTGGAATCCAGACCATGGAGGCATTGAACCAAAAAGCCAACTGTACTATGGAAAAGAGGAAAATTCATTTCTAACAATCCCTATTAAGTATGGGTTTGAAACCGAAAATATTCCATTGCTTACGGCATTCTTTAAGCAAAAAGTGTATATTCTAGATCCTTCGGGCCTTTATCATTTATGGATACAATATTTCAAAGAATTTAATTATACCAGATGCAAAACATGTTGGGAATACAGCCCACGCGCTTTAACGTTTCACAATTCTAATATTTCAACCATATTTTACATTGTTACATGTATTGCATTAACATTTACAGTGGCTTTCATATGGGAAACTCGAGTAGCATTAAAAGACATGGTTGTTGTATTTTATGGCAGATTAGCCACAAGTTGCAAACATTTAAAAAGTTGTATAAAAATGTACACTGTTAAATTGTACGTAGCATGTACAACTGCACGTTGTGTAAAATGTCGTAGTGGCCATTGTTAAAAGCCTGCACCATGTAATCGTTAAATGTATATTTGTGCATTACTGTATTACAATAAATGTATATCTATAAGTTAACTTCTAATGTTGAAGCCAGTCAAATTCGACGCCAAACATGCATACTTATCTTCAAATTAATGCGGCATGGCATAATTAACTTCTTTTTAACTAGTACATGGCGTTAGCTAAAACTAATATAAATCTAATAACCCTAATTAGTATCTGAATGAAAGATTAGAAAACTATCCAGGTCGATTAAACAGGAACATGTATGTTTGTGAAGGATTAAATAAACTTGTTGTTATTACATTAGATGTTTAAGACCTCATTTGATTGATTCCATTGCCCAAAGGCCTTTTCAGGAATAAAAGTGTTGGAACATGATTATAAATTTGCAAATATTGCGCCAGCGTAAGCTTAAACTTATTAATAATAAAAAATATTGCAGAAACACGTCGACATGATCTCATTTGTGGCTTCGCTTGTCTATCATGTAATTATTTTGAGCGACGTCTTGGCAATTTACACGCTAAATCTCACTATTATGAATGAATATAGATTGCAAAATGTGGCGCGATCCTTCTACTTACAAATCTCTTAATGACGAGTAAATACGATTACTCAGGTTAAAGACAGTCGGTGGAAAGATTTTTATGGTCTGATGCCAATCGACCATATCGATCGAATATCGATAAATTTAGGGAGCACTGGTTGCAAATCCCCCCCCCCCCAAATCCAAGAGAAACTAATTTCTCCAAAATTGCCAATTTTATGCGACTTCATTTAAAAAAATAAGAAGTGGACAAAATATTAAGTCGGACACATTTTCTACTATACAGTGCAATATGTCGAAAATTACTGAGAATATTTTTACCCGATTACCAAATTTAGTATTTAAATTTTTCCTAGTATAATGCACAAACACTACTTTTTACTACCTTGGAGCAACAGGGCCAACTTTACCAGATAACCTTTTTTACCTACTAGTAAAAAAGGTTTTCTTTTGCACACTTTCACCAAAAGGGAGGGGAGTTACCCCCAGATTACAACCCCTTTAAAAAAGTTTCATTCAAACTACTTCAGATCCAACTTATTTACATACTTGATAACATTTAACTAATATTACAGATTTCATAATTTTGGCCCCATTCTCACCTTTCGAAATTGAGTTACGACAGGCCGGATCCTGGGGCCTACTAGTAACTGAATAAAAATGGCCTTTCTAGATATTTATTGTTGTTAATCATATTTTTCTAGTACACTTGACCTAACAGCAACAACCCGGTTAGCTTTCTGCAGTCATGGTTGTATTTAGTATGTGGTAAAAGTTGTATTATATATTTGCAAGAAGTCTTTATATTTCGCTTACACATTTTGTCTTACTAAAATGCTTGAGTAGACATTGAAATATCAAATGACCCTATTACAAAACTCTCCTGGTGTTGTGTAAAAAATTGCTTAGAATAAACTTTCATAAGCATTTGACTATTCGGTTTCATGTCCTTCTATGTCCTTCAATTAGGGGGTGGTAGGCAAAATGACAAATAATTAATAGCTCTGCTGTTCTTTAAATGTTTCATGCTAGTTAAATACTTTAGCATATGTAGCGGTGCTACTTTATACGCTTTGTATTATTTCACATTTGAGACTCTATTTCGTATCTACTACAATTAATTTATTGATGATTAATAAATCAATACTCATTTATAATTTATTCGATTTTAGGACTGTTATATGGAATAGTACAATATTTATTCGTCTACCTTTGCGTGCGTACTTAACAGAACGCTTTGCTATAACACAGATCAGAATTGACTTAATACGTCTAGCTGTATATATTTGTAAGACTGGAGAAAAAAAGACGGCACAAGATTCAGAAACCTATAGGGAATACTTATAAAAATTTGGCAGTCAATCTAGTTGAAACTACTAATGCAAAATTAATGACCAATGAGCTAAAGTCAAGTAGCCTTCTTAATATAAATGTAATTCATGATGAATTCAAAAATTCAAAAAGCAGTGCAAACTACTCATGTTGAACACTGAATTTTTCAGTATAGCCTTAAATATCAACAGAAGTAAATTTTGCAAAATATTATGGAAATTGGACTTTGGAAAATAATATGTGAGACGATCATCAAATAATACACTTATATATAGCATCGGTTAGATGAAAAAATCAAGTATGAGGTGCCAAGCCTTAAATCCGTTACTTTGAATATGTAAAGCCGTATTACAGTACCATTTTTACTTGAAAATGAGCTCCCCCGAAGTAGTTTCATTGACACTCAACAAACAATTGAATTTCTGTCTTACATTATACATTAATTCTGATGTTATTCAACAATCATACCCTATAAAATAAATAATTTATTGCAATAATTGGACAAGTTTGCTTGTTTTGAAATAATTTTACCTTTTAATTTTACCATTACCCATTTTAATTTGAGCCATCTTAGCCATTGTCCAACAAACATTTTAGCAAGCCACTACCATTGTAACCACAAGCCAGTAGTTTGTCAAACACGGACTTAAATAATATCGCAATATCTTGTATAACAAACATTTTCTGACATTATCGTATTACTATATATAATAAATCTCTTTTGTTGTTACTGTTACTTATTTGCTTAAGCGTATCGCCGAACAAGGTACGTATTTAGGAGGGGATAAGCTTAAATCATATGTATGATATCATAATATGTATCATATGTATGGAAATATTTCAAAGTTCAATTTAAAAAAAGTATTTTGGGAGTTTCTTCTTCAAACTTGTTAGTTATTGCCTCGCCTAATTTATTAAAAAAGGTTTCCAATTCAGACACCGAAAAGGGCCGATGTTTTAAATTTAATAGCTGTACTGGGAGGAAGACTTACAGCAATACTTCTAGTCAAGGTAATTTAAATACCACCGCGACCTAACAAGGTATGCTTATAGTTTTTAAAAAAAATTCTCAGAACCACTAATGGAGATCAAAGGAGAAGGAGCCATAGAGTATTACTCAATGGCATGGGGACGCCTGTACGTTTCCCCCATAAGTGGTTCTGAGTGAATATCAGTCTCCACTATAAGCATACCTTGTTAGGTAGCCATGGTATTTAAATTACCTTGCTTCTAGTATATATTACGTCTATTGAGTGAATGTAGTTTTCAATAAAATAAATGATAGTATAGTCGGTCTTATTAAAATGCAAGTAAATCAATGTATATCAATGAACATATTTTCTATGCACTTTACTGGCTCGTATTTTTTGAAATTAAACAGACTTTCTTCCTTTATGGTATGACATGTTTTACGCTTATCTATAGCATTACCGAAAGGTAAGTGTTAACTATCATAAAATATTCGTGACATAAACCTGAGTCCATTTTTACTTACACAAGTACACATTATGCCTTTTCGTTTAAAATGATGTTTTGAGAAGTTTGCTGTTTTATGCTGTATTTAAATTTAAATTAATGTTTAACCTTATTGAGAGTAGCCGAGACAATTTTATATTACGAGAACATTATAAAATATCATGTACTTCGTTGCCTGTATTCATTACATAGTAGGGGCGTATATAGCTACCTTATGGGAATGTCTGATCTGTCTATTTGTCTGTCCATATGTCTGTCTGTTAGCACGTAAACTCAAGAACGAACAGCTTAAGATAATCACTTCAAACGTTCTCTACGTAATCTAAGCAATACAAATGAGGTCGAGGTTGAAAATGATCGATATTGTAGCCATCTTTTAGTACTTCACGTTGTAGAATGTCATTAGATTGTTGTTTGAAAGATTTTTCACTAGGTCAGATCAATCTCAAGTCATACGGGTCAAAGGTTATATGAAAAATACGCTGATAACTAAGGACGTATTGGATTATTATGGGCTGAAGCCCCCCCCCCTGAAATCCAAGAAAAAAAAGCAAAAAATTTCATGCTGATAACGTTCCAAAGACTAATTAACTCCACTAATTTTTTCATGCATCTGACCTGACATGGTTTATTATTTTAAACTACGTTTGATGTTCCACTTTATTATCTTGTTATTAGTTGTTATACATATAACTAATTAGATCGCAGCTTTGTTGGAACTCCATGTGTTTGCCTGATAAGGAGCAGTAATCGGTATGGCGCCTGATAAAAACTTGCTTATCAGGCCAACTTACGATCAATGTAATAAATAACAATAATAAACTGATTAGGTTGACCCACATTGGATATTCCTATATAACATATTAGTTTCATTTCATATGTAATTTTATCCAACATCACAAGACCATGTGTTACGGTTGCTACATCAGAATAGAATAATTATTTTCTAATGTATCGACAATTTTCCATTTTCAGGCCACCGTTCTTTACCTTACATTCAAAGTCACCTAAATCCATATTATCAAGTTTGCTAAATTTTGTTCGTCAATTTCCAAAATACATGTGTTACCTATGAAATCCTGAAATTTCCTGAATTACTTATTTTGCGTCAGTTTAGATGAATGTGTTAAGAATAAGAAAATACAAGTTAACAATTGAGATTTTACTACAGCGGGAGAGAAAATAACTATTATTCAACGATATACGCCTGTGATATGCATTTGTCATGGCGAGGCGATCCCCATAGTACTACAGAGTATACACCACAATATAATAAATTCAATTTTTTGGAAGTGATTTCACAGCCATTTCCTTAAAAAAAGATCTTCCAGGAAATATCATCTATTTATTAATCCATGTAAATGTTCATTTTGGTTTCACGATGTCTATGACCACCTTATATTTCCAGTCCATCGACCGCACCACTATAATTGGCTACAAAGTAGGTCATTCAGATAAGACCTCAATTTATCAACGTGACATAAAATGTTTGTAAAGTGTAACAGATTTCTGCCGTTCATTTTAACGCTTTACAGTATTGAGAAATTCGACAATCAGCGGTCAACGATACAAAATCATGGCACGCGACGTTTTACTCTTCATTGAATAAATCTTACTACTCCGTATTTCCGACTAAAGAAGCTAAGAAAACGTTTTAAAATTAGATAAACATATTCAATCTAACCACCTTCTGGAAACATCCGGAAAGTTACATATTTATATATTCATTTCTGCCTACAAAACTGAAGATCAAGATATTCTCCATCCTACTTTTTAGCCATTTAGAATAACAGTTTTCAGGACGACAGCTAAACATTTCTGAAAAGCGGATGTACAATTAGGTAAACTATTTTTAGTAAATATTACATTTTTTAATAGAAGAGTATGTTTATTGTCAATAATTCCAGATTCAAAGAAAACGGCAGAACGAGTGCATGATAACATCCTAATACCTCCCGAGTTTGAATTCCCACTATTTTAATCCTCCCAGTCCTTGTTTTATTTTTAAGTACTTATTAAACCTGCTATATGTTAGAATTGTAACTAACTGTCAGTTTGTTCTGAAAATAATTTTTATCTGTAGAGTGGGGTCACCTATGGAGTGAAACAAGATTGAGATAAGATACATTTTTAGAAGAAAGACGTCAGAGATTCGTATTTAAACAGCATTGCAAACCATTTGAAGCCTCTGGCCAAATCTTGGGGTGGACGGAAGAAGAACATGACAGATCATTAAAGATGCCTTTCATCGAGCATTTTCAGATAAAGGGAACATTTTTTCGTCATTGAGATTTAGAATTACTCCCCAATTTCAGTCTTTTGGAGTTGGCCTTGTTGCAGCAGATACAAATGATCATCAAGCGGTCGCCCTAAAAATTATTTCCAATGAAAAAGTCGGCAACAGTCAATTTGATTGGTTTAGTGAGGTTTTTTTCTTTTTTTATTGATGATGTCTGTTGTGATATTTCCACACGCAGTCAACCCAGTTTGAAATGTTTACCTACATCCATCCGCAATTTCTGTTTCACTTTAGATTAAATAATCATACGATAAATAGAGATAGGGTAAAGAATATAACGGCACTCTCTAGATTAGTTAATTCATAAACTTACAGCCACTGTCCCTATACAGACATATTTTTCTAGTTGAGGATAATTCTGACTGATTAGTTTAAATCAATCATGCTCATTTTCTTAGCTTCCGCAGTGTAGGATGTCTTCATCTTGAATACTGTTGCATGGTCGATTTTTGTTAACGTCATCTATACTGATTTTCATAGTGATCCTCTCCCTTGGTCAGGAGAGTCTCTCCACAAATCCCACTCCTTTGAGGTAAATTGGCGTGTCTCTTTTATCCCAATCAATTTCAAACCTAAAACACATATCTATTGAGATTTCTTCTACGTCATTATAATGAGCACATAATAAATGATTAGCTTGATCATTTATTTTGTTCAAAATTGAAGAAGAAGAGATTTCATTTTAAATATTTGTAGATATAAAATGAATGAGAATGACAAAGAACGGTCCATTTGCCTCATATGAGTGGGATTTGTAGGGAGACTCTGTCCTATACACATTGAGGGCATCACAATGAAAATCAAAGTAGATGGAGTTGAATAGAGTGGACTGCTTTATGTGAGATGAAGGCATTCTGCACAGCAGAGGCCAGGAAATTGAACATGATTGATTAGAACGAATCATTCAGAATGTTCCACGATAAGGAATTATTTTTGTGAATGTTTGTTCAACACGGTTTGTAAATTATTTATTTAATTTATCGAGCGAGTGTCGATTATTTCTTTAATCCATGTAGATAGACCTTTGTTATTAAAATCTAAAGTGTAACAGAATCTATTTAATGTGGATGGAGATAACCTTTTAAAATGGGATTAATGTATGGACAGTCCAGATTTCGTAATATAATAGAACATTCAACAACGTCACTAAAACAATCAATTTGACTGTTGCCGACTCATTTTATGACCTGTCAAAATTTTATGTTTGTACAATTTCAAGTTTCCCTTTTCAGAATAAAACAAAACTGTAGAAAACTGACGAATAAATACTAATAGGGGAAATAAGTGATGCATAAATATTTAGAGTTAATGAATTGCAATGTTAGATATAAAATGTATCACATAATTCTGGAATAAAAGTTTACGTGTCAATAAAGCCAATCTAAAAATAAACAACAACATGCGTTGTAATTATAATGTTCAATTAATGAAAATTAGGATTTTATTGTTTGAAATAATTAGTGAAGTGAATTAGTGACATATTACAGACAAAATTAATTATGACCAATTTAATGACATTTTTCTGAGAGAAATTTTTGCATTTTTCCTTGTTGAATATTACAAATGTCCAATATTTTATTTTTCCATTGGGCATTTGTTCGTTTTTCTTTATTTGAATTTTATGACGCAAAGGACTTGGCTTCGTCTGATGATGATACTTCCTTAATTTTGGACGAAGCACCATGCTACATTAGCGATGGTTTCGTCATAGCAACAGTCTCGTTCCTTGCACGCTTCTTCGGTAATTCCAGGGGCCCCACAGTTAATGCGGTCGTCAGGATTGGCAATATTGCAGCCACCCTCAACTTCAGCAAAGAAAGGAGCGACGACTAAAATTCCGACGAAGACCAAAAGAAGATATTTGGCAAAAGACATTTTTGAAGTGACGAAAATTAAGTTCACAACAGAAAAAGTGCAAATGTGTGTGATATTCCAAAATTTGTTTTTATGGTAGGAAATAAGTTCTGTGCTTGTAGACGAAATAAGTTAGCTTTAATATTAGCACGAATATGAATTAAATCTTTCGGCTCATGAACTTGTTATTTATACCATTCCTAAAAGCTTAAGTGTGATAAATGAAGTAATTAGCATTATGGCAATCGCTGCCTTGTTCAGTAATTGATCTTGGGATTGAAGTTTAAATGACTTTTCTTAACTATATTTACATATAATCGATTAACATAATTCGGAGCTTCCTATCGTAGGCATTAGGCAAATATATCATATTATAGACCCGGACAAACGTTTTATCGATTCAAACAGTAGAAAAAGGATGTATTTTTCTTGGATATATGTTTAATTACCATTGCTGCCCAAACAAGATGGGAAAAGAATTTCAAGAAATGAGTAGTTAGCTTTTAACGAGTACACTATAGACTAAAACGATAACCAATTTAGGACGCTTGAACAAATTTTCTAGAAATTTGTTTCTGAGTAAATCATTCACCATTTATTCTTTGAACATAGTTACCATTTTCTCAGGGTAGCTATATAGCATAAATTAAGGCACAATGTACTATGCCTGAGGACTAGGGAACAGTTTAAACTGTTGTGCAGTACTGTCCCTAGTTATACTTACCAGAATGACCTGTTTTTACTAGAAAAGTTCAAAATAAGATTGTAGAATATGGGAATTAGTATACTCTTCTCTGCCCTGCCCTGGTCAACAATATACTAAACTCGTACCATGTAGAAGTAGTATAATTATTATATTGTTCTGGAGGAAACGCCAAACTGTTCTTTTGGAAACTGATGCTCAGGAAGGAACAGGAGGAATAGTAAGTTCAATGTATATCCCATCTGAACAGGGAACTGAAAAGGTACTCCTTTTTTACAAAAAAGGTAAAAAGTACTACCTTTTCTAAAAAAGCAGTCCTTTTTACCTCTTTTACCTTATTTACATGTACAGTGGAAGTAAATGGGACACGCTGCTACATCAAAAAAAGGTAAAAAGGCAAAAAAGTTTTTTTTTAAACTTTTTACTTTTAAAACTGCTTTTTTAAAACCTTACTCCTACCTTTTTTATAAAAAAGGCAAAAAAGGTAAAAGGCAAAAAAGGTCCTTTTTTGTTCCCTGCATCTGAACATATGAACCTATGTAAATAGTAAATTTCGAAACCTTGAATATATTACAATTATTACATGTCCAGAAAGGACAAGTATTTCTACTGATTGAGTGTGTTTCTTGCTCGTTCCTAATAGTTAAATTATTGTATTGTAGTATGTATTATCAACTTGTGGTTCCTGAAAATGAGAGTCGTACATTATCATTACAAAGCTAGAACTAGAACATATCATTAAATGTTTGACGTAAACAATTACCTGTGATAACTAAGAAATATAATAATGACATTTTAATATATTGGTCCGAATTGCTTGAAGCCTTTACAAACTGGTTTGATTGTCTAGGAAAAAGCTGTGATGATTAATAATATCCTTTACAGCAAGGTCACATTTAGGAAAAACATGATGATGGTGAGCAATAGATTTTTCTCCACATAATCCAATATTTTGTCTCATGCCTCAATATACACAAAAATATACCCTTTTTCTGCCAGCTGTGAATCGTTTACCATTAGATAATCGGTATAAATCGTTTAACTGATTCATTTAAAAAGCTATTAAGTGTACTTATTATTTTACAATTGCTATTTTATAGCCACTACAATGTCACAAAAAGTGTAAATTACTACTTGGAAAGACGAAAATGCATATCTAACTTGCTTACAATAAATTCTAAGTCGTGTATCCAGCACACATTTCTTCAATCTTTTTAAACAATTGTTCAGAAATTTTTCCATTCAAAATTAACATTAATGAACCTGTGAGTGAATTGTATTTATAGATCTAAGAAAAGAGTAGTACTTCTTAAAATCATTTTTTTATAAACCCAAGAGTAATGCATTGCAAGTCTTATGAATGAAGAATAAGAATCTATAGTGGAACACATTTGTACTTAATGTGGATGGAGATCACACTTTTTAAATGTGATGAATATATAAAGTGAATATTTCGTAATATAATAGAATATTCAACGTCACTAGACCAATGAAATTGACTTTTGACGACTCGTTTTATGGCTGTTTGTACAGTTTCAAGTTTTCGTTTTTAGTTAAAACAAAACTGTTGAAAACTGATGAATAACTCTAAAAATCGATGCATAAATATTTATATTAAATGTATTGGAATGTTAGTTGTTAGACATCAAATGTATCGCATTTTATATAATAAAAGTTATAAATAAAATAATTCTAAAAATAAACAAACACAACATGTGTTAAAAATTGCTGATACAATTTTATTGTTTAAATTATATACATTGTAATGAAGTTCCTGCTGTCAATATTAATGATGATAAATTTAATGACACTTTTCAGAAGGAGATATTATTTGCATATTTGTTTGTTAATATTTATGAATGTCCATAAATTTTATTTTTCCATTAAGTATATATTTTTCTTCATCGGTATTATTATGATGCAGATTTCATCAGATAAATAATGATAATTTCTTAATTGTGAAGGAAGCACCATGGTACATTTATAATGGTTTCGTCGTAGCAACAGCCTCGACCCTCACACGTTTCTCTGGTAATTCCAGGGGCCCCACAGTTAATGCGGTCGTCAGGATTGGCAATATTGCAGCCACCCTCAACTTCAGTGAACAAAGAAGCGACGGCCAAAATTCCGACAAAGCCCAACAGAAACTTTTTGACGAAAAACATTGTTGAAAAACAGCAAGATTGTAAATGGAATTGATATTCCTAAATTGATTTTTATGGTAGGAAATAAGCAAGTTCTGGTATACCCTAAATTCAAGAATAGCACGAGTATGAATTTAAATCTTTCAGTTACCATTTACGAACTTGAAATTTATACCATTCCTAAAAGCTCTAGCAGGACTGCAGAACAAATGAAATTAGCATTACAGCAATCGCTGCCTTGTTCAGTAATTATTCTTGGCATTGAAGTTTAAAATCTAAATAACCATTTACTTACCATCCACTAAAATAATTTGGTACTTGGTAAGCAAGCATATCATATCGACTGCAGTTGTATTAATAAAATAAGTTTTTGTTTGTATCTGTAATTATTATTGCTTCCTAAACAAGAGGGGAAAAGCATTTGAAGCAATGATTTCTCCGCTTAACCAGTAATGGATAGCAACGGCTTATGACTAAAACGACAGCCAATTTAGGAGTAAACCAATTTCTTAGTCTATTTTTAATCTATTGTTTTTAATAAACTGTACAAATTTTTGGAGGAGCCAACATTTTAAATTTCATTTAAAAATGTGGCTTGTCACTTTGCAATGTTAAGCAGACGATATGTGACATGCCAGATTCTTTAGTATAATTTTGCAGTTATGACGATAATTAACTTACTAATTAGGTTCAATGTATATCCGAATTGAATTTGTAACGCATAAGTTTCGAAATCTTGAATATATTACAATTGTAACGTGTCCAAAGAAAACAGGTTGGGTACCTGTACCTCTAGAGTTTGAGAGCTTTCTTATGCTCGTTCCTGATTGCTAATTATTTTTTTGTATTATCACTTTGTTATTCCTGAAAATGAGTCTTACATTATATTGTCATTAGTCATTACAAACACCTGCAGCGAATCATTAAGTGTTTTACGGATGCCAATTAATATGATAAGTAAGAAATTTAATGACGCTCGAATATAGTGGTCCAAACCCGAACTTCCTGAAATTTTTCTGAACGGATTTGAGTGTCTAGAAAATAGCCACAAAGGAAGATATTATATCCTCTAAATAACAAGCAAGGCTGCATTTGGAACGACATCAGGGGCAATTTCTCCCGTTTTCTGCGCCTCTGCCAATTTTGGATCGCCCTACCATGTTGATACATACATTGATAGATAAATAGGTAAATCTAGCCTTTGGGAATTCGTACATTATTCAATAGATTAGTGTTTCTGCATATTACACAGCAAATAAGCTCAATTTTCAATGTCAAGGCTTGTGACAAGAAATATAATTAGACTTTGAGTAATAATGGATCTAGTTTTGTGAGGCTAAACGACTATAATTACAGCCATATTTATATTTACGCTAAGTATTTATTTGAAAATATATTTTATCCAAATTAAAGATAACTAGGTATTAGTAAATGAGTTTAAATTGGTAATTCATTGCCATGCATAGTTAATTGTTAAGTGTACGAGCAAAATTAATACAAAATGTAGTTTGGGGAATATTTATTTTTTGTATTTATTTCTCAAATTTGATGTGCCTATTCTTGCTTTATCATATGTTCAAAATCGGCGACTAATGTTGCAATTTTGTAACACAAGTGTTTAATTTAACTGAAACATATTATCTATTAGTTTTTTTGTGTGTCGAATATTTATTTGTCAAATTAATTTTAAGTCAAAATCATATTTTTGCAAATTTAATACAAAATATGTTTAGAAATTTTAATTTTATTTAGAGAAATTTGTAAGGAACTAATAGGCTACTTTAATAATACGTTACTTTTCGAATACATACTTTAAGGGTTATAATCATACAGAAGTTGAAAAAAGGTTATATTAATTTAAAGAGTAGTTAAAAACCATTCAAGTGTAAAATGTTTTTGGCTAACCGCCGACTTTACAGCCACTGACATCGCACTTAATTGGAATTTGTGGTACTTTATCAATGCAACCTCCCAGCACTAGCACTCCTTTACATGGGTTGCATTTGCACCTCCACCGATATCTCCATCTGTACCAGCGTCTTTCACACTTTCCAGGCTGCCCTCTGGCTTTGCAATGTTCCACGCATTCTGTCCCTCTGGGACATCCTTTATCCGCTGTAATATTCAAAATATTAAAGCATGGGAAATATTTTATAGTGTATGTTTAAAATAATAAGTGAAAGGAATAGGTACTACCGGGTCCAGAAGTTCAAATTTACCATAATAAACTAGTGTCTTATATTGAGATATTACTGAGTAATCACGAGGAGCCCAGGAATGTTTTTTTGGTAAATTTGGGCTGCCGGCAAGCACGTATCCAGAGGGGGGCCGGGGGGGTCCGGGCCCCCCCCCCCCTAAGCTTCCAAAAAAGACGATTTTTTTGTCAAAACAGATTAAAAATCCAAAAAGTTTTCGCGCTTCGCGCGAATATGCCATAATTTTACTAATATATTTCATGTGCCCCCCCTAGGTCAAATTCCTGGATACGTGCTTGGCTGCCGGACCTGGTATTTAGATTCATGTAACGTACCTGCTGTCACAGCTATCAAAATTGTGGCCACAAGCAGCAAAATGAGCAGTTGTTGCTTACAGAACATGTTTATTAAAATTTTTTAGTGCAGAGACAGTTTTCGATGTCGATATAATTAATTATCAGCAGTTCTGAGAGGACTGACTATTCCTAGTCTTATATTGCTATTTATAGCCATTTGTGGGATGATTTTATTGAGGGCGTATATATGTATAATGGTTTGAAATTATTCTCTTTTTTCCTGTTCAGTGGAACTTATCTCTGCTACGTAACTTTTTCCTTGTTTAAAGTTTCATTATGACCCAGTTAATCCTTGTCGCTGATATTTTCTTGTATTCTTTCGGATTAACAAGTATTTGTAAATAATATAATCACAATTTCAAAATACTTAGAAATGTGCTCTCCATAATATTCCAACTAATGTGTGAGTTCATTATATTTATTGTTTACATGAGTCATTTAATTAAACTGTAATATTTGCCGACCAATACGCCAATATGTAGAGCATTTGTAATTCCTGGTGATAACCTGTCTATGAATAATAGACTTAGGTAATTAGTTAGTTGTATGGCTTTACTGCCTTTTATCTCGCTTACTAGATCTAGCTCAGTAGAATCATTTTTCTGGACCACCTCACATATAATAAATGGGCTCCTTTTTAATATTTCTATATCAACCTTTAATATAGACTATGACATAAGATAAAATCAAATATTATATTATAATACACAAAAAAGGAAGGACAATATCAGATTATATTTCATCGACGAAAAAGTTTTCCGCCAGACTACGGAGTGAGTAATAAAAAGATGGCGTATACCCAAAATACTATCAGGGTGTTTCATCTGTGTTATAACTAGAGCCGCAAAGATTTAATCAGCCCTTCTAATACTTAAATTTATATTAGATATTTTAATTATGATTGTTGATAAATTATGATTCACTCATTACAAATTATAAAGAACTAACCTGGTACCAACATGAGCACAGAGATGCGTTATAGGGCATTATTTATAATACTCGTATTGTATTATAGATATATATAATTTTTAAATGCGGGCGAAAATATAAATAACTGTCAATTTTGCCAGAATTTTCTAGGCTGTTTTAAGCATGGTTATTTATTTGGTTTTTATCCTATCCTGTAAGCCTGTAATAAATATCACTTGATGATGATGATGATGGTGATGCAGAAACCAGTCGAATGTCAAATGGCCGGCAATGATTGTTACCAGGATTACCAAAACAATCTGGAATTTGAGAGTTTTGCGAATATTTTCTGGAATATTGTCTTGAATCATTCTTTGACATGGATCGTAATCTAACTACCAAAATTGGTATGGTAAACAGATGAACAAGCAATTTGAGGTAATTAAACTTTTTAAAAAGCGAAAAGTGCCGTTGGGACGCATATACAGTAGTTCAATAACAAACTTTAGGTAAACAATATATCCAATACTAATAGTTAATAATCTTCGTAAACTAAAAATAAAGTGTCTTTGAAAAATTTTTTGATTGATGGACTGAAAGAAATTACTATATTTGTACAACTTTTACAATAGATTAAAATTTCTTTGCCACGAGGAAGCGCACATATATGTAAGCAACTTTGATTTAGCATTAACTTATACTTGATCTAATCGTCTTATTCATTTATACAATTCAATTTGCTTTTACAACATTTCAATTTGAAAGGCAGTATATAAACATCATATTACTACTGTTCCATGTTTAAGCGGATTTATATTATCATTTAGCACAAGGATTACATATATTTTTATACAGCCTGTACAGAACATTTAATTTAAGTTTAAGATTTAAGTTTAAGGGAAAAATGGAATTCGTATGGCACACACCTTAGTTTTGTATGGGATTTTGAAAAAAAGTTTATCTAACTTTGTATGGAACTTATGAATACGTATGGCAGAACTGAATAGGTATGGTAGTTTTTTCTTGTTTGTAATGCAGTTAAATGTTAATAATTCGAAATGTCAATGTCAATATTAAATAGCTATATTATATAATTAGATTAATTGAGTAATGGTAATCAAATCGGTATTATTGTCGTTTTAGAGCTCCTTGAGGTTTTTTTGCCCTACCCATTTTTATTTTCTGTCCTATGTCCTCTTGCCTTCTTTTTTTCATTTTCTTTGTCACTATCGTCACCGTCAGTGTCACAGTCACTATCCGTTTTGTATTGCAAACTAACAAATTTACTTGACCCGGCCATGGTCCTTGTGTTCACTGAAAGGCAACTTGTAACGAAATAACATGAAACACAAATACAGCAGACAAGAATCACAGATAACATGCTAATTACATATTATTTATGTATGTCTCCCATACATATACATACTTCCATACACATTCAAACATTAGGCTCTTTTGAACACCATACCAGGTAAGACTAAATGTTAATAATTCCGCCATACAGAATTAAGGTGTACGCTATACGACTTAAAACGCACCCTAAGTTTAATTTACTTTCGCCGTTTTAATATCGAGTAATAAAATCAAATATCTTAATACACCAAGGAGGAAGTACGTTATATGGCTGATATTTCAAAGAAAAGAAAGCTTTTCCGCACAGAGTACAGATAAGAATTTTTAACAAGTTGATATATAGAAGATTATCATTTAGTTTTATCTGCTGTATATAATGCTAGAACAGGGAAAGATTCCAAGAAAAGATATAAGGTATTCTCCATAAGTAGTTTGAATGGTATTTCTATAGGTCCCTAGGTCTCTAAGTATTATATCTAAAAAGTATAATATAATAATAAATAATGTGTTATACCGACAAGTTTTGCGTACTAATAACCCAAATTCCGAATAGTTAATTCAATGCATCATTAAATAAACCATTCTTACAGAAATCAATTGTTGGACCATATACGTCACAATAAAGCGAAAATAAAAATTTTTCATAGCAGTAAGATGAACCAGGGACGTATTTGACAAGAGCAACGTGATTGCGGTGTCAATGGCATTTTGAATGAAAGTTACATATGACTTCCGTTGAATTGGAAAATAGCCAGAACAACTAATTGCAATGTAATTGTGAGTTTTCAATCTTTTCAGATAGTATTTTCGCATTAAGACGTTACTCCATTTCAGTTTAAATTGCTTGGAGCTCGCGGCCACCTCTCCAACATACCAAAATACAATTCTCGTTGATATGATGTTTATAAAAAATAGCATTGCCCACAATAGATAGCCCGGCATAGGAATTAAATCTTTCAATTTGATGACACAGAATATAACGAGAGAGATTATAATTTGATAAGCTATCAATATATAATTCCTACAAGCTTAGAAGATAATTCGTTTATCCTGTGATTGAGTAGAATCAGGCCAGGTGATTCTCGGTAAAAGTACACCAGCAAGAAGAGATAAACAGAAAAATATATAATACACACAGAAAATAATGATATTGTATAGCTCAAAATTGGGCTTGGGGTAAAAAATTCTTTTAAAAGTCGAAATGTGCCGTAATGTAGAGGCATATAGCGGTAGAAAGACAAACATTAAATAACCAAAATATCCAATGCTGTCGATTGGTTGTGAAACTTGCACAAATTATTTTGCTGTAAAATGAATACGGGACCAAGAAAAATGTCTCGGAAAACTTAGAAAGATATTTTAGAATCTTTAAATAATAAAAATAAAACTTTTGTGAAAAAAACTTGTTTACTAATTGCGAGAGGGAAACTACCATTGCATCTACTTTCATATTAGACTCGTTTTTTTGCAGGATTGACAGGCTTATATATAGATAAGAAACTTCAACTTATTATAATCTATAATAATCTATAAGTTTATACTCTTTGATTTATTCGTCGAACATAACAATTTAAAAGGCAATAAAGCCTTATAAGAGTATTCTATGTTTAAGTGAATTTATATGATTTAGAACAAACATTAAATATAATTTTACCGCCCTAAAGAACATATAATATTTTGTCCAGTTTTAATATTTGTTTTCCTAGTATTAATGTGAAAAGATAAAATCATTTTCATCTGCTATAATATTACAGCTGCAGCCACCAAGACTCCGAGAGGTGGACGCTCATGATACATAAAATAAAGAAAACAAAAATTATTATTATGTATGTTATAATATTATATTTATGCATATTACAAAAAAAATACTAAGCTCTGGGTTAGTATTAGCATATTTTGAAATTCATTCAAAATATTGACACTTAAATCTTTCGAAATTCAATAGCGGCTGTACTCTGGTGGCCTATGATTATATAGTCTTGATTATATAACTTTTAGCATATGAAAGGTTTTGGTGATAAAAAGTATTAATAAAATAAGTCAGTTAAATCTTGCTAATTAGCCATTTGGGGTGGGGACCGTATGTCTAAATATCATATAGCTACGATGTTCTCGAATCGTCATCGCCATATATATATGCTATAAACTCAATCTGTTTGTATATGGACTGCGTTGTTTTGTACTCTCTGGCAGACATTAAAAATAAATTGCAAAGTAGAATTTAGTAGCTCTTTTTTCAATTTTTTGATTTAACTAATTTTAAAAATTATTTGAAAATTTTACATGCTCAAACGCTGCATTACCCAAAAAGGTTGCACAGATTGTAGTGCTTTGTTGTGGTTAGAGTATAGACATGATTCTTACTGAAAAAGACATATACATGAAAGAATAAATATATCCACCTCATATGCTATAGTTAACAAAAAGAGTCCTTTAATCACCTAATTATATAATTGGTGTCTAAGTCTATGTAAACTTAATTAAAGCCACGGTTCAGGTTAAACTAAATTATGTAATGGATTTTATTAAAACAAATTATTAAAAAGAAAATAGTAGAACTAAAGTAAAAGAATACTAAAATAAAATAGGTAAATTAAGGTTGAATAAAATAATTGGGTCTGCTAAAATAACGAGACTAATTAAAATAACGGATTTGATTAAAATATAACGTTAATTGAAGTAATGCTATTGGTAACATAAGGAGGCAGATTAAAACAGTGGGACTAATTAAAATGGCGTAATTAACTAAAGTAACGAATAACGAAGAAAATTAAAAAACGGGAGTTTTTAATAATCCCGAGGGCTATAAAAATTATCAAGGGATACTAAAATACAAGGGGTTATTGAAATAACTGGGGTTACTGAAATAATGGAATAATGTAAGTAACGGGGTTATTTACAATGACGGGGCCATTTAAAGTAAATAGTACTGCTGATGCACATTACCACATATCATTATTAATTTATTGTCAATAATATTATTTTGAATATTGTGTACCGGTGGGGAAAAAATTAAACAGTAACTTTAGAAAATATTTAACTTTTTGGTAAAATGATTTGGATTTGATACACTATTATTATAATGACTCAATATATAAATGTAGAGTTGATAATTTCCCGTCTATAGGACGGGCTTATTTTTAGTCGAGTAATAAAATCAAATATCTTAGTACACAAAAAAGGAAGGACGCTATGAGAGTGATATTTCAAGGAAAAGAAAGCTTTTCCGCACAGACTACAACTATGCTTATATTAACAAGTTGAAATAAAGTAGAAGATTATCAATATTATCATTTAGTTTCATGTGTATATAATGTGATGTGTATATAATGCTAGAATCGGAAAGATTCCAAGAAAAGATATAAGATATGGGGCAGCTCGCCCTGAGTACATTAAATAGAAAGTGTTGAAAAATTTTACATGTATATAGATCGTATAATATTGACTTGATTAGTGTTTTTAAGACAAAAGCATGTTGCTCAAAGTTAAATTTATACAGAGCAGATATAATAAGGAGATAACTTCATTTTAATCATAGCTTTAATTTAATCATCACTTTTTAATTGTACCTATTTTTAATTTGGCATCTCACGAATACATGACAGGTAATGTAAAGAACAACCTGTTGTAAGTATTGCTGTAGGATAAATATTAGCTAATGTAGAGCAAGGATAGAATGTTTGTTATGAATGACAGTCAAGACCTCATTAAATTCAATGGTGAAAGTCAATAACTTGTTGTCGTATTTTGTCGTATTGCCATTTCAGGATATATTATTCCGATTGTATTTACATATGCATTCCACAGGAATGATGAAAAATGGACGTTTACTGTATATCAATAACTTTTATTTATTTTATATATTAAGTGATGGAAACATTTTAAGAATTATAAGGTTTTACAAAGATCAAATCTGCAAGGAAAACCATATATTCACGACAAAGTTAATTATTTTAAATAATAAAGCTAAGACTTTCAACTTATACACTCTATTTTCAAAAATGTACACAAAAATGTACACAAGAAACAATAAACATCGGGTTTCAGCAGGCTCTGCTAATCTGTAATGTATGATATAATTTATCTTTTACACAAAAATACTAAATTACCTGTATGTAGTTGATATACCATAATATGAATATTATATGAATTAAATAAGCAAAGCGAAAGTCAACAAATTAAAAAGTATGTGCCTATTAGCCATGTAATTAACTACCTTATTAGTGTGATGCCTGTAAATCTACAACATCCTAGTTGTTTTTATTTCAAACTGTCAATTTAGTCCAAGGCATTATTGTTTGTTGCCCCCTAAACCAAATTTCTCATTACGTACGTATAATGTATTTGTATGCAAAGACATCAGGGCATTAGTTTTGTATTTAACTACTCTATTATTATTAATGCACTTTAATTGACAAAAGCGATGTGATTGTGTTGTCCAGGACATTTAGCATGAAAGTGACATATGTTTTCCGTTGAACTGGAAAACATCCAGAACAACTCAATGCAAAGTACTTGTGAACCTTCAATCTTTTCAGATAGTATTGCCCTCTCAAAATGCGTCTCCATTTCAGCTGAAATTGCTTGGAGCTCTCGGCCAGATCTCCAATATACCAAAATATTAATCTCGTCCCTATCATGTCAATTAAAAATAGCATTGGCCAAAATAGATAGCCTGGCATGGGAATTATATTTTTCAGTTTGATGACACAGAATATAGTGAGAGTAAAGACAATTTGTAGAGCTGTTAATACAATTCCTACAAACTTAGAAAATAATTCATTGATCCTGTGATTGAGTAGAATCATTGCTTCATAGAATCGCATTGCTTCCAGTACGTATTTAATATTTGACCCATCATCATTGGAACAGATTCCGTTGGTGTAGTGAATCTGACCGACCAAGTAAAGCATCATTGCACCACTAGCTATGAAGATAGAACCCATTGCATGAAAGGTAATTATTACTATACAGATCGCTGCAAATATTTGGAAGCTGACAGTTGTTCTAATTTCCATTGGGAAGATCTCCTGAATAATTCTTTGGACAGGATCGTAGTCAACACCCATGACAGCTTGAAGTGCTACGAGAAACGGCATAATGAATAAATTAGCTGTACAAACCATTACCAGTACGCAAATTAATTTAAGACTCGTGTCCAGTTTTTTGCTGTTGATCTTCTGTCCAATTTCAGATTCTATTACAAATAATAAATTAAATTACACATTGCTAATAAATTGAGAATATAATGTAAGGATCAGCAATCAAAATCAACCTGCGCAAAGCGCCATGCATGCAAAAGTCAGAAAATTCATTTTGGAAACAAAATTACTCAGCAAAATATAAAAATTAAGCAGATTGAATACGACTAAAAAACTTTTCTGTATAATACTATTTAATATTTAAATAATTATTTAGTAATTCTCTTGGTATTATTACTACTACTATGAGGTCCAGCATTATTTTTATTTTTGAAATTAATTATAAATTCGCTAAACTCGCAGGCACTAATAACAATGTCAATAAAATACATATTTGTAAAACTTACCTTCAATTTTTGTTGCAAGAAAGAAGATATGATGGAAAAGGACGAATATTCTCTTGCCGAGTATCACATAGACACAGTCAAAAAGAACAGATGTGCATGTACTTACATAATACACACAAAAAATAATGATCTGGTATGATAGAAAGTTTGGGCTGGGATAAAAACATTCTTTTAATAGTCGAAATGTGCCATAGAGACATATAGCAATAGAAAAACAAACATTAAATGACCAAAATATCCAATGATGTCGATTGGTTGTGAAACTTAAACTAATTATTTTGCTATTAAATGAATACGGGATTAGGAAAAATCTATCGGAAAACTGAAAAACTAATTTTAGAATGTTTGAATAATAAAAATGAAATTTTTGAAAAAAAAAATGGTTTACTATCTGCCGGAACGAAACTCCCATTATATCTACTTTTACACTGGAGTCAAGTCTCTCTTTTGAAGGAATAACAGGCGCACATATGGGTCAGGGAACTTTAATTCAACATGTTTACTTAACCTAATAATCTCATATTCTTAAACATTCAATTTATTGATTACATATGAACTCAATTTAGCATTATTCGTTGAAACGAATAACAAACAATGTCAAACAGAAGAAAGGTAAAATAAATTTTTCTACAGCCCATTCAAAACATATATTCTATTGGCTTCAGGTTTAACATTTGTTTTCCTAGTTTTAATATCAAGCAATGAAATCAAATATCATAATGTAAAACAAAGGTAGGATGCCATGGGTTTGCTATTTTATTTAGAGAATTCGCCATAGAACATTGAGAGGGTTTTTAAGTTGTTGTAATAAGGTAGGATATTATCGCTTAATTTCATCTGCTATAATACTGTTGTGGTAAAGCTTTCGAGCAATAATTTAGAGCAGGACGACCTGAATAGAAAAAACAAAGTGAGTGGAGAATTTATATTTCGAATGTATTATAAAATATAGAAGACACATTTTAATACCTCAGCTTGTGTACCAACATTAACATTGAGACCATAATATTATATTCTGAAAGTATAAGATGTAAAGTTGTAATTAGGAGTAGAAAAATGTATTTATTTCACTATGATGGACATTCATACTCAGTTTTTTGATGATTAATAATAGTCTCAATTTTTATAATTTCTATAGCCAAGTAGAATTCAACCGAACAAATGGCAGTAAAACAAGATATACTAAAATTATTAACGAAATAATATTAAGTCAATGTGGAGAATAAGCTGTAGAAAATATTGCCGTAGAAGAAATAATATTAGTAGCTGAACTAGAGCAAGGATCGAATGTTTGTTTAAAACTTCATAAAAAATTCAATCATACAAGTCAATAACTTCATGTTATTGTTTTTGTCCTATTGACATTTCGTATGATATTATTCCGATTCAATTCACATATTCATTCCACAAGTAAAGTAAACAATCTACTGTGTAATATATCAATTACTTTTATTTAACAGTTATTATTAACTAAGTGATGTATACATTTTAAGAATTATTAGATTTTACAAAAACTCAATACCTAAGGACAATATTATATATTTATGACGGAGGTAATTAGTTAATAAAGCAGAGACTTGCACCTAATTCATCATTCACTTCAAAAATGTAAACATAGTACATTTGCAGAAAATAAATAAACAACGGGTTTCAGCGGGATCTGCCTATCTATGATTTATGTCTATTACACAAAAATATTAATTTACTTGTATGTAGTTGTTATACCATGTGAATATTATATGAATTGTCATATGCAAAGCAAAAGCAAACAAATTGATAAATGCAACTATTAGCCATGTAATTAACAACGTTATTAATGCTTGCCAATCTACAACATCCAAGTGGTTTTGTTTTAAAACTGCCAATTTAATTCATGGCATTAATGTTTGCTGCCCCGTCAATATTTCTCAATATGTATGTGTAATTTATCTCATACTAACATGCAAAGCCATGAGGACATTAGCTTAATATTTAATTACTCTATTATCATTACTACACCTTAATTGACAAAAGCAATGTGATTGTGTTGTCTAGGACATTTTGCATGAAAGTGACATATGTCTTCCGTTGAACTGGAAAACAGCCAGAACAACTCAATGCAAAGTACTTGTGGGTCTTCAATCTTTTCAGAAAGTATCTTTGTCTTAATATGCGTCTCCATTTCAGTTGAAATAGTTTGGAGCTTGCGGCCACCTCTCCAATGTACCGAAACACGAATCTCGTTCCTAAAATGTCTATGACAAATAGCATTGGCCAAAAGAGATATCCCGGCATGGGAATTATATCTTTTAGTTTGATGACACAGACTATGGTGAGAGTTATGACAATTTGCAGAGCTGTTAAGATAATTCCTATCAGCGTAGAACACAGTCCATTTATCCTTTGATTGAGTAGAATCATTGCTTCGTAGAATCGCATTGCCTCCGTTACGTATTTAATGTTTGATCCATCATCATTGGGACCAATTCCATTAGTGTAGTGAATCTGCCCGACCAAGTAAAGGGTAACGACACTAGAGCTTATGAAGATAGAACCAACTGTATGAAAGGTAATCATAAGTACAAAGATGACTACAAACATTTGAAAGCTGAGAGTTGTTCGAATTTCCATCGGGAAGATCTCCTGAATAATTGTTCGGATAGGATCGTAGTCGCCTCCCATGACAGCTTGAAGTGCTACGAGAAACGGCATAACGAATAAATTAGCTGTACAAACTATTGCCACTAAGGAAAGCAATTTAAGAAGCCTGTCGAATTTTTGGCTGTTGATCCTCTGTCCAATTTCAGATTCTATTACAAATAATAAAAGATATTGCACACTCCTATTAAATTGAGAATATGATGTGAAGGTAAGCAATTAAATTTCCACCAAAGCTATGCTCTATGCGTTGGTTCATTCATTCATGGGCTTAAGGCAGCACACAATATCAAAGTCAAAGAAAATACGTATTTTTAAAACTTACCTTCAATTTTTGTTGCAAGAAATACGACTTGATGGAAAATGACGAATATGTTCTTGCCCACAACAACATGAAGACAGTCAAAAAGTATAGATACACACATACATGTATAATACACACAAAAGATAATGATTTTGTACAACTCAAAATTGGGCTTTGGGTAAAAAAATTCTTTTAAAAGGTGAAATGTGCCATATAGACATACAACGGTAGAGCAACAAACATTAAATGACCAAAAAACCCAATGATGTTGATTGGTTGTAAAACTTAAAATAATTTTTTTGCTATCAAATGAATATGGAATCAGGAAAAATTTGGCGGATAGATGACAAATAAATTTTAAAATGGTTAAATAATAAAAATAAAATTTTTGTGAGAAAAATTTGTTTACTGAATGCCGGAACGAAATCCCCATTATATCTGTTTTCGCACAGCACTTTCTAAGTTTCTCTTTGCCACGAATAACTGGTGCATATTATTTGGGTCGCGAAGCTTTAATTTAACATGTATACATAATCTAATAATCTCATTAATTTATATAATTCAATTTAGTTTTACAATACTTCAATTTCTCCGCTAATAAACATCATATTGCTGTTATATATTAGAAAGGAGTAAACAGATTTTTCTACAGCCTATATAGAACATAATAATATTATGTTCTATATAATATTATGGCTTGCTTTTCTCAGGTATAATGTCGAGAAATAAAATCCAATATCATATTACAAAAAAGGAAGGACGCCATAAGTCTATTTCCTTTATTACTATTTCAACGAGAGGAATTCCGCTCCGCGCAGACTACTGAGTTTAAATAAGGTAGAATTTTATCATTTAGTTTATTCTGTTATATAATACTAGGGTCGTTAAGCTTTTAAGAAATAATATAGAGCAAGGGCAGGACGACTCGAATAGGAGAAACAAAGGGAGTGGTACCCACAAGCAGCAGGTGGATATTTGAGAAGGAAACTTTAAATTACCAGATGTGTGATAATATAATAATCTCATGAATTGATATAATTCAATTTATTCTTACATATACCAATTCATTTTAGTATTATTTGTTTAAACGAATAGCAAGCAATAATAAACAAAAAAGATTAAAATATTTTTCTACAGCCTAGTCAAAACATATTCTATGGGCTTGACTGACAATAATATGAAAACTATTCTATAAGAAATGGAATTAATTATCACTGGATGTTACCCAGATGTTTTCTATCAACATTTTTCTGTTGGATCTGAATCGGGAATTTTATAACAACTGTTTCTTTTTTCCCAAAGCATCAGCTTTTTCCATCTTGGAAAAGCAGAGGAGAACATTTTATATAACACATTCATATAATAATAATATTTGGTAATCCTGCCATAATAGCTTATATAAGGGTACTAGAAATTAGCTTACGCCGAATAGAATATAGCACACGCCGAAGTGGAAAATAGCCGAAGCCGAAGTAAAATTTTAGCCCACGCCGAATAGAAGTTAGCCTACACCGATGCATCTGCGCCGAAGCCGAAGGAAAATAGCCGAAGCCGAAGTGGAAAATAGCATAGCATAAGTTGGTTGAAATTGGCCGACGCCGAATGGAAAATAGCCGATGCCGAAGCAAAAGTGAAAAGTTGTCGGCGCCGAAGTAAAAATATACCTGCCGACGCCGAATAGAACACAGCCGACGCCGAAGGGGAAAATAGCCGAAGCCGAAGTGGACATTAGCCGAAGCCGAATAGAAATTAGCCGACGCCGACGTGGAAATTAGCCGAAACCGACGTGGAAAATTACCGAAGCCTAAGTGGAAATTGGCATACGCCGATGCCGAAGCATAAATTGCCGAAGTTGTGGTGTAAATTTCACCGCCGAAGCCTAATAGAACACAGCCGACGCCGAAGTGGAAAATAGCCGAAGCCGACGTGGAAGTCAGCCGAAGCCGAATAGAAATTAGCCGACGCCGACGTGGAAATTGGCCGAAGCCGAAGTGGAAAATCGCCGAAGCCGAAGTGGAAATTGGCATACGCCGATGCTGAAGCATAAATTGCAAAAGTTGGGGCGTAAATGTCACCGCCGACGCCGAATAGAACACAGCCGACGCCGAAGTGGAAAATAGCCGAAGCCGAAGTGGAATTTAGCCGAAGCCGAATAGAAATTAGCCGACGCCGACGTGGAAATTAGCCGAAGCCGAAGTGGAAAATCACCGAAGCCGAAGTGGAAAATCACCGCAGCCGAAGCCGAAATAATATATCTATGATCCTACAAAATCATATGTAATGCAGTATTTATGATGTCAGGATGGTATTTTTGCATATATATACGCATGTAGTATGTATGTATAGGGTAGGGATTTATGGGGCTGTAAAAGAAGTAACTTTGGCAGTAAAATAAAGTCTTTGGGGCATGGGTACTATAGGCATTAAAACTGAGTACTGACGGCAGTAATATAAAGTACGAAAGGCAGTAATACGGGTATAAGTGGCTGTAGCACAAAAATTATTGTATGTCTCATTGAAAAGCATTAATTAGAAGACTTAAGGCTTTGCATACTCCTTGAGCATACAAATGAATACAATTTAACATAGTGTAGTTTGATGCAGCGATAACTTGCTATCTGATAAGAAATTTAAGGTAATTCATTATTTCGTTGGAGTTGTGGTCAGACGGTCAGACTAGACACAGACGTGAACTCGATTCTTATACTTAGAAGACTCAGTTTTAGTAAAAAACAGCTTCCCAACTTGTTTATTCTTCCAGTTCTGACACAGATTCAGAAATTGAAAATCGTACCAATAATACCACAGAAAATACTAAAATCAACTGGAAACTGGTAAAGAAATATGATACTCAAGAAGAAGCCTATGAAGACATTAAAATTAGTGGTCTATTCAATACCAAGACCATAATCAAGATAGCAAAGTTATATATTATTTTTGCAAAGACAATAAAAAGTGTCCATGTAAGCGAAAGCTTCAAGTTGATAGTGTTATTATTTTATGGTAAAACGACTCTGCCCATTTTCATTTTGTGAAAAAGTTGTCTCGTGAAACTAAAGACGAGATAGTCAAAATACTTCAAGGGGGAATACAAAGACCGAAACAAATCTTAAAACAGTTGGAAGAAAATAAGACAACAATTCCTAAGCTCGATCAGTTAAAAAATTTCCTAAAACGACACAAAAAAATGTATGCAAGGCTGTATATATGTAATATGTATGTATGCATGGTTAGATATATGTAGTATTCATGTATTCATGGTTAGATATATGTAGTATTCTTGTATGCATGGTTAGATATATGTAGTATTCATGTATGCATGGTTAGATATATGTAGTATGCATGTATGTATATACATAGTATGTATTATGCATGGATGTATGTGTAATATGTATTTATCCATGGTCAGATACTACATATATCTAACCATGCATACAAGAATACTACATATATCTAACCATGAATACATGAATACTACATATATCTAACCATGCATACATACATATTACATATATACAGCCTTGCATACATTTTTTTGTGTCGTTTTAGGAAATTTTTTAACTGATCGAGCTTAGGAATTGTTGTCTTATTTTCTTCCAACTGTTTTAAGATTTGTTTCGGTCTTTGTATTCCCCCTTGAAGTATTTTGACTATCTCGTCTTTAGTTTCACGAGACAACTTTTTCACAAAATGAAAATGGGCAGAGTCGTTTTACCATAAAATAATAACACTATCAACTTGAAGCTTTCGCTTACATGGACACTTTTTATTGTCTTTGCAAAAATAATATATAACTTTGCTATCTTGATTATGGTCTTGGTATTGAATATACCACTAATTTTAATGTCTTCATAGGCTTCTTCTTGAGTATCATATTTCTTTACCAGTTTCCAGTTGATTTTAGTATTTTCTGTGGTATTATTGGTACGATTTTCAATTTCTGAATCTGTGTCAGAACTGGAAGAATAAACAAGTTGGGAAGCTGTTTTTTACTAAAACTGAGTCTTCTAAGTATAAGAATCGAGTTCACGTCTGTGTCTAGTCTGACCGTCTGACCACAACTCCAACGAAATAATGAATTACCTTAAATTTCTTATCAGATAGCAAGTTATCGCTGCATCAAACTACACTATGTTAAATTGTATTCATTTGTATGCTCAAGGAGTATGCAAAGCCTTAAGTCTTCTAATTAATGCTTTTCAATGAGACATACAATAATTTTTGTGCTACAGCCACTTATACCCGTATTACTGCCTTTCGTACTTTATATTACTGCCGTCAGTACTCAGTTTTAATGCCTATAGTACCCATGCCCCAAAGACTTTATTTTACTGCCAAAGTTACTTCTTTTACAGCCCCATAAATCCCTACCCTATACATACATACTACATGCGTATATATATGCAAAAATACCATCCTGACATCATAAATACTGCATTACATATGATTTTGTAGGATCATAGATATATTATTTCGGCTTCGGCTGCGGTGATTTTCCACTTCGGCTTCGGTGATTTTCCACTTCGGCTTCGGCTAATTTCCACGTCGGCGTCGGCTAATTTCTATTCGGCTTCGGCTAAATTCCACTTCGGCTTCGGCTATTTTCCACTTCGGCGTCGGCTGTGTTCTATTCGGCGTCGGCGGTGACATTTACGCCCCAACTTTTGCAATTTATGCTTCAGCATCGGCGTATGCCAATTTCCACTTCGGCTTCGGCGATTTTCCACTTCGGCTTCGGCCAATTTCCACGTCGGCGTCGGCTAATTTCTATTCGGCTTCGGCTGACTTCCACGTCGGCTTCGGCTATTTTCCACTTCGGCGTCGGCTGTGTTCTATTAGGCTTCGGCGGTGAAATTTACACCACAACTTCGGCAATTTATGCTTCGGCATCGGCGTATGCCAATTTCCACTTAGGCTTCGGTAATTTTCCACGTCGGTTTCGGCTAATTTCCACGTCGGCGTCGGCTAATTTCTATTCGGCTTCGGCTAATGTCCACTTCGGCTTCGGCTATTTTCCCCTTCGGCGTCGGCTGTGTTCTATTCGGCGTCGGCAGGTATATTTTTACTTCGGCGCCGACAACTTTTCACTTTTGCTTCGGCATCGGCTATTTTCCATTCGGCGTCGGCCAATTTCAACCAACTTATGCTATGCTATTTTCCACTTCGGCTTCGGCTATTTTCCTTCGGCTTCGGCGCAGATGCATCGGTGTAGGCTAACTTCTATTCGGCGTGGGCTAAAATTTTACTTCGGCTTCGGCTATTTTCCACTTCGGCGTGTGCTATATTCTATTCGGCGTAAGCTAATTTCTAGTACCCCTTATATAATGCGATCAGTATTACCTGTAGCGTTTGTTTATTTCATTTTTGATACAGGAACTTAGCATACATTAAATTGCACAAAAACGACTCAGAAAATGGTTCTACATCTGTATTAAGTCAATTGTAATGAATGGTATATGAAATGAAAGACTAAAATATGTAAAGCCATTACAATACAATGGTTACTAAAACAAAAATGTTTGAAAACAACTAGTCTTCAAACGTTTTGTCAAAATCAAATGATTGGTATGAATACAGTGGTACAATAACAAGCATTAAGTGAACAAAATATCCAATACGGTTAATAATCTCCGTTAAACTGAAAATAAACTTTTTCCTATCAAGTAAATACGGTATCAAGAAAAATTTATCGGAAAACTGAAAATTTTGGAATGTTTAAATAATAAAAAATTAAATGTCTTTGAAAATGTCGTTGATTGATTGGCTGAAAGAAAGCACAATATCCGGTTTGGCTGAACTTCCCGGCCTAACAGACTATTGTTTATATTTAAAACGCATTGTCCGGCTCGGGCCCATGGAAATGTTTACATTCAAACAAAAATATGCATTTAATGTTAGCCGAAATCCATAGCCCTACCAATCGACAAGCTAACTGTATATGGAGATATGCAAGATGCAAACACTCGACAGTAGTGCAATACTCAAAATAACAAAATATTTACACCCAAGTTCCTAATTTTGAATGGGATGTGTAGCTGTTTAACAATGGGAGCCAATACCAACAGCAATCTGCAGAATGTTCATGAATGTAGGCTCCTACCACTTTTGGTGATGCCAACAGGATGAGTTTTGTTTTGCTTTCCTTCTGCAGCCAGTTTGAATAGGATAAAACCGAGGGGATCGGTGGGTGTATCCATGGCCACGGGCTTCTCCCAGCTAAAAGTTAAAAGGTTGAGATAAGTTGGAGGCTAATACATTGAAATGTCTGTACAAAAATCTCGAGTACGGTTGAATAGTAGTGAAAAGTGTTAATGGAAATTTAAAGTACGGATCTAGACCTCGGACCCAAGGCTCTTACATTTTCAAAATGTGGCTTTGTGACCGAGAAATTGGCAACGACATTTTCGCGACATTAAAAAAACCGCGCGAAAATCGGTTTTCGGGTCTACGGCTTTCGGGTCTCCGGTAGGTCCCTTCAATTTGTCGTATATTCATAGCCTAAACATCCAGTCTAGTATAAGGCAGTTTAAATTTTAAACTTTTTCATGAAACCTTCTTGACATTTGCTTCAAAATTGGCAAAAGTCCTGGCCCGATTTTGTTTCTAGTGTAGTACATGGTTGGAATGGCAAAAGGATTAGCTAGGCTGCACCCGAGAAAATTATCGATATTCCTCCCAGTTTATAAATATAGATTTTATATTTTAAACTGTTGAAATCTTGACAAAATTCAAAAAAATTCCAAAAAATTTCCCCGCTACGCGCGAATATGTAAAATTAAAATATCTATTGGGAATCTTATCCCTCTCCGAAACTCAGTTCTGTATACTTGCTTAATACGGGTAGCTTGTCGGTTGGTAGGGCTATGGGTTTCAGCTATGTATGAATGTTATATGGGGTGTACTGCCTCGGTACACAGTGATAGTACTGGGCGCAGACCTCATTACGGGCCTATTGCCAACTCCCTCAACACTGGTATTGTTTGCTAATTAATACCCGCGAGAAGCCAAAGGCTGTTATTTACGAGTCACTGTTGTAGGACTGTTATCGGAAGTCTACTAGCCCAACAAAGACAGGTTATCAAATATACTCTCGTAGTCGAGACGAGGTATCCATGTGATGGCCATTGTAATTGCGGGTTCGTACTTGTCTTAATTCCACATTAACAACTCAAACACTCGCCTTTAAACAGCATTCGACCATTTCACCCAGCGAAAGAATCGAACTGACAATGGAAGCACGCATTGACTAGTCAGACGACTGAGTACTCTACCAAACCAACGTGACTGGGTGGGTTTAGGCTAACATTAAAAGCATATTTTGTTTGAATTTCGAAATATTTCAAACTTTCGAATTAATTCAGGAACAGCCCCCTTAATATGGAGAGAACTTGTCGTATACAGCCCCTGTTAGTTCATCTTTTGTTGCTGTGAGTCAAGAGATTAGAATCGATACTTTTGAGTTTTATTTGGTAAATGACTATCTGAAAATCAGAATGACGATTTATGACGTCATTATCTGATTAGCACATTCAATTCGCCTTTGTGCCTGTATGTGTATATAAAATGTATAAAAGCTTAACTAAAAATTTTTCGACTGCAATATTTCCGAAAGTAGGGATAGGAACATCGTAAAAATTAGGTATGTCCTTCATCAGTATGCAATCTCTGACTGATCCAAATTTCGTGTGATTCGGAGCTTGCAGTATGTGTTTTTTTTAAATAATTGTTTCGGAATTTTTATTTGCCTATCTTAATACACAGTAAAGTTGTCTTCTTAAAATATTAATTAATAAAGTTTCAGAGATAGGAACACGCTGATTTCTACAAATATGAGGCTTAAATATGTAAGCATTAAGCACAAATTTCAGCACTATATTCGTTTGAAGTCACAATTTTTTAAAGGCCCAACATTACCCGTAATTCCGGATATATTGCTTTCTTTTAGATCAACACTTCCTCTTACAATAGAGTGAAATTTCTTTGCCACCAACAACAAGCGTAAATACACGTAAACAACTTTAACTTAAAACATTAACATGTACTTAATCTAATCATCTCATTAATTTATATAATTCAATTTACGTTTACTACATTTTAATTTAAAACCCAGTAAACATCATATTATTGCTATTCCATGTTTAAGCGGATTTATAACATTTAGAACAAGGACTAGACATATTTTTCTACAGCCTATGCAGAACATTATTGTAGGAGCCTTAGGTTTAATTTCTTTCGTGGTTTTAATATCGAATATCGAACACAAAAAAGGAAGGACACTATAAGGCTAATATTTCAAGGATAAGAAAGCTTTCCCACACAGACTACAACTATGATTGTATAAACAAGTTTATATAAGGTAGAAGATTATCATTTAGTTTCATCTGCTATATATAATGCTAGAATCGGAAAGATTCCAAGAAAGATATAAGGCAGGTCACCCTGAGTACATTAAATAGAAAGTAGTGAAAGTTATTTTTATGTATGTTGTTTGTAGATCGTATAATATTGACTTCATTAGCGTTTGTGAGACAAAAGCCTTCTGCTCAAAGTTGATTTTATACAGAGCAGATATATTATTAAACAATGAGATAACTTCATTTTAATCATAGCTTTAATTTAATCATCTACTTCAATTTTTAATTTGGCTTCTCACACATACATGTCAGGCATGCATTAGTACATGCCGATTCGCTTAAGGATATAATATAAATGTTAATACTCGTTTAATAGAAATTAATAGTTTATTTGTTCCAAATCATCATAACAAACTAAACAGAAGATTCAGTTTGACGAGACAAGCAACTCACTCATTTAGCTAATATATGTAAACATAATACTTACACATAACAAACAATAGATCTCAGCAGGCTTTGCTTGTTTGTAAATTTTGTTTATGACGCATAAATACTAAACTACTTGTATGCAGTTATTATACCAGCTACTGAAATATAGTAACATTTTAACAATTATTTTAGTTAACAATGCATATTCCAACGCTGCAATAGTTCAATCAAAATAGCATAGACATTTGTAAACTATAAACATATAAAACTTGGAACTATAGAGCTATAATTGAATTGTCACAAAGTGAAAGCATACAAAAGCATGTGGCTGTGGCTACTAGCCGTTTACTTAACTACGCTATAATTGCTGCACATCAATCTAATATACTATACAAAACCAAAGTGATTGTGTTTTGAAGGTTTGAAAAAGACAAAATGTAATGCACTCATGGGAGAATAAGTAGTTAAAAAACCTCTCAGTAAATTCCCATAATAGTTTGATCGATATTTCAAAAGTAAATCATAATTTAATATTTTTGGCTGTGGGTGCTACCACCTACACATTTTGGTAAAGAATATGAATCCTTTTGGCTTTGTATGTAACTACCCCAATATTACTGTACTTTAATTGACAAAAGCAATGTGATTGTGTTTTCGATGACATTTTGCATGAAAGTGACATATGTCTTCCGTTGAATTGGAAAATAGCCAGAACAACTCAGTGCAAAGTACTTGTGAGTTTTCAATCTTTTCAGATAGTATTTTCGCCTTAAGAGGTTTCTCCATTTCAGTTGAAATTGCTTTGAGGTCTCGGCAACATCTCCAGCATACCAAAATACAATTCTCGTTGCTAAGATGTTAGTGAAAAGTACCATTGGCCACAATAGATAGCCAGGCATAGGAATTATATCTTTTAGTTTGATAATACAGAATATATCGAGAGAAATCAAAATTTGGAAAGCTGTTAATACAATTCCTACAAACTTTGAAAATAATTCATTTATTCTGTGATTGAGTAGAATAATTGATTCGTAGAATCGCATTGCTTCCAGTACGTATTTATTATTTGATCCATCACCATTGGGACAGATTCCGTTGGTGTAGTGAATCTGCCCGACCAAGTAAAGCGTCATCATTCCAGCACTTATGCAGAGAGAACCAACTGTATGAAAGGTAATCATAAGTACAAAGATGACTACAAACATTTGAAAGCTGAGAGTTGTTCGAATTTCCATCGGAAAGATTTCCTGAATAATTGTTTGGACAGGATCGTAGTCACCACCTATGACAGCTTGAAGGGCTACGAGAAACGGCATGACGCATATATTAGCTGTACAAACTATTGCCACTACGAAAATGAATTTCAGGAGTCTGTCGAATTTTTTGCTGTTAATCCTCTGTCCAATTTCAGATTCTATTTACAAATAACAAATGGAATTACACATTTCTAATAAATTGAGAATATAATAATAAAAGGATGAGCAATTAAAATCGCGCTAGTACGAGGCGCTAAGCATACAAGTCTGCAAAATCACTTTGGAAACAAAGCTAAACTGTAAAAAAAATGCTGATTATTCCAGTATAAATATTATTGAAGTAGGTTAAAATGCTATAAAATTTCCCTATTATATTGCTTAATAATTATAAGTGCTTGGTATTTTTGCTTTTGTTCTCCAGCGTTGTTTTTGTTATTTATACACTCGCTCCCCTGCACACATAATTAATAAAGTCAAAGAAAACACATATTTTTATAACTTACCTTCAATTTTTGTTGCAAGAAGAAATATATGATGAAAAAGGACGAATATTCTCTTACCGAGAATCACATGAGTACAGTCAGCAAGAACAGTTAAACAGATCAATGTATAATACAAAAAGAAAATAATTATTTTGTACAACTGAAAATTAGGATTGGGATAAAAAAATGCCTGCAAAAGGCGAAATGTACCGTAGAGACATAATGCGATAGAAGAACAAACATTAAATGACCAAAATATCCAATGCTGACGATTGGTGGTAAAACTAAAAATAAATGTGTTGCTATTAAATGAATATGGGATCCAGAAAAATATATCACATAGCTTAAAGATTAATTTTAGAATGTGTAAATAATAAAAATAAAATTTGTGTGAAAAAAAGTTATTCACTGATTGCCGCCAAGGACTCCCCATTATATCAACGTTTACACTGGATTAAGTTCCTTTGACAACAGACGCTTATATTATAATATGGTTAAAGCGACTTAAATCTGTAATAATCTAATAATCTCATAAATTTTTAGTTTTATTTATTCTTAGAACATATCAATCTAAAAGCCAATAGACCTTAACCTACTAGTCTGTATTTATATGACTTACAACAAGGATTAAATATATTTTTCTGCAGCCTATATACAAAACTATTGTATTGGGTCCTGGTTTAATATTTCCATTCCAAGTATATATTAATATCGAGAGATAAAATCAAATAATATAACACAATAAAGAAAGGACGCCATTTCAAAGTATACAAAATATTCATTGGATTTCTAACAGGTAGAAATTTATAAGGTAGAATACTATCTGTTAGTTTCATCTGCCAGCATAATATCATTTTGTTTCATCTGCCATATCATAGTATAATATCATTTAGTTTCATCTACTATAATATTAGAGCCGAAAGGATTCCGAGAAACACTATAGGTTACGCCTGTGGCCTACGTCCAGGATACACAAAATAAAGAAATACAATTATTATGTGCGTATACCATAATATTGACTTTATTGGATCTCTCAGATAAGAACTGGGTCCTGGTTTAATATTTCTATTCCAAGCATCAATATCAAGAGATAAAATCAAATACTCAATAAAGGAAGGACACCATACTACTGGTATTTCAAAGAAGGGAAGTAAACAGAAGATTAATCTCTATTCCACTCTATTCCAGAAAGTTGAGTATATAGACAATATATAAGATACATTGTAAACAATAAGATAACTTCAAATTTAGCCATACCTTCAAATACCCATGTTTTAATTTGATATACATCACAGCTAAACATAATAAACTAGCCTGATATAATCCGATTCTGTGTAAAGCGAGCGTAAGAATCGTTTAATTGAGCAGATATATTTAAAGTTCTAGGTATGTCTAAAAAAGTTTTAATGTTCCAAATTATAACAATCTTACTGCGGAGACAGTTTGACCTATTATATACGTATAATTTATAATTTTAGCATGAAGGGTCTTAGTCATAAACATTATTAAATCACATAAATAAAAAAACAGTAAACTCTTAATGCCAAATGTAGTCATTTGGGGTGGGGATCGTATATGCCAAGTTGGACGAAGAAGGAAGTTGGACGAACAGTGTACAAAATACCATTTACCACTTACCAGTGGTAAGTGGTTTTTAATGGTATTTAACGTTAAATACCACTACCTAAAAAGTAAAAGTAAGTGGTATAAATGGTATAAATGGTAAAAAATAGTTTTGTTTAAATTTCGTGTTGGAATTTTGAATAAAATGCGGTGCCAAAGTATGAAATAGCGTAGCAGATGATCATTGTTGTCCCAAATTGATAAGTGGTTATCAATCAGAGTATGATTCAACCAATGGGAGTGCTAACAACCCTTGCCGATTGAGAAATTAATTGCAATTAAATTAGCATCAATTTTAATGAGCGATACCAAATACAATCTTTCTTTCTTCATTTTTTATAACTTTTGGTGTACAATATGATTAATTTAATTGATTAAAGGGCTAATTGGAAATATTTCATAGAAAATAAAGTTTTAAAACTTATATTTTAGGAAGTCTAGTGTATCTGTACTAGTGTATCTAGTCTAGTGTATCTAGTGTATCAGCTGTCTAATCAATCGCTAATATTTACCATTTTTACCATTAAATGCATTTTTACCATTAAGTGCATTTTTACCACTGTGATGGTAAAAAAGGCTAAAAAGTGGTAAATTTTGTACACTGTGGACGAAAGATGAAAGTAGTAAATTGAATTTACAGATAGAAATTTTACATTCAATTTCATAAGTGTACAGAATAAATAGAGGCCAATTAATATCCACGTAGGTATAATAGAGGACATATGAAAATCGAATATCAGGCATACATTTTTAATTATTTGGAAGTGAAAGAAAAATTGATGCTTTATTTTTTTAATTACAGATTGTATTAAAATATATAACCATAATTGAATATAAATGTGTTTGAAAGTAATATACTGAGGCAAGGGCGAGATACATATTCTTAAAGAGATAAACATCTTTTCTTGTCAGGCAAATAATTTTTGCTTCAACCGAAGACATGAAGTTTTACTACAGGCAAAAATGTAAAATATAGCTGCGCTTTGTAGGAGTTGGACAAGATTACTGACTAATGCAAAACACTCCATATATTCCAAGGGATCATGCCCAAGCAAGCCATCACTCATTATCCTGTCAATATTTAACCAATTATACACGCCGCTAATCAAATCAAAAATCCAGGTCATTCCCATTACAAAAAACAGTCTTCCAAATATCCACAGCATCCTGTTAATGACATAAAAATATTAGAATCAAAAGATCTGAATTTTGTCAAACCATCATTTTAATAATATCCATTATATTAATAAACCATCCTTATTGGTACTATTTAAAACTAGGAAAGTATGTAAAATGGAGTAAACTACATTCTGAAAATGTTATTCCATCTTTCAATGCTCGTATCTCTATTGGATTAGCAATAAATGGTACAAAAGAAAAAAAATTACGATTGACGGCTTGTAACGTTGCCACATTTCAGAATATCATCAGTAGACTTCCTTTGCAAGAACACCAATCGAACAGTACGCCCATATAATACTGCATTGTAAGCCAAGCAGATACCCACAGGGATATATTCGTATATATATCCGGCAATTTCAAATGAAATCTCGCATCCCAAGTCACCATGTTGTGGAAGAAAGTTGAAAGGAGATGGGCAATCTGATTCCATTGTTTGATGTGTACTAATTAGAAATAGACTCTTATTATGGCTGAAGTTTCAAGAAAATAATTAAATATATACAATGATTGTATGTGTTGAAATAATAAATACTAAAATGACTTTATCAAATTACTGCTCTATAACATTTAGGGAAAAGTGCTTAAACTGAATTACAAAAGACTTTACTTGAGAAAATTTCGCGAAAAATGAAGAACGGAAATGAGAATAGCTGGAACTAAAACTGAAAGAATTGTGTAGATAGCAAATCTTCTGGACCTTCCATTTTTGATGGCGTTATTTCTCACCTTTCTATATATAATAATATTTTTGTCAGAAATATCAATAGCAAATTACTGAATAGTAGTTACAACTTACCCAACCGTGCAACTAATGTCATAACAAATTCCTGTCAGCCAAACAAATCTTGAAAAGTAAAAGAAATGGTCCAAAATTGCTGAAAACATCGTCTTAATTATTTTTAGGTGAGATGGCATCAAATTTAAATACTCAAGCAAAAGCGACAATAATACTATGTAATTGTAGCATAAAAAAACCAATCGAAATTAACAATTTCCCTTTAAACTAAACTCACCAAATGTATAACAGCCATTGTCTGTCAACTGAATATTAGCCATCTTACCAAGAAAATACAAAATGCAAACTATAAAAAGGTGCATGCAATTTGAAACAAGGTACCCCATAACTGTGTGGCGGTGTTCGTTGTCTTTTTCCCACAAAAGAATGTAGACCATAATGGTCAGTGATGAAAATGATGTCGCTAAAAAAGCAGGAATTTGCACAGCCAAGTTACTTAAAATTCCATGGACGGATGTCATTTCATTCTAAAATGTATAAGACCAAATAAAACAATATTTAACTGTGTATAGTGTATAGTTATTTATTAATACGTATCATGATTTTATTTGGAATACAAATAAATAGGATAACTTATAATAATTTAAACGGTCATTTTTGATGGTGTCCCTGCGGATAATTTAAAAAGTCCCTAAACAATAATTAAAATGTCCCTGCAACCATATAAAAGGTAAATCGTGACAGATGTACATGAAAAGCTAACATTATATATAAACCCAATCCAAAATCGACTTCCTGATCATACTATTAAACTTTTCCAATATTATAGCTTTATCTTACAATTTTTTATCGGCCGACCTTATATATGTCAGTTTTTTTTTCTATAGACATTAAAGATTAATTATTTTCGATAGTCGATAAATAAAATGGTTTTCAAAAGGATAAAAATATTACCTCGTCTGATTTTGAAATAAGGAAATAAGAAAACAGTGAAATGTTTTCATCGCCATTTGTCATTTCAATTCCAGTGTAACAGGCATTATCTTTTTCTATTATTTGCACCTCATTAAATGTCCATATGGAAGTGTTGTATCCCTTTAATGATTTTCTGAAAATAAACATAGTTTTTATAGATACATTGGTTTATGTACCGTTGTAAAATGTTTCCAGTATTAAAGTTACACTGGTATTGTCGTCTGATTTAAATAATTGATGAATCCATCAGTTTCAGCCCTTGTAACATTGGCAAGCAAGTTATAAAAGCGTTCAGGATCTGTAGCTTTACATCCCTGTTTCAGAGTGATTTGGAAGTCATCCTTTGCGGAAGTATTCCAATGCCAAAGGATATTTTTACTTCTTTTTTGGTTGCAGGTTCCGTTTTTGTAATCCTGAATTTGCTCGTAGGAAAAAATCCAATTTTTTTGAATAACATTTTTATTGTCCGTCTTCGTTTGGCAAACGCTTAGATGGATATTTTCTGCCAATCTTGCAAAGAAAATTGAAGCATAAATTATTATATCAGTTAATCATTCATAAAATCTTAGTATAATAAAATGTTATTAAATTGAATTTTTATTTTTTAATAATTTTGCCTAAAATATGATTACTCTTACTATGAATTGAATTATTGATACTCACTTTTTAATGCAATAGTCTTCAGGCTGGTGATAACGAAACTCGTCATCTGTTTCAATAATAAATAGTCCTCGGGGATTTATATATTTGAAGAGATCAGTGGAGTTTTTAATGTCGTAGGTAACAGGGGAGGAACAGTTTAGTTTCTTCTCACCTTTCAATCTATATAGATATATTATAGCAAGTGAAAAATTGTCAAAATACATATACATAAAATTACAGTATGGATAAAAATGTAACGAATGATGGTTGTTAGCGTCTAGTGTTAATAAAATATAGTATTTGTGAATCTCCATTAATTCACTTACTCAAAACCCTCAATTTCAGTAAAGTCAGCGCCAGTACATTTCCACAAAGGAAATGTATTGTTTTCAATGTTGAGCCCCATCAACAAATTTAAGTTTCCAAAAACAATTACTATCACAATTTTTAAATACATATTTTTGCTATGTTAAATACTCAATTTGACATACAGCAAATCCACAACGGAAGATTTATTATGATAGGTTCGGATTTTATAAAATTTATTTGATATCAAACCAATTTTTAGCATGCCACAAGTACATAAAGAAATGACCATTTGTGAAGTATTTACATTGATATTTATACTTCACACAAAACACCATTTTATTTATCTAATATGCACCATGTGTAGTTACTGCTGATAAACAAAATCGTAAACAAATATTACATGGTATATGATGTACGACTGAATTCAATCTATCTCTGCGTTAAAAGAAGATCAACGAAGCATGCCTGCAGATTATTTTGTAGCGAATGTTTTGCACCTGTTTTGCATGGAACTAGCATAACTTTTATTTCCAATTGCTAATTGGTATACTAGTTATTGGGTAACTTTTAGTAAAATTAATTAACAATACTGAATACCTAACAGTGCAGGAAACCCAGTATTATATACAATATCATGATAAATTATAAATACACCATTTAAGTGTTGTTGGCAAATAAAAATGCCGTTTGGGGCTTCCCAACGTTATATTACTGTAAACCTTATAACAATTCCAGATAAGTCTTAGGTTCTTTATTAACATGACAAATCCTTACAGGCTGATTTTAAATAATGAAGTATACAGCTATCTACTTTCGTTTCACCGTATAGGTAAAAATCTACTGATTAATATAAGCTTCATAATTATCAGTCAAACTACCACAATTTCTGGGTATTGCCATTCTGTGGTACAAAATCCTGTTAAAATAACCTGTTCTTATTTCCTATCTATTTAGGACTCAGATTTCCACGAATCCTGATAATATATTATGATAGCTAAACATTATGTGTATACGTTTTGTATAGGTACTGATAAGTAAAAAACTGATATCAATGCTATAAATGGCTTGTATAGGTATATATAACTTTTGGGGAAAGGTATAAGATCTTATGTATGGGTGTTTAATATCATACATTTATGATCATGCATATGACTCAGGTATTTTAGTGTCATCGGAACTGTTTTGCTACTTAATCGGCCATGACAACTTGCTCCAGAAACTTATTTTTCCCAATGAAATTTAGGTTCGACAGTTTTTTTCCATTGTCTATTAACAGTATTAATTCTTATCTAAAACAAACACTGAATACACTGCATTCCAGGTTGAATGTCTCTGACTGTCTGACTAACATGTTAATTGAAAACATCCTCAGTATAATGAAAACTGTTATAAAAATTAGCAAGTGGATGTGTAAGGTTCAAATTTGGATGTTTCTGAGATCGTCCTCTAACTAAAAAGTCTTATTAAATAAATGCATGACAAAACATCATGGACAAATAATATTCAGGAATTTGATACATTGAGAAATTACTACTTTTGTTTATTAAATCGTAAAAATTTGAATTCATTGACTACTGCAACAAAGTATAAAAAAATTAAATTGTCACTTTGACTTATTATTACAGGAAAATCCTCCCATTCCATTAACTAGTCCAAGTGTTCCTATAGATCCTCCAGCTACTCCTAAAAGGGTGGTAGGACACATAGCTGAGGCTCCTCCAATGCCTCCACCAACTGCTCCGCCAATACCAGCACCGCCGGCTTTTCCATATTTATTGTATCCTGTGTTACTAGCCATTGTGTGTCCAAGGGCCCCTCCTGCGGCAGCTCCAGATGCAGCACCATACCCACCCAAAACAGCCCCTACAGGTCCACCGGTTGCAAATCCACCTAAATATTGAAGTAAAATATTACATTATGGTAATCGAATTATTTTAATTATTAAACAAATTTTGTAAAACAACAAAATTGAAATAAGTCATCATAATTCCAATCAAAAAACTTTCTAAATTGTAAGAATTGAATGAACATAATTTGTTTTACCAATCGCTCCTCCAATGCCACCTCCAATTGCACCTCCTGCAGCTGCACCTGATGAATTGCCTGTTAACGCTGATCCAACAGCCGATCCAAAACCTCCTCCAATACTTCCTCCGATACCTCCACCGATATTCATTGTAGAAAACTAAGGTTTTTGTATATCTCAATCACAAAGTTTAATATTATGGATAGCAGACCATACTCTGAGAATCAAAGATGTACAATACTTTCTTCTTTTGTCGTTACATCTTTTATATAAGACTATCTTAAGTGTGTTCACACAAAAATACACCAATTTATACAAACTGCATGTATGCCTAATACACATAAAATTGTTTGAGTTGATAATACTCAATTGGATTAGATGTACCATTTAAAGATCTATCCGTGTAATTTCGTGTAGATTCGCGATTCTTTTTTGTATAAGGCATTAGCGATATGGAATAGATATATAGGTAAGTGGTATAATATGTACTTTGTTGTAGCATCTGACTGAGCATATCTTGGCCCGCTTCATTAAAATATAATTTGGTTTCACTTACCCTTCCAAAGCAGTTTATTTATTTATTGCCAAAAAATTGTGAAATGAGTACTTAAATGATTGTAATATGTAACTCATGAGAAACATTATGTTTTTATAGTTTCGTATATTTTCATTTCAGCAACATAAATAAATCATCATCCTAAATTAGCATTATAAATTATTACCCGTGCCAATTATCTTCTTTACAGTCAATACCCTTTGGTGCAGACGTAGACACTACATCGATCCAATCATGCGATAAATGTATACCCAAATAAATTTATCAGGAACAATGTTGCGTGTTAACACAAAAATGACCTTCTCAAAAGTTTCACTTCAATTGATGCGTTGAATGGACTCTGCTTGGTCTGAAATGTGGACTTTATGGAGTTATCAACAGGAAAACATAGTAATGATTACATTAAATAAAATATTATGTATGTAGGTACGTCAATAATTCAACTATGAAATATTGTAGCTTTAAGTGGACCTCAAATTTGGAATAATACAAAGTGCGATGTTTTAGAATGAGAATACATTTTTGGCTAGTCTATAAATAAATTGACGTAGGTACAGCTTAATTTTTGCACATTCTAAAATGTATTGAAAAAATGGTACTGGATACCTAAGAGAGTACGCATTGAGGTGTACCAATATTAGGACACAGAAGTTAATCACTGGGTTAATACTTTGAATATACGATCAGCATATTATTATTTTATTATTTTGATATCCTTCTGTCAATTATTTAAAAAGGATTGAGCGAGTATCCTAAAATGTGCATGAGAATGAGACGTGCCAACCTATTATTATCTCATTTTATTGGATGTCGCGTGTTGAATATGAACAGCTTAGGTATTCAAACCTTAATAGTGGAAATATTTCTATTTTCCATTAAATTGCGCAATATAGACAATTTTCACGCAATCCACATCCGCATCCGCCACACAACAATCATTACCGTAACGAAATCCGGCCAACAGTTTAACGACTGACTCTTCCGGAACAGCAACCGAGCAAATGCCTATTTTTAATTGTGTACAATAAGGAATTAATATTCCAATTATGAGGCTCATCATTCTTACACTTTTTTACGCATCTTTTGGCTATTGTCATCAAGGCAAATATTTTAATTATATTTTAAATTACATAAGCATTCACTTTTGAATATTTATTGTGGTTTTGATATTGTTTAATTTTTTCATTCTATTTTTATTTTATTTTACAGACCAAAATGATTCGTCCTGTTATAAAAAATGGTTGAATGGATACAAATTAGCAACTAATCGTCGGGAAAATGTGTTTTTTGGAGTTCCACTCAAAACATGTGAAGAAGAATGTAAAAACCAGCGTGGATGTCCTGCATTTGCATATGGGTTACCTATTTCTTAGTGGAAAAGACTATTTAATTGGTTTATGGTCCGCTTTTGAGTTAATTTGCCCTGCATCAATCTGTTCGAAAGATCTTTACATAAAAATTTATTAATTTCTAGAAGCAAAGGCGAGGCGAATGGAACTTGTGAATTGGCAACTAGATCTGCTAGTAATTATGGCACGTGTATTTTAATTCAATTTGTAACTTAATTACGTTGTAGTTGGGCAATATATTGGTCAAATTTCATAACGATCAGTTTGTGATTTTTTAAAAAACAGATGTGTGTGACACATTTTAAATAACGAATTTAAGAACGATACATATTTTCGCATTTGTCGTTTAACTAAAGCGCAAAACTGAGAAATAATTTTTAGTTATCCTAACTCACTTTTAGAGTCCACGATTTCCAAAAAATTTTGTTTCGTATTATGCTTTTATAATTATTTCACTTCATTGTTCTTTCACAATTTTTTCTGGATTTACGATTTAAATTTGTTTTTGACTCATTGATTATCGTATCAAGTTGTATGAAACTTAAAATCATGAGGATTGTTGTGTACTGGTATGTTACAGTTGTATCCTGAATATAACAGTGTGGGTCCGACAGAGAAAAAGCATAGTTTGGACATTTTAATGTAGATAACAATTTTTATTTTTTAGGACCAAGACAGTTATTATTCAGAAATTTTAGAGTGGCTGAAAATGAGTCTTTCTCTATGTCGGATGTGAACAAGTCCGAAAATTATGATGTCTACGTTAGAAAGACAGATGACCATAATTGCTTTGAGACAAGTCCGCTTTATGAAAATCCAAATGACAGAGCAGTCATTCCCATCATTTCCAGGGGTTTGTTTTCATTGTTTTATTATTTAGATACAACTTTTAGTTTCAGTATTTTTAATTTGAGCGTCAAGGGTGCATGGTAGAGTCTAATTTGGCCAGGGTCAGGGACACAATTGACGTTTACATTGATATAACGATAAGAAAGTGTTGTAGTCCCATTGACAATAGTACAACAAAAAAAACTGAACAAAGGATAAGTAGATGAATTCCCTAAATGCACGCAATGTATTTGAATATCTTTATTCATTTCACATCCTCGACATACTTATTATGGCACTATAAATGGTAAGGGGAATATTGCTTTGTTTGTGTATTCAATATCTATTAAATGGACAACTAAAATGAATTTAATATACTTCTGCTGATGTCATAGATAAAATCATTACCCTAAAAGAATTTCGAACAGATCATTTTATTCCTTAGTAGGTCATTCGTGTTGTTATTCTATTTCAAAACGTTTAGACACCCAGGATTTCTTTTGTTTAACATTAAGTTTAATGCTAAACCAGAGTGGAAGTTATTATTTTATGTAACATTTATCTAACCTTTATTGTTAGACTGCCACTGATACAGAAAAATTTACATATTATTCAAATCTTTTGAAGATAATTATTTATAAGGGGATTCTATTTTTAAAATAATGTTGCAGTACATATTTATATCTGCATTATCTATATCTATAATGTGTTTATAGCAATAAATACGGAAAATCAAAATTATATTAATGTTTTATTATTATGGTGAAGAAAAATTCAATTTTAAATAATATCGAAATCGTTTTAACTTTAGAAAACGGAATTAGCCAAATAATTCCTATGGGCGTGGATTGGGCAATAAATCTTTGTTGACAAAAGACTGAATCCTATTGAGTCGTTTATGGACAATTTAATAGTCAATGATTTGGCGGTGAGTATAATTGAACATAAAGCTTACCTTATATAGATACTGTTTGCCTGGTGAAGCTGAAGTCGGACGTTTATTTGGCTCCAGAAGCATCAAGAACTACGTTTAGAGTGAGAAGCTTTGAGGATTGCAGAATGGAATGCCTTCGAAGCTACGAAAATCTTCGTTTTGAATGCAGACTCATGTCTTTTAGGTTAATCAATAATTAATACCATTATTCATAAAAGCGGGCTTTCCACATACACTAATTTGTTGCTATTCTGTAAATACGGATTGCTGATGAGTTCATGGACTAGAGTTTCAGATATTCCCATTTCCCACCCCAGTTTATTACTGTCCAGGAAATTGTGGGAAATATTGGGAATTATAAGAAAATATAGGAAATAAAGCCAACAAAATTAATTTTTGCACTATTTCCCACACTTTCCTATTTCCATTTCATTTTGATAGCCACCTCTTCCAGTGGGAAATGGGAAACTTCCCATTAGTTGTATTTTCCATAGTCAAAATCATGCATGGACACTAAAATTGGAGTTACAATACCAATTACTGGATACAATTTATCCTTAAATTCTGGTTATTGTTGTTTTGAATTTGTATAAAGGTATGAGTCCAATTCTGAAGGAAGCTGTGCTTTGTCAGATGTCGATCACCGTCAGTTGAGGGAGAGGGATTATATTCCAGCAAGAAGTCGTTACGACAGTGCATCTGTGTTCTTCTATGACGATAGAGATCCCCTGTGCAGACAACATGGTCACTCAAATTACGACGGCAGATCCAGAACCGATTTTTTTGACAACAGAGGTTACAATTATAACGACCGATATAATGGAGGCAATTATCACCGAGATTGGTATTATGGTCAGAACAGAGGGCGATATGACGACTACAGGTATCCATCAAGATCGTCCGGCGATTATTATAATGACAGAAACTATTATCGACCTTGGTCTGGGGATTTTTTTAATGGCAATTACAATTATGGAAGAGGGAGAGATGATGACAATCGCTTTGATAGAAATCATGCTGACTATGCCCATGGAACAGGTAATTAATGCGGCAATTTATTACCAACTTCTTTTTAGACAAAGTTATTTATATAAACTTATTTTCTAGGTCATGAAACGGTAAACGGAGAAAGATGTCAACGCTCATGTAGACAAAACAGAGATGCTGGGTTTTTCTACTGTGAGATTGATCATGAAGGAAATTGGGACTTTTGTTGCCGTCCAGGTCAAGTTTGTGGATTTAGCCCTGGATTCGATGCATCTTGGTAAGAATTTTTTATTTTTTTTATTGATGTCATGGCATTTCCCGTTTTGTCTTTTATTGAAATAATTATGGATAAACCTAGGTGAATACTATGTCAACATAATATTATAGATAATGTTTTAGTAGAAAGAAATAAACAAATTATATATTTAAAAATACTATTTCAGGTGTTACGTTGGATCAGGACCAACTCAAAACATGTGGAGGTTAGTTTCAGCTTCGGTAGTATTATTTACTTAAACATTTCATCTTTAATGCAAACACAATAACATTTTTTTAAATTAAAGGCTAAATTTAACATATTTTTAAGCAGCTTTAATCATTTAGAGCTATTTACAGCTGGTTATCTATGACGCTAATATAACAAAATACCACTGTATAATCAATTAAGCAAAGTCAATAACCTTTGATCAATTCCTTAATTTTATCTGAGCAACTATTTAATTATTTGTGACTACAATATATTATAGATCTTGCAATCGTCGTTCTCTGAACAGAGGATAGTCCAATAACTGGGATATCATTTATAAGGAACTCCACATTTCCTCAACAACTATTTCAGTTATAGGAAGTAAATCAAATGAATGGCAGCGTTTTAATTTTTTTATATGCCCATTTCAAATTCTCTAGGAAATTCCATTTGAAGACATCGAGAAACAATTGGATTTTTAAAACAAAACTGCGACCTAAATCGAATTTTAATTATGTATTATGTTTCTCATCTGTTTTAAGGTTCAATAAAAAGTGACATAATTAAAATAGACACAATTATTGAAATGCTCGGATAATTTATGAAATATTATGTTAAATTATTGAAATACATTCCATCTAATGTGCAATCTACATTAGCTCTATGTTTTATTTATAACTTCAAAAACATTCAATTAAAAATAAATTTTACTTAATAAAACTTATTTTGATTAATATTTTAGCTGCTATGAATGCGTGAAAAGAATGAAGGTGTATTTTGTGATCCATGAATGTATGGTAAGATAAATACAACTGGTAACCTAAAACAGGGATTTCTTAAGAACGGAAGTCAGCAGTCAGCAACACATAAGTCATAATATCACTAAAGTCGGTGAAAGATTTAAAAATAAAATGTTATTAACTTATGATCAGGGCCGCAGCGAGGGGAGGGGACACCGGGGAACGTGCCCCCCCCCCGAAATCGAGAAAAATAAAGAAATTTTTGTCTAAAATCGCAAAAAATTGCTAAGATTTTCGCGCTTTTTCTCGGTGCCCCTCCCAAAATTTTTTTCTGGCTGCGGCCCTGAATATGATGTATAGAAGGAGAATTATATTTTATGAATTACAATTCTTATCGATTTACAGAAATGCGGGTATTATCACATTTGTCATTGTTTTGCCTTTAGAACTATTGGAATGGAACTTTAAATATAAACTCTATTCCAATATCTTCTAAAGGGGGATCACTGTTTGTAAATAATGGCGAATTCGAAGGACAAAGTCAAATGTAAATGAGATTATCTATTAAATTGAGAAATGACTTTAAGGTTTATAATATATGAATTAGGATTTCTGCTCGCACTATACTAAAGTGGCATAACCGATTAAACACAACATAACCACATTTTAAAATGTTTTGGGATTAGAAAGTTTTAAATAAAACTTTAACTATAAATTGTATTACTATTTCCACTAAAGCAGGAACACTGCTTGAAGTTAATGGCGAATTTAAAACAGATAGTCAAAGGTATCCGTATAATTAAATTGTACAATTAAATTTCGGATTAATAAAAGTTGAATTGATATTGCCGCTCCATTTATATGGGAGTATATGCTTTGCCATCAGGCAATTTTCAATGGAACTTGAACTATAAATTGTGTTCCAATGTCTTCCAAAGCAGAAACGCTGTTTGTAAATAATGTCGGCATGGAAGAACAAAGACACACATGAACATTTACTTCACTTTTAGTATAAGTATAATAACTTTAAGGCTTATAATACATGCATTAGGATTTCTGTTTGATCTAAAGTGGCACTACTGATTATTCACACATTTGTAATTGTTACGCTATTACACACTTTTCAATGCAACTTTAAATAAAAATTGTATTCCAATCCAATGTCTACTAAAGCTGGAACACTGCTTGTAGTTAATGGCCAATTTGAAACACAGAGACTTCCTAAAACGTATTTCTCTATCAAATGGAAAAACAAGATTTGGGTCAATAAAAGATAAATTGGCGCTCAATTTACAGGGATGCATCTGCGTATTCACACATTTGTAATTGTTTTGCCATTAGACAATTTTTAATGGAACTTTAAATAAAAATTGTTTTCCAATGTCTACTAAAGCTGGAACACTGTTTGTAGTCAATGGCCAATTTGAAACAGAGAGTCTTACAACTCTAAATCAAATTCGGTGAAATCAAAGTTGAGAGGTCAAAGTTTTGAAAATTTGGTGAAATTTTGGACTTGTACTACCTTAATGCGTAGGAATTCAAACCTTGAAAATTTTGTGAAAACGTTTGATAGAATTTTGTAACGTCATTTTAATTTTTAGTTGCATGAACGATAAAGTGGATTGAATGAAATTATATTCAGATACACATCCAGTAAGACACAGTTCTCTTGAGAATTAAATGTTATGTGTACCTGAAATGCTTTGCTATCGGAAATCTTTTTGCACATTACAATTTAAAATCAAACTCGCATTAATAATTATTTTTGAAAATTGGGACAAAATTTTGACCTGTACTGCCTTAATGGATAGCAATTCAAACCTTGAAACTTTTGTGAAAAAGTTGGATAAGATTTTGTAGGCTCATTTTAATTTTAAATGAAAGAACGATAAAGTAGATAGAATGAAATTACATTCAGATACACATCCAGTAAGACACAGTTCTCGTGAGAATTAAATGTTATGTGTTATGTGTACCTGAAATGCTTTATTTTTGCACATTTCAATTTAAAATCAAACTCGCATTAATAATTATTTTTGAAAATTGGGACAAAATTTTGACCTGTACTGCTTTAATGCATAGCAATTCAAACCTTAAAACTTTTGTGAAAACGTTGGATAGGGTTTTGTAGGCTCATTTTAATTTTTAATTGAAGGAACCATAAAGTGGATTGAATGAAATTATATTCAAATTCACACTTAGTAGAGCACAGTTTAAGTGAGAATTAAATGTAATGTACACCTGAAATGCTTTGCCACCGGAAATCTGTTTACACATTACAACTCTAAATCAAACTTGCATTAGTAATTATTTTTGAAAATTGGGACAAACTTGGGACCTGTACTACCTTAAGGCGTAGGAATTCAAACCTTGAAACTTTTGTGAAAACGTTGGATAGAATTTTGTAGGCTCATTATAAATTTTAGTTGCAACAATGATAAAATGGATTGAATGAAATTATATTTAGATACACATTCAGTAGGGCACAGTTCAAATGAGAATGAAATGTAATGTGTACCTGAAATGCTTTGCTATCGGAAATCTTTTTGCACATTAGAATTTAAAATCAAACTGGCATTAATAATTATTTTTGAAAATTGGGACAAACTTAGGACCTGTACTACCTTATTGCGTAAGAATTGAAACCTTGAAACTTTTGTGGAAACGTTGAATAGGATTTTGTAGGCTCATTTTAATTTTAAATGGAAGAACGATAAAGTAGATTGGATGAAATTACATTCAGATACACATCCAGCAAGACACAGTTCTCCTGAAAATTAAATGTTATGTGTACCTTCCTATCGGAAATCATACAATTAGAATTTAAAATCAAACTCGCATTAATAATTATTTTTGAAAATTGGGACAAAATTTTTACCTAAACTGCTTTAATGCATAGCAATTCAAACCTTAATACTTTTGTGAAAACGTTGGATAAGGTTTTGTAGGCTCATTTTAATTTTTAATTAAAGGAAACATAAAGTGGATTGAATGACATTATATTCAGATTCATATCCAGTAGGACACAGTTCTCCTGAAAATTAAATGTTATGTGTACCTGAAATGCTTTGCTATCGGAAATCGTGTACACATTACAAAATCAAACTCGCATTAATAATTTTTTTGAAAAGTGGGTCAAAATTGGGACTTGTACTACCTTAATGCGCAGGAATTCAAACCTTAAGACTTTTGTGAAAACGTTTGATAGAATTTTGTAACGTCATTCTAATTTTTAGTTGCATGAACGATAAAGTGGATTGAATGAAATTATATTCAGATACACATCCAGTAAGACACAGTTCTCTTGAGAATTAAATGTTATGTGTACCTGAAATGCTTTGCTATCGGAAATCTTTTTGCACATTACAATTTAAAATCAAACTCGCATTAATAATTATTTTTGAAAATTGGGACAAAATTTTGACCTGTACTGCCTTAATGGATAGCAATTCAAACCTTGAAACTTTTGTGAAAACGTTGGATAGGGTTTTGTAGGCTCATTTTAATTTTTAATTGAAGGAACCATAAAGTGGATTGAATGACATTATATTCAGCTTCATATCCAGTAGGACACAGTTCTCCTGAAAATTAAATGTTACGTGTACCTGAAATTCTTTGCTATCGGAAATCTGTTTACACATTACAAAAATCAAACTCGCATTAATAATTTTTTTTGAAAAGTGGGTCAAAATTGGGACTTGTACTACCTTAATGCGTAGGAATTCAAACCTTAAAACTTTTGTGAAAACGTTGGATAGGGTTTTGTAGGCTCATTTTAATTTTTAATTGAAGGAACCATAAAGTGGATTGAACGAAATTATATTCAGATTCACACTTAGTAGAGCACAGTTTAAGTGAGAATTAAATGTAATGTACACCTGAAATGCTTTGCTATCGGAAATCTTTTTGCACATTACAATTTAAAATCAAACTCGCATTAATAATTATTTTTGAAAATTGGGGCAAACTTGGGATCTGTACTACCTTGAGGCGTAGGAATTCAAACCTTAAAACTTTTGTGAAAACGTCGGATAGAATTTTGTAGGCTCATTATAAATTTTAGTTGCAACAATGATAAAATGGATTGAATGAAATTATATTTAGATACACATTCAGTAGGGCACAGTTCAAGTGAGAATTAAATGTAATGTGTACCTGAAATGCTTTGCTATCAGAAATCTTTTTGCACATTACAATTTAAAATCAAACTCGCAGTAATAACTATTATTGAAAATTGGGACAATCTTAAGACCTGTACTACCTTAAGGCGTAGGAATTCAAACCTTAAAACTTTTGTGAAAACGTTGGATAGGGTTTTGTAGGCTCATTTTAATTTTTAATTGAAGGAACCATATAGTGGATTGAATGACATTATATTCAGATTCATATCCAGTAGGACACAGTTCTCCTGAAAATTAAATGTTATGTGTACCTAAAATGCTTTGCCACCGGAAATAGGTTTATACATAACAACTCTAAATCAAACTCGCATTAATAATTATTTTTGAAAATTGGGACAAAATTTTGACCTGTACTGCCTTAATGCATAGCAATTCAAACCTTGAAACTTTTGTGAAAAAGTTGGATAAGATTTTGTAGGCTCATTTTAATTTTAAATGAAAGAACGATAAAGTAGATTGGATGAAATTACATTCAGATACACATCCAGTAAGACACAGTTCTCTTGAGAATTAAATGTTATGTGTACCTGAAATGCTTTGCTATCGGAAATCTTTTTGCACATTACAATTTAAAATCAAACTCGCATTAATAATTATTTTTGAAAATTGGGACAAACTTGGGACCTGTACTACCTTAATACATAGCAATTCAAACCTTAAAACTTTTGTGAAAACGTTGGATAGGGTTTTGTAGGCTCATTTTAATTTTTAATTGAAGGAACCATAAAGTGGATTGAATGAAATTATATTCAAATTCACACTTAGTAGAGCACAGTTTAAGTGAGAATTAAATGTAATGTACACCTGAAATGCTTTGCCACCGGAAATCTGTTTACACATTACAACTCTAAATCAAACTTGCATTAGTAATTATTTTTGAAAATTGGGACAAACTTGGGACCTGTACTACCTTAAGGCGTAGGAATTCAAACCTTGAAACTTTTGTGAAAACGTTGGATAGAATTTTGTAGGCTCATTATAAATTTTAGTTGCAACAATGATAAAATGGATTGAATGAAATTATATTTAGATACACATTCAGTAGGGCACAGTTCAAATGAGAATGAAATGTAATGTGTACCTGAAATGCTTTGCTATCGGAAATCTTTTTGCACATTAGAATTTAAAATCAAACTGGCATTAATAATTATTTTTGAAAATTGGGACAAACTTGGGACCTGTACTACCTTATTGCGTAAGAATTGAAACCTTGAAACTTTTGTGGAAACGTTGAATAGGATTTTGTAGGCTCATTTTAATTTTAAATGGAAGAACGATAAAGTAGATTGGATGAAATTACATTCAGATACACATCCAGCAAGACACAGTTCTCCTGAAAATTAAATGTTATGTGTACCTTCCTATCGGAAATCATACAATTAGAATTTAAAATCAAACTCGCATTAATAATTATTTTTGAAAATTGGGACAAAATTTTTACCTAAACTGCTTTAATGCATTGCAATTCAAACCTTAATACTTTTGTGAAAACGTTGGATAAGGTTTTGTAGGCTCATTTTAATTTTTAATTAAAGGAAACATAAAGTGGATTGAATGACATTATATTCAGATTCATATCCAGTAGGACACAGTTCTCCTGAAAATTAAATGTTATGTGTACCTGAAATGCTTTGCTATCGGAAATCGTGTACACATTACAAAATCAAACTCGCATTAATAATTTTTTTTGAAAAGTGGGTCAAAATTGGGACTTGTACTACCTTAATGCGCAGGAATTCAAACCTTAAGACTTTTGTGAAAACGTTTGATAGAATTTTGTAACGTCATTCTAATTTTTAGTTGCATGAACGATAAAGTGGATTGAATGAAATTATATTCAGATACACATCCAGTAAGACACAGTTCTCTTGAGAATTAAATGTTATGTGTACCTGAAATGCTTTGCTATCGGAAATCTTTTTGCACATTACAATTTAAAATCAAACTCGCATTAATAATTATTTTTGAAAATTGGGACAAAATTTTGACCTGTACTGCCTTAATGGATAGCAATTCAAACCTTGAAACTTTTGTGAAAACGTTGGATAGGGTTTTGTAGGCTCATTTTAATTTTTAATTGAAGGAACCATAAAGTGGATTGAATGACATTATATTCAGCTTCATATCCAGTAGGACACAGTTCTCCTGAAAATTAAATGTTACGTGTACCTGAAATTCTTTGCTATCGGAAATCTGTTTACACATTACAAAATCAAACTCGCATTAATAATTTTTTTTGAAAAGTGGGTCAAAATTGGGACTTGTACTACCTTAATGCGTAGGAATTCAAACCTTAAAACTTTTGTGAAAACGTTGGATAGGGTTTTGTAGGCTCATTTTAATTTTTAATTGAAGGAACCATAAAGTGGATTGAACGAAATTATATTCAGATTCACACTTAGTAGAGCACAGTTTAAGTGAGAATTAAATGTAATGTACACCTGAAATGCTTTGCTATCGGAAATCTTTTTGCACATTACAATTTAAAATCAAACTCGCATTAATAATTATTTTTGAAAATTGGGGCAAACTTGGGATCTGTACTACCTTGAGGCGTAGGAATTCAAACCTTAAAACTTTTGTGAAAACGTCGGATAGAATTTTGTAGGCTCATTATAAATTTTAGTTGCAACAATGATAAAATGGATTGAATGAAATTATATTTAGATACACATTCAGTAGGGCACAGTTCAAGTGAGAATTAAATGTAATGTGTACCTGAAATGCTTTGCTATCAGAAATCTTTTTGCACATTACAATTTAAAATCAAACTCGCAGTAATAACTATTATTGAAAATTGGGACAATCTTAAGACCTGTACTACCTTAAGGCGTAGGAATTCAAACCTTAAAACTTTTGTGAAAACGTTGGATAGGGTTTTGTAGGCTCATTTTAATTTTTAATTGAAGGAACCATATAGTGGATTGAATGACATTATATTCAGATTCATATCCAGTAGGACACAGTTCTCCTGAAAATTAAATGTTATGTGTACCTAAAATGCTTTGCCACCGGAAATAGGTTTATACATAACAACTCTAAATCAAACTCGCATTAATAATTATTTTTGAAAATTGGGACAAAATTTTGACCTGTACTGCCTTAATGCATAGCAATTCAAACCTTGAAACTTTTGTGAAAAAGTTGGATAAGATTTTGTAGGCTCATTTTAATTTTAAATGAAAGAACGATAAAGTAGATTGGATGAAATTACATTCAGATACACATCCAGTAAGACACAGTTCTCTTGAGAATTAAATGTTATGTGTACCTGAAATGCTTTGCTATCGGAAATCTTTTTGCACATTACAATTTAAAATCAAACTCGCATTAATAATTATTTTTGAAAATTGGGACAAACTTGGGACCTGTACTACCTTAATACATAGCAATTCAAACCTTAAAACTTTTGTGAAAACGTTGGATAGGGTTTTGTAGGCTCATTTTAATTTTTAATTGAAGGAACCATAAAGTGGATTGAATGAAATTATATTCAAATTCACACTTAGTAGAGCACAGTTTAAGTGAGAATTAAATGTAATGTACAACTGAAATGCTTTGCCACCGGAAATCTGTTTACACATTACAACTCTAAATCAAACTTGCATTAGTAATTATTTTTGAAAATTGGGACAAACTTGGAACCTGTACTACCTCAATACATAGCAATTCAAACCTTGAAACTTTTGTGAAAACGTTGGATAGGGTTTTGTAGGCTCATTTTAATTTTTAATTGAAGGAACCATAAAGTGGATTGAATGACATTATATTCAGCTTCATATCCAGTAGGACACAGTTCTCCTGAAAATTAAATGTTACGTGTACCTGAAATTCTTTGCTATCGGAAATCTGTTTACACATTACAAAATCAAACTCGCATTAATAATTTTTTTTGAAAAGTGGGTCAAAATTGGGACTTGTACTACCTTAATGCGTAGGAATTCAAACCTTAAAACTTTTGTGAAAACGTTGGATAAGATTTTGTAGGCTCATTTTAATTTTAAATGAAAGAACGATAAAGTAGATTGGATGAAATTACATTCAGATACACATCCAGTCAGACACAGTTCTCTTGAGAATTAAATGTTATGTGTACCTGAAATGCTTTGCTATCGGAAATCTTTTTGCACATTACAATTTAAAATCAAACTCGCATTAATAATTATTTTTGAAAATTGGGACAAACTTAGGACCTGTACTACCTTATTGCGTAAGAATTGAAACCTTGAAACTTTTGTGGAAACGTTGAATAGGATTTTGAAGGCTCATTTTAATTTTAAACGAAAGAACGATAAAGTAGATTGGATGAAATTACATTCAGATACACATCCAGCAAGACACAGTTCTCGTGAGAATTAAATGTTATGTGTACCTTGCTATCGGAAATCATACAATTAGAATTTAAAATCAAACTCGCATTAATAATTATTTTTGAAAATTGGGACAAAATTTTTACCTAAACTGCTTTAATGCATAGCAATTCAAACCTTAATACTTTTGTGAAAACGTTGGATAAGGTTTTGTAGGCTCATTTTAATTTTTAATTAAAGGAAACATAAAGTGGATTGAATGACATTATATTCAGATTCATATCCAGTAGGACACAGTTCTCCTGAAAATTAAATGTTATGTGTACCTGAAATGCTTTGCTATCGGAAATCGTGTACACATTACAAAATCAAACTCGCATTAATAATTTTTTTTGAAAAGTGGGTCAAAATTGGGACTTGTACTACCTTAATGCGCAGGAATTCAAACCTTAAGACTTTTGTGAAAACGTTTGATAGAATTTTGTAACGTCATTTTAATTTTTAGTTGCATGAACGATAAAGTGGATTGAATGAAATTATATTCAGATACACATCCAGTAAGACACAGTTCTCTTGAGAATTAAATGTTATGTGTACCTGAAATGCTTTGCTATCGGAAATCTTTTTGCAAATTACAATTTAAAATCAAACTCGCATTAATAATTATTTTTGAAAATTGGGACAAAATTTTGACCTGTACTGCCTTAATGGATAGCAATTCAAACCTTGAAACTTTTGTGAAAACGTTGGATAGGGTTTTGCCACCGGAAATCTGTTTACACATTACAACTCTAAATCAAACTTGCATTAGTAATTATTTTTGAAAATTGGGACAAACTTGGAACCTGTACTACCTCAATACATAGCAATTCAAACCTTGAAACTTTTGTGAAAACGTTGGATAGAATTTTGAAGGCTCATTATAAATTTTAGTTGCAAGAATGATAAAATGGATTGAATGAAATTATATTTAGATACACATTCAGTAGGGCACAGTTCAAGTGAGAATTAAATGTAATGTGTACCTGAAATGCTTTGCTATCGGAAATCTTTTTGCACATTAGAATTTAAAATCAAACTGGCATTAATAATTATTTTTGAAAATTGGGACAAACTTGGGACCTATACCACCTCAATACATAGCAATTCAAACCTTGAAACTTTTGTGAAAACGTTGAATAGGGTTTTGTAGACTCATTTTAATTTTTAATTGAACTAACCATAAAGTGGATTGAATGTAATTATATTCGGATTCACATCCAGTAGGACACAGTTTTCGTAAAAATTAAATGTTATGTGTGGTATGATGTGTGTGCCACCGGAAATCTGTTAATACATTACAACTCTAAATCAAACTCGCATTAATAATTATTTTTGAAAATTGGGACAAACTTGGGACCTGTACTACCTGAAGGCGTAGGAATTCAAACCTTGAAAACTTTGTGAAAACGTTAGATAGGATTTTGCAGGCTCATTTTAATTTTTAATTGAAGGAACCATAAAATGGATTGAATGAAATTATATTCAGATACACATCCAGTCGGACACAGTTCTCCTGAAAATTAAATGTTATGTGTACCTGAAATGCTTTGCTATCGGAAATCTTTTTGCACATTACAATTTAAAATCAAACTCGCATTAATAATTATTTTTGAAAATTGGGACATACTTGGGACCTGTACTACCTTATTGCGTAAGAATTGAAACCTTGAAACTTTTGTGGAAACGTTGGATAGGATTTTGAAGGCTCACTTTAATTTTAAACGAAAGAACGATAAAGTGAATTGAATGAAATTATATTCAGATACACATCCAGTCGGACACAGTTCTCCTGAAAATTAAATGTTATGTGTACCTGAAATGCTTTGCTATCGGAAATCGTGTACAGATTACAAAATCAAACTCGCATTAATAATTTTTTTTGAAAAGTGGGTCAAAATTGGGACTTGTACTACCTTAATGCGTAGGAATTCAAACCTTGAAACTTTTGTGAAAACGTTGGATAGAATTTTGTAAAGTCATTTTAATTTTTAGTTGCATGAACGATAAAGTGGATTGAATGAAATTATATTCAGATACACATCCAGTAGGGCACAGTTCTTGTGAGAATTAAATGTAATGTACACCTGAATTGCTTTGCCTGTGGAAATCTGTTTACACATTACAACTCTAAATCAATCTCGCATTAATAATTATTTTTGAAAATTGGGACAAACTTGGGACCTGTACTACCTCAGTACATAGTAATTCAAACCTTGAAACTTTTGTGAAAACGTTGGATAGGGTTTTGTAGGCTCATTTTAATTTTTAATTGAAGGAACCATAAAGTGGATTGAATGACATTATATTCAGATTCATATCCAGTAGGACACAGTTCTCCTGAAAATTAAATGTTATGTGTACCTGAAATGCTTTGCCACCGGAAATCTGTTTATACATTACAACTCTAAATCAAACTCGCATTAATAATTATTTTTGAAAATTGGGACAAACTTGGGACCTGTACTACCTTAATGCGTAGGAATTCAAACATTGAAACCTTTGTGAAAACGCCAGATAGGATTTTGCAGGCTCATTTTAATTTTTAATTGAAGGAACCATTAAATGGATTGAATGAAATTATATTCAGATTCACATTCAGTAGAGCATAGTTTAAGTGAGAATTAAATGAAATGCTTTGCTATCGGAAATCTTTTTGCACATTAGAATTTAAAATCAAACTCGCATTAATAATTATTTTTGAAAATTGGAACAAAATTTTGACCTGCACTGCCTTAATGCATAGCAATTCAAACCTTGAAACTTTTGTGAAAACGTCGGATAGAATTTTGTAGGCTCATTATAAATTTTAGTTGCAACAATGATAAAATGGATTGAATGAAATTAAATTTAGATACACATTCAGTAGGGCACAGTTCAAGTGAGAATTAAATGTAATGTGTACCTGAAATCTTTTTGCACATTACAATTTAAAATCAAATTCGCATTAATAATTATTTTTGAAAATTGGGTCAAAATTTTGACCTGCACTGCCTTAATGCATAGCAATTCAAACCTTGAAACTTTTGTGAAAACGTTGGATAGGGTTTTGTAGGCTCATTTTAATTTTTAATTGAAGGAACCATAAAGTGGATTGAATGAATTTATATTCGGATTCACATCCAGTAGGACACAGTTCTCGTGAAAATTAAATGTTATGTGTTATGTGTGTTATGATGTGTGTGCTACCGGAAATCTGTTTATACATTACAACTCTAAATCAAACTCGCATTAATAATTATTTTTGAAAATTGGGACAAACTTGGGACCTGTACTACCTTAATGCGTAGGAATTCAAACCTTAAAACTTTTGTGAAAACGTCGGATAGAATTTTGTAAGCTCATTATAAATTTTAGTTTCAACAATGATAAAATGGATTGAATGAAATTATATTTAGATACACATTCAGTAGGGCACAGTTCAAGTGAGAATTAAATGTAATGTAAACGAATTGTAGAACAAATAAATGTGTTTCTAGTTAGTCTACAATGGAGTTAAATATTGTATTAATAATTAAGCATTTGATAGGTACTAAAGTAGACTGACTGGCGTCCGTGGAAGGACTTCGCTAGCGCTTCAATTTAACAAAGTGGTGATTCAAATACACGTGTATATTACGAATTGACATGACACAACTACTTCAACGACCCCCCAGGGGACCTAATAATGCGCCATTTATTATGACACTGATACTACTAACTACTACTATCTCCATAATCTATCTCCTACAGGGACAAGCTTTTTCCTTTTTTATTAAAAACCAGGCAAGTTTTAAGGATTCCGTTTATATCAAAGAAAATAAGAAAACTGTATCCTTTTTTATCTCATTTTTTACACAATTTTATGCCTTAATCATGCATACTTTTGCAAGGTACATTTCTCTTATGCTTTCCTCCTAGATACAAATAAAAAGTAGATAACCATTCTAATCTGTATACAAACAATCATTCGTTTTTGTTTCCTTGATATGCATTCACTATGCCTCTTTATCACTAAAATACGACTTTATCATGTTCCTATTTACAATTTTCTGATTTGTGTCACAAATCTTCTGGAATTCAGTATAAAACTCCCAATAATTTATTTCCAGAATGGTTAATATTTAAAATCTGTAGTAGGCTAAAAAGCTTAAAAAATCATTTTTAAGACTTGAAATTCATGACTGAATACTGGTAGTAGGGCAAAAAGCTTAAAAAATCATTTTTTAGACTTGAAATTCATGACTGAATACTATACTGGTAGTAGGGCCAAAAGCTTAAAAAATCATTTTTAAGACTTGAAATTCATGATTGAATACTGGTAGTAGGGCAAAAAGCTTAAAAAATCATTTTTAAGACTTGAAATTCATGATTTAATACCTATACTAGGCTAAAAAGCTTAAAAAATCATTTTTAAGACTTGAAATTCATGACTGAATACTGGTAGTAGTGCAAAAAGCTTAAAAAATAATTTTTTAGACTTGAAATTCATGACTAAAATTTCATTATTAAATTATTAGGCATACTAAAACGTAGTTTTTGTAATGTTTACACTTGTGCCAACCTTGCAGACACTCGGGCACTTAATTGTATACCTTTTGTCATTAGAAGTGCCGAAGTGAGACATGATAGCGAATAGTTTGTAATGCAAAAGGAAAATTGCTATAATAATTATATTCGGAGACATCTTCAGCCTGGGCACTAATTAAAAGTTGTGCGAGAATTCTCGAAAGTTTTAAATGTCTCTACATAGACTTCTTACAATCCATAAATCCCTAATGTGTGTAATAAGTATGCATGCTAAGTTTGGATATCTATGTTTTATTCTCGGGAGACTGGAGTACTTATCGTATATAGACGGATGTATAGTGTAGGAGAGACTTGACAAGTCTTACATTCCCTCACTACTCAAGTATTAACACGGAGAGCTCAAGTCAGACAAGAGACATGAACTGGAGGCAGACCAGACACATTCATGAATTTCTTTTGTACCTTTCATACTTTATTCCTTTCTTGCGTAGTTAGTAGTGATTGTAAAATCTCCAGACGATTCTCCAAAATTATCAGCTGAAAACTTTAGCTTTCGCTAAAGAACCACATGACGGAAAATAAGATATTGCACACAAGATGATGAATACCGCAGTTATAACCAGTGTTCGATGACCAGCCGGTTAGCCGGCTATAATGGTCAGGTTAAAATGGCTAGCCGGCTGGCAAAATACCCTTGTTAGCCGGCGGATAAAATGGCTAAATTGGTTAAAATGGTCAAAAATAAAATATACGTAAAATGGGGCAAAGTAAAACCCTATTCTGCCTATATTAGCCTATCCTTGATCTACACCAAAGTTTAAACTAATTTTGTTTAAGAAGGGCCTACATACTTGCAATATACAAATCAATATTCTGGTCACAATTCTTCCAACTAACCGTTGTGAAGACATAAGACTACGCTAAACCTTGTCAGTCTTGATTCTTGGCGAATTAGTACGGTCAGGAACTGTTGCTGAAGCAGGTGCACTAAAACGTGACGCGGTTGCAGCAGAGCGTCGTCGTGCCGGCGTTCTTCGTTTTGTTTTTTGCTTTGATGACATTATCTGCGAAAACTGTAAAATCCGATAGAAATGTAACAGTAATTGATATCGTAAATAAAATGTAGTTAAATTTTAAAAATGTATACTTTGAAAAACAAATAAACTTATTAATCAGAGAATAAATTTGCTTGAGAAAAGAGTACACAGAGCAAAATGGCGCCAGTCTATTTTTATTCATTTGTTGGACGCTGCGCTGTGGCTTGAAGTTTGAACTCCTGTGCCGCAAAATCAAGGAGGTTTCAAGGATATGGACATTTTTAGCCATTTTAACCATTTTGGCCATTTTAACCATTTTAGCCGGCTGGTTGGTCAAAAAGCTTTTTAGCCGGATAAAATCGAACACTGGTTATAACATCGTGAAGAAAGGCATATGATAAGGAATTAGCTAACAAAATAATAGTGTTTCTACCGCTGTTTAACTGTAATAGCGACGAACTAGTATAAACATCTACTAAGAATCTATGCAATTTCCATGTGGAGGAGATATACCTATATACTGAAGGGAATCAAAGTAAAAGGATATCACGTCAGTTGAATGAAGATGTAATGTTTCTCCAGACAGAGTTTGTGTTGGCCAACCAAAACTCACAACCTTGGACAGTGGCCAGCTATAACTATAATAAACATATTTTAAACCGCGACGAAGGCAATCTGTACTTTATTTGGAAACTGGCGATGGGCTATATTAGACGGATTACTTTATTTGGATATTGGTGGTGGGCTGGATAAGATGTTGATCTTTTCTTGGGTGTTTGGTGATGATGGGATGGATGGGGTTGGATGTTCCATCTTTTGTATTGGATGGGATGTTTACCTACAACTTACGTCTATGCTGCCAAGTGTTATTCTGTTTTATCCGACTAAGCAAATCAACTGCTTCCCCTCACGCACCAGGTGAGTGACGGAAATAAGTTTCTGAAATACATTCTATCCATCTTGCAATTCAAGTTTAAGATTAGAAATATTTAATTTCTTTGTAGTGGTATTGAAATGTCTCATGTCCAACAATGTATGCTAACTTCATTTTGACTGAGATTTTTCGCCCATATAGATTTTTTCACATTTAAAAAGTAACTTAATTTTCCTCAAGAAGAATAATATTTGCGGTAAAACACCATAATATGTAGACTGTTAAATTACATGCTTCTTTCATAATGACCTGAATATTTTCACATGTGCACCTACCAAAATAAAAACCATGTGAATGTAATATAATTTATAATTGCGTCCGATTTGGTTAAATTATAATTATTTAACTATTTATAATTTATTTTATTTTATAGCATTTGACGAACATCTGAAAGGAGATAATTGAAAGTCAGAGGGGCAGTATAAAAGAACCTGGTTCTTATATACGGCCCCTCCAATATGCTTTTAATGTCAATAATATTGTGAGTATTGTCCTGCATAATATAATTTAGCTGCAAGTTTAAGCTAGATGTGCAGCTAGATGCTACTAGAGAATGCTATCTACAGATATATTTAGCTAAAAGTTAGGTTAATGTTCAGTAGTTAAATGCAGTAATTTATTATCCATCTTCTACACTAAATTGATGGATTTATTCTTCAGGAATAGATTTCTTCACACCGGACGGACCCTAAATTCCTTTCACTTAATTTTCCTAAATATTATTTAGGAAAATTAAGAGTCAATTGCATGCAAGCAGCATTCGGCCGTGTCAAATAGATACTCTAAAATGTACACATCTGAGTGTGAACTCCCCTAATTATTATAAATTAAGTTTGGAAGCATTAATCACATGAAAATATATTTTCGCTAAATCTCTAAATCACTAATGCAAAAAAACTGTTATGGCAAAGTCTAAAGAGTTATTTTGACTATCAAATATTTTTTAAAGTTTGCAACGCCATATTATTGTTTAAATTTGAGATTTTTGCACGAAAAAAGAACCACTAGTTTTAACACTAAAACTAGTTTATTCAACATAAATTTTCATACAATTTTACTATTACAACCACTTTTCTTCTGCTTTCCGAGGCAGAGAGAAAAGTTGCGTGTCGATCCGATCAGTACAAGATGACAACTGACTATTTTAGACATTTCGACTAGACTATTAAGAAAAATTATACAAACAACAATTTAAAGATATTAACAATTATGATGACGTATTAATATGCATGATTTTCCTCTGATCCAATACCCAAAGAATTACATTCACTAGACGTGGACGCTTTCGGCTCAAGCAAAGTATTTTCGGCGGATTCTGATTCTGAAAGTATATACACATTACATACATTACAAGATAAGAGACGAATGAACTGAAAACTCCCCTAAGTCACTGCAAGGTTAGATCTGACTACGTGCAGATCTGAGCTTGCATATTTGCAATGAACAGTTTTTACATATTTATACTTACTAAATATAAATATACTAAATTCCTCCACAATTATAAAAAACACTAGTTAAAGACAAAACTGGGAATCTATATCTACGATGATAGTCTTCTATCGTAAATAGTACGGTCACCTAAAATATCCTTGCAGATTGCAGAGAACGGTATCTATGCGAATGAGACTGGAGTAGTAGTATAGTGTCTTTTTGTTTCCCTAGATAAGGAAGAGAAAAGATCGGCTCAGTTCGGTTTCGGATATTCGAACGGACGAATGGGAGTTTCTCCGAAGGTTATTTCTCGTTTTTGCTCATTAACTAAGAAATTGTAATTTCAGTAAAGCTAATTTAAAGTTTTAAAAGTAAAACAAATTTAAGGAAGCGCAATTAAAATTTTTAATGCCGATCCATGAAAGGTGAATCTCATGTCATGAAAACCTTTAGCAACCCATTTAACATTATCGCAACGCATCTGTTGAATGTTTCAAGGACTTCTTTATCACTTACTTACAGATACGACTCTTCTTAATTGTAATCTTAGAGGCTTTATCTACCTCCCTTTACCACTATGCAAAACAATCGCAAGATTATTCACAATTAGCAATCGTTTGTTAAGTACAGCCCGTGATTTCTGTTTTATCTTGCCTCCTCTTCTGTACTCAAAGCGGCTCTGATATAATTAATATCTTACTTTAATAAAGTATAATGGTGATTAGGTGTCTTCTTTCCCTGTAAAAATGTATAATTGTACGGGTAAACATTAGTAGAGCTAACATACTTAATTTTCATATTTGGTGGTTTATCCCAGGCTGTTGTATTTCTGCATCATCCAATCGTGTACTTATATAAACGTAATAAACATTACAAAAGACATTTTTATGTTATAATTATATAGGAGTACCTCCACAAAGCACTTATTAGCATACGAGATGTTTCTTAGAAACATTAAAATAAAATTCAATCAAGACCATTTAGTAATTAAGCGTCTAATGCCGAAATAAAGAACAGTAACATATTGAAATTATTTTGAATTGGACAACCTTCATCTATTTTACATATTTTGACTATATTAACAACTGTTTAGGTATAATTCGACGTTGCGGCCATAAAAATATTTGAATCGCAACCCAGCGCTGCACTGTATAAAAATGTATTCCACCAGGAACATATTTTCCACCCCTGGTCCTGACTTAAACAGAATAAACATTTGACACGAGTGAAGAGTATTTTTTCCATGCAGTACATAAGAATAATTGAATTCTTTTTTTAAAAACCTAATAATGTCAATCGTCGACAGGGAACAAAAAAGGTACTCCTTTTTTACTAAAAAGGTAAAAAGGACTGCTTTTTCAATAAAAGCAGTCCTTTTTTGCCCTTTTACCTTTTTACACAGTTATGATACCATTCACTAATAGACCGAACAACTATTCCTTCAGCAAATTCAGTCTTAGTGAATAAAATAAAATAATTTTGTTTCTTTTTAATTTTCCTCATACATCAACACGGATGTACAAAAACGTTTATTGCTTAAAAATACAACCTATAGGCTTCATATTAATGAGTTCCGTGCTTTATTTAATTTAATTACTAGAGAGATAATTGAGATTAACTTATGTTAGATAGATAGAAAAAAATTAACATTTATTATAAAGTATAGATTCAAATCAATTCAGTTCAAGATTAATAATTGTGCTTATTTTTTGGTAAAATAGTAAACCCGTTCTAAATACAAGATTTTGTCAGAATCATTCCTGCAGTCAAAATTACTCAAAATCGACATCCTTATTTAGACTTTTAAAAATGAAGCATAATTTGGCTGCTTTTTCTATACCAAGTCGGTTTCTTAAATCGGTAGTTATATTTCCTAACGTCGAAAAACAACGCTTAAAATCTTCGTAAGTAAGTTATACAGTACAATACGATTTCTACAGACACCTACTCTACAATCCGGTACAATTGGGTAAGTCCGAGAAATACAGAAATGTAATTTACTCGTACTGTCAGCTGCACTGTCGTTACATTTACTTACAGTGGGTACACTTTTCGTAAACAAAAATTTTAATTGTCAGTCTTTTTCCCACTTTTTAGCCTGAATTCCCTGGAATTAAACTAATCCCTCCCACTATGTTCTTGCTCCTTTGAAATGTTCGTGTTCTATTATTTCTGAAATAAAAGTACTATTAGTAGTACTTAAACTGGTTCTTTTAACAATGTCTTTGTTTCGTCGACGTCTAAAAAACTAAATATTTTGAGTGAATAATAGAGAATCCTAAATCTCTTAATTAAATTCGTCGTGTGATGGTAAAAATAGATTTCGACTGAGTCAAATAGAGATTAGATGGATGAGATTTGCTCGTAGATGTGATTTGTTTAATAATTTATGAGGCTGAGATAATAATGTAAGTAGATAAGTAGCCAATGTAAGAAGTAAATATGTAAATTACAATAACTGATAACTAAATAGCTACGAGTACGACTACGGCAATAAGATTTTAGAGAGGGAGAAAATACATTCACAGCTTAAGGCAGAGGACGAAATAGAGCAAACCTTGCTGTTGGCGAAAAGCAGTCCAACTCCTTCCATGCAAACTTGCAGCAGTCCTCCTTGACCAGTTTTCATATCTTCCACTGGAAACTCACCTCCTAAATCTGTTCCAGGAAGTGGCGTCGACCCCCTCGCCGCAGCTCTCTCCATCGCTTCCCATAGATATAGAAAGGGGATTTAGATAACGCATAACAAAATAACAGGATAAGTAACAGGATATTGTAAACAGACAAAAAGCTTCCATTCTCCACACTTTTTACACACGTTTCCCGGTCTTGTACTTTCGTACAACAAACGCTTCCATATAAATTAATACATTGTGAGATAGGGAAATGTTTCTTCTAGTAGCGTGTGTTAGTGTGTTTCTAATTCTATGTCGCTTCCTTGATTGCTTGGTACAGCTGGCGGCATTTCCGGGAATGGTATTTCTGCAGCTGTGTCTGACCTTCGTTTCGTCTCCACAAACACAAAACCCGCGTCTTCGGACTGTACGTCATATTCACCAAACGCTCCCACCACCATCTGCGTTGAAACACAATTATCACTTTGTCTGCAAAAAGAACTCATTTTAAAGAATTTATTAAGGCTTATCATTAGTGCGGTAAGTATTTTGCACTAGTTGAAATGTTAATTTCCTTTAAAGAATATCTTTGAAATTCAATTAGCGGGCGAATTTTAAATGACCGTCGGGTAGAGTATGACTGAGGCAGTAGTTCTACCTTTTGGCATCCATTGGTAACCAGGAGTTGTATTTGAAAAGTGTACTTGTAGAAGTACCAAATTCATTACAGAGTTGAGTACAGTGTATTAGTTTGTAATGAATGATGCTAAAAGTGTTAGCCCGTATTTTCCTATCACACATCTGTAGTTCAAAGTTCAGTGTTGCAATAAATATTTCCCTTGGAAATCCTTTATGAAAATCATATATAATTTGGCCTTGGAATTCTGTGTTCTGATTGGTCAATTTTAAAAATTCATCTACCAATCAGAAGCGATTATCACTGCGGTTATTATTTCAAAAAGTTCGCGAATTGATAATTCGAACAGTAATGGCGGTTCTCCTAATCTAGTCCGTACTATACTGTTTGAATCACCCAACGTCAGACCTTTCGTTGTCCTGTGGTATGGCGACAAGCCTTCTGATAAGGTTTATTGTAATGTGCAAGTCCACTTATCTTTTGTCGAAAAGTTTTTACTAAAACGTAAATGGTATTAAGACGTAGTAACAAATATTTGGTTAGAAAATGCAATTCGAAAAATGTTAATCAGGATTTCCAGGAGAAAGCAATAAGAATTTTGGAGGTTTCGCTAATATTGACACTTGATATAATTCAGTGAGATAATTTCAAAATTGCGAGTTTTATTTTGTATTCAAATGCTGAAATGCTTTGCTATCGGAAATCTTTTTGCACATTACAATTTAAAATCAAACTCGCATTAATAATTATTTTTGAAAATTGGGACAAAATTTTGACCTGTACTGCCTTAATGCATAGCAATTCAAACCTTGAAACTTTTGTGAAAACGTTGGATAGGATTTTGCAGGCTCATTTCAATTTTTAATTGAAGGAACCATAAAATGGATTGAATGAAATTATATTTAGATACACATTCAGTAGGGCACAGTTTAAGTGAGAATTAAATGAAATGCTTTGCTATCGGAAATCTTTTTGCACATTAGAATTTAAAATCAAGCTCGCATTAATAATTATTTTTGAAAATTGGGACAAAATTTTGACCTGTACTGCCTTAAAGCATAGCAATTCAAACCTTGAAACTTTTGTGAAAACGTTGGATAAGGTTTTGTAGGCTCATTTTAATTTTTAATTGGAGGAACGATAAAGTGGTTTGAATGACATTATATTCAGATTCATATCCAGTAGGACACAGTTCTCCTGAAAATTAAATGTTATGTGTACCTGAAATGCTTTGCTATCGGAAATCTGTTTACACATTACAAAATCAAACTCGCACTAATAATTATTTTTGAAAATTGGGACAAACTTGGGACCTGTACTACCTTATAAATGGAGATAGGCTATTTCGTACACAAAACGAAAAATGGAGATAGACTATTTGGTTCCCTATAGGACGATATGCCTAACCCTTCTTAGTCATGCAAATATCCATACAAATAACACATGAAAATGTTATACATTTTCTTAGCTATTACAATTTTAACATTTATAAACAGATGATTTCATAACTTAAATTTTAGAGCTAAATCTAACTTAACCTAGCGTATTCGTCAACATCGGTGATGTTATCAAAGAGCTAATAGACATTGCATTTCATCGCGCATACAATTAATCAACCCAGCACACTGTCTGAGAATGATCAATAATGGGACGTTTATAATTGTTCCAAAACATCCTCTCATCATTAGAAGGCAATGGATCATGTAGCACATTACAATAGACTTATCTCCAGAGAGGACTCTGAGCCTACAAAATCACCATGGGAGCTCCAAGTGCAACGATTGGACATCCCCCGTTGATGCTCATCTTCCAGTTCTCGTCCAAGATAAGCATATTTTATGTTTTCATATGATTCATTGTCTTTCTAATGAAAGGGTGTTTTGGAGCAATAATACAACTATCACGTACAACTTGATAAAAATGATGAACATATATTTAATGGACCAACATTACATTACCAGGTTTTGATAATGGTTTTGTTTTCCCGAAAAGGAGATGCCGAAATAATATAATACAATGATATTATATAAAGGAATGTAATACTACGGTTAATTCTTTTATCTTCGTCAGATAAGCAAACTGGCACACAGCTTAAACGAATAATGATAATATCAGTTTACATTTTCACATGCCAATGTGCAGTAGACAGTTCCAAATTCACAATTAATGATAGTATAATATTTGTCTCGTTTTCAGTTTATTTTAACATCAAAATCATTAATTTACTGTTGCTACAAAAATTCGTTTTAAAATTGCACAAAATTGTAATTGTGCTTGTGATTCGAACCAACTAAAAGAAATTTTAAAACTTTGTTGAAATAAATTTACATTGCCCATACGGAAATAATGTCAGACTTAGTGAGCAGTAAATCTGAAGAATACAAAAGAAAGTTAGAAATGCACAACTGGAATGACGAAGATTTTAGAGAAGCTATCATAACTTCGATTTACTTTTTGGTGGAAGGTACAACGGATGCATCCCTGTCGAATTTGTGTCTCTATATGCTATCTACGCATAACTTAACAGACAATGATGTCGACTGTATTGTAAGTCATTTTTATTGTACTATTGATATATTTTGATATTTCCCAACAAATTTTAATTCACATTAAAATAATATTGATGCCGATATGTGTGATAATGTGTAATGGAGAGGGAGGTGTTTATTTTCAAGCAATTATTGTATAAACTAAGATGTTATTTGTCTATATCTAAATACTAACAAATTAAAATTTCCTACAGTTAAGTACAGAATTAGTGTCAGATACACTATTACATAATTTCCTAATTGTTCTCAATACTTGTAATAATTCGTATTATAACCGTGGTGACAGATTATTTGCACAAAAATGTAAGTTACATAAAATGACTTAATACATTTTATAAGGGCCGCAGCCATAAAAACATTTCGGGGGGGGGGCGACAATATTTTAGTGACAAATATTTTTGGGGAATGAACCTAACATTTTTGTGTTAAAGTGTGATGAACTGATTCCTAATATTTTGCTTTCAAAAAAGTCTAAATATTAATCTGCGGGATAATTTGATCCCGAACACATCCTCAATTACCTTTTGTCGGTTTCAAATAAATTGGCTTGGGATGGTCAAATGTATCCGGGTAGATTTGAGCATATGCTCGGGTTCAAATGAGCTCAAATGTTTTCCAGCTCTGGAAAGAACATTTTATTACAGGAATTATTTAAGGAAATTAGTACATACGACAAGTAACAATGATTGTTCGGCCATTAATATTTTTATAGATGTCAAAAACGACGTTGCAAGACAGGAACAGTAAATTTTACACTACCATCTCAAGAAAACCTATTGAAAGAGTGTTACCATTCTTGCTGGCTGCCCTGGAAGTAAATACTGCTGGACATTTAGCACAACAAATTCTGGATACATTACGGAGACTCGGTACTAACTTATACAAGAATTAAAATAAAACTATTAATTCCCTACTCAAGCAAAAATAATAGCAACTGGAGATAGTTTTTAAAACATTCATTGTCATTGCTTTCGCCTGACCAAGTTATTTGTCCACAATACGAGCCGTACCCATTGTTTGCTTTGGCTTTGGCCAAGCATAAAGTATATCTCGATCTCGTAAAACACCGTTAAAAAAGAGACACACAATGGCTGCGGCAAAGCCGTGCTTTGCCGCAGCCATAGTGTGCCGTGCCTAGTTATAGCTACTTTACAGCTATAGAAATCCAAAAAACTCTTTTCTGAATTTTCTCAGTTTAGTGGGTTGAGGTTTTCAACAACAGAAAAAATAGCTCATAAAACCCGATCCACTATCTGGGTGTATGCCTATTAATAAATTATAATGACTGACATATTCTGTAAAGTATGGATTATTTTTACAGACGATGTAATCGAGAATTGGAATTATACAACTAACGAAGTGTTGGGCAGCGGGTCTTTTGGTGTAGTTATTTCAGCAACGCACAATATTGATCAGCTTATTTGTGCAATAAAAATCATCCCAGACAGAAAAGGTCGCTTAGGGAAACATGATACCATTCGGGAAGTGAGAAATCATGCAAAACTTAATCATCTGAATGTCGTTAAATACAAATCATGTGAAAAGTTTTCATTATTCACAAGAGATATAAAAGAGATACTTCAATGGGACGGCACAACCAAAATTTCAATTTCCACACGAGAATATTTCGAAACTTGTTTTGATTCTGCCAAGAATAGATCAGTTACTGGTTTTATCATAAAAATGGAACTTTGTGGGGAAACGCTTAGAGAATGGCTTAACAAACTTTTAAAGGAGAACATTCAATCAGAATTGTCTATGTGCGGGTTGATTGGCCAAGAAATAGCGGATGGTTTATGTTACATACACGAAAAAGAACTAATTCATGAGACCTAAAACCAGATAATATTTACTTTTCACACATAAATTTTGTTTTCCCCATCAAAATTGGGGATTTTGGGTTTTCCACTCAAAATAAAAATCACGAGGATCAAGCAATGTCATTAGTGGAATGGAACAAAGACTATCGGGCACCTGAAATGGGAGAAGAATATTCAGATGGCAAAGCAATATATGGTCAACATGCGGATTGGTTCTCGTTTGGACTGATTTTATCAGAAATCTTTGATCCTGCAAAAGAAACCGAATTACCATGGAAATTTGGGGAAATTATTCATGGAAGAAAAACAGGAAGTGTAATTAAAAATATATCTTGGCTGAATTCACTGATACTGCGACTGACGGAAAGAGAACCAACCAAACGGATTGAGGTGGGCGACGGTACGAAAAATATACAATTGAAATTAAGGGTAAGTTTTAAAAAACTTGATTTCTTGACTTGAGAGGAATAAAAATGTTGAATTGGAAAATTTCAATATTTTGGTTATCATGAATTGAATTGATTGTTATATCTCAATGTAATTTTTTTGTTTGTTTAAGGAAAGTCAAACAGATTATGAACAGCATAAAAAGATCAATTCGATTCATTTAATGGCATTTGATGAATACAAAAAATATATCGAAAGTAATTCGAATGGGTTTTTAAGTGAAGAAGATGTGGAAGTAGTACACAAAAAAGCTTTGAATGAGGGTCTTTGTTACTTACTAGAAGAAATACAAAAGCAGTCCCTATCCTCCAATGCAAAAGAAAATATACAAAAACAATTTGATGCAATGGCTGAAAATCAGTACCAAAAATTTCGAGTGCAGGCGGCTACAAAATTAAAAAATATGGAAGATACTGTAAAACAACAAGCAAATTTTGTAAAGAGCAATTACATTCAAAGTGTTAATAATTTGTTTTCTGAGAATACAATTTCAGAGACTGAAATTGATTTCCAACATAATCAGCTTAAAAATGATAGTATGTCACGGTTCTTCGACTTGCTTCCAAAGGAATATGAACAACTGAGTTTGCAAAGTCATATTTCACACTTAGAAAACGATATTGATACCATTTTTGCTGAACATAAAACAAGCTGGGAGTTGAAGAAAGAGAGACAAATTTCCAAACTGAGCTTGACTCGTTCTAATGCAGTTAAAGAATATCATACAAAGATGATGACCTATAAACAAGGTGTAAAGTCATTTCTGACCCTGGACCAGTTAAAGGAGTATCATGGCGTTATTCTGGAACAAGTAGTTGAAGAACATGAAAAAAATTTTGATAGTACGGCAGCATTTCAATCATTTTTGGCCGATGATATAAACCAAATATTTTTGGAGTTGGAGAGAGAAAATAATGAAAAGAAGATAGAAGCTGTAAAACAGTTTGAAAATGAGCTACGTACAACTGTACATTTTTATACCCAAGAATTAGAAATTATTGCTAAGGAAATGAAGGAAACGCAAGATTTTTGCAGAAAAAAAGGCCAAGTCGAAGATAAAATAAGAAATCAAATGCTTCTCCAATTTAAAAATCTACCAGATTGCATTATACAGGAGTTTATAGAGATAATGAATTCTGCCTTCAGGAAACATAGCTCTATCGCCATTGAAAAATTTGAGCAACATCAAAAAGAATTGAAAGATGCGTAAGTATTATACAATAATATTAATGAAATTGACACATCGTAAGCATTTTGGTCGAAAAAGCTTACGATTTTTAAAAATTTCACTCAAAAATTTATTTAAAGTATTTCATTATATTGATTGGCTTTAGATAATCTAAGATTTTTACTGCATGGTCGACTAGTTTATTACATCTCTTTTTTTATTCCAGAAAACCGCTGGTGAATGTAACGGATATCCTATCCCCTTCTACAGGATCAACTGAAGAACAAATTGTCCAATTATACTCCGACTTCACATTAAAGCATGAATTGGATGCCAATCACTTCAATGATTATCTTTTTGGAACAAGGTAAATGGCATTTCTTGCATAGTTGTCCCATCAGAAAATAATTTATTTTAATTTCAGCTTTCAAGTCGACGAATATGAAGGAGACCCGCCCATTTACTTGAAAGGAGTGGGATTTGCGGGAAGCCCATCTAAAGTAAGTGAGAGAACCACCATGAAAATCAAAGTATCTCAAGGTGAAGGATTTCTACTGGTTGGACAGCCATTATGTGAAATGGAGACCATTTATATCGCGGAAGCTGGCAAAGTGGAAATTATTGACTTGAGCGAACCAGTCCCAATTTTCCCTAAGAAGAAATACTTTGTGTGTATATGGCCAACTGCTGTAAGTGATATTTATTGAAAGAGGGACGCTTAAGACCTTTTTTCTACACTTAAAGCAATCTAAATGGAATCTGTAATAATACTAAATATGAATACGGATAATTATTTCAGGGTGGTGTGGCTTCGTGGAAAAATGGCATTACAGATCATTTCTTATACAGTGAAGCAGGCGGTCATGCAAAACGATTCAAACTGACAGCTATTACCGCATGGGGTTATGTGTACACTTTGAAGTTCTCTCTTTTCAAATAAAGTTTATATGTCACCAAAACAATATTCACCAACCAGATACTCAAAAACATTTTTACTGTACATGCTTCTATGTTCAAATAACAGTTGTTAATTCGGCACAAAAATTAAACACAATTACGTACAATTTTCTGCTTTTCTTGTCCAATTATGATGCCATCCATCTCTACATCTACGTTTTGCTACTACTACTAAAATACATGTATAAATATAGAACAATTATTAGTGTAATAAATGGATTCCTATGTAAACATTACGCGCGTTAGATTAACTAAAATTCTAATCATTGTAGCATATCTGCACTACACAAAATAACGCTCTCCAGTGTTAAGTTTCTAATCGTATATAACGTTAAATAATACTATAACACTTATTTCCAAATGTATCTCCTCGCACAAAATGATAATATGGTAGACAAAGTTTCCATATCATTTATTATCATTTTGAGAATACGAAAATATTTATACTTAAGAATTTTAAATGGTTGCCTGTACGCTAATGTTAACCATAATTTCAAATTAGTTGGTTATAAGCACTAAAAAATTATTGCAATCCATACAATTATTTTTGCAATTTAGCCAAACTGAATTATTGTAATTTTGCACTGTAACCTTTCACATAAGCATGAAAAGAAAAATGACAAAGTTCTTGGATTCATTTTTGTGCATCATATCCTTATGAGAAATGAAAATGATGAAAAAGTTAACAAGAAAATCGATAACTAACAGAATCTAGAAATCGAAGGTGTATGGAACTGAAAATAGAAGACATGCACGATATGTACATACTATGTGTATTTAAATAGGAACCTACCTATAGATTGGAGGTAAAGTCGAAGTATTTTCCATCTGGAGTAAAAGCAACGGCTAATCCAAACAATTTCTACTATATTATTATATTTCTTTTGAGTTTTGCTATTACCGTCAATCAAACCTTACATAAGGTGGTTACGATAAAACTAACACAAATATGTCGTAGTAGTAGTAAAAGGTCTACCTACGTAGTAGTATGCTAATCTCTATATATAATCGTAGACTTGATTAGAACAATAAATTTACCTGTCTATATATATTTGTATATATATGTGTGTACGTGTGGTAGGGAGAACCTAGGGAACCTGCATATATTACGTAACGCAAAATCCCCTCCTCCATGTGTAACGCAAGTGCTGACTACAACACTTTTGAGTACCTAATCCTCCCATCAACTGCACACGAAATATATGCAGGCTCCTTAAAAATAAAAAGCTAAATGCGCAAGCCCGATTCCTCTAAACCAACGAAATGATTCGTTTCATATTATTATTGTCACAACAAAATAATAATAAAAATTTACATAAGAAGTTTTAATGGTGAGTTATGAGTCGTGATCGAATGGAAATGATTAGCGAAAGACATTTCGTAATGATCGTAATGTGCGTATTAAATAGCATTTCAAACCTTCTAATCCAAATTGTTCTGCTATATGGTCAAACTTAGTATTTTTTAGTTTTAAGTTTTTTACTGGTTTTACTTTTTACTACCCTCTTGATACCTATGTGCCAGTTGGGACATCTTTTTGTAGAATGAAATAACACTACTGGGAGCCAGAGCCACTATTTATTCTTTAAGAATATTTATTCGTAAGTTGTACTCATGGGATTTGTACGGTTTTCTAAAATCTCACGAGGAATCTTATTTTTTTAAATTTTAAATAGGAAGCTTTTTAGGAACTTTGTGGGAGTTTTTTCGAAAATAGAGTCTTTCATTGTTCTCTGTATTTGATGCTACGATCTGCAGTTATTATTTTGTTGTAGGAAATTCCTTTTTATCAGAAAGTTGGGGCAATAGCTAATTTTTCCAACCACTGTCGATTTCGGAGGCGTATACACTTATATACATTAGGCATATTCGTGCAAAGCGCGAAATATTTTGGCTTATTTTGTCTAAAATGAGTCAATAATAGCCTAAAGCGAAATATTTTGATATTTTGAGAAAATTTTTTTCCTTTTCTTGGATTTCGGGGGCTGCTCCCTATGCCCTCCCCCCTCAATGCAGCCTTGCCACTGTAGAAAATAAAAGTATATTAATTTAAATATTCTTTGTGTTTACAAAATTAACATAATAACCAGGGTTGCGTTTTGTCCGGACAAAACTGTTGCTATCCAGGATGAAATTAGTTTTGTCCACTTTCTATCCAGGACAAAAGTGGACAAAACTAATTTCTTCCAGGACAAAACTAGTTTTGCCCTGGATAAAACCACTTTTATCCACTTTTGTCCACACCTTCCTATCCGGACACCGCAACCCTGATAATAACCTATTGGGATGTTTTCGAAATTGTTTTTATTACTGTGATGGGTGGCCTGTTGAATTTCATTTCTTTTGAGTGCTAGATTTGCCCCTGAGCTGGGTTCACTAGTACTTAAATAGTTGTTCAACACTCCCACTAAGGCAAGTTGGTACAACAGAAGAAAGTGTGTACATAGTGTGGGAAGAAATTATTTATCCTATGAGAAATGAGGCAGCCACCTAATTTGCAATTCATCCTTCAAGGCAATGTCAGTGTCATTCAATGTCGAAAACTACAATAATTTTCTCCTGCTTACTATTCTAGTTCGGACTTCAACTTTCAAAGCAATCTTTGTGTGAATGCACAAAACTACAATAATATTCCCCTGCTTACTGTTCTACTTCGAAACACAAAAAATTAATCAATTGAAACATATTCTATTGATACAGTTGAATTAATTTTAAAACATTTCTTTTCTTCTAATATTTGTTACGAATACTAACTAATAAAAAGCGCATAACAAAGTCCAAAGAATAATTATTATAGTAAATTATTTCCCGAATTTCTTTAGTTTTCGGGCATGTTTTCGGTCAGTTATCTTACCACTGTTTATTTTCAAGCCAATTTTTTATTTGTGTGGTGCATTAGAAATCTGAATTTGTTTAGCAACTGCGATTTCAACTTGATTCAGTTCCATTACTCACCATGGGAAGAACAGTTTCTTATGGCAAACCAAAACATGCAGCCATGGACAATTGCCACAGCAGATTATAATAAATCTGCCTTCGGCCGAGATGAAAAGAATCCAACGGATATAACAAACAGCCATTGCAGTGTCAACATTCTTTTAGAACCAGATGATACATTCTACTCTTTGATTCAATTTTTCGGACAAGAAGTGAATCGCCGTACTTCTCAGTACATTATTTTATACGACTATCGAAATTTCGGATTCCAATCTGAAATAGATCGTGAAAATTTTTTCAATTACAAAATTGACTCAGTAAGCGGACTTTACTATATTATCATCAAAAATTCATGGCAGTTTCATGTGTTGACTTTTGAACTGTATAAAACTAAATTTAAAAAGGTTATTGAAGTCTGGTCACAGTTGCCGGAAGACAAATGGGTAATAGTTTGGAATAGACTGAATGGAGATTTTCATGGCAACGAAGTCGCTGTAAAAGATGAGAAGATCAGCAATGATGAGCGTTCGACCAATAAACATTGTCTCCAATCTACGTACCATTTGACAAAATTCTATTATAATTGTCTGCCTAAGTAGAGAACTGTTGAAGTAATGGCAGAGAAATTCAACTTTACTGCAGTATACGTTGGTTCTAGGGGGATACCAAAAGTAATGCACAATGGATCTTTGTCTACAATATTGATTGGTGATGCATACTCAAATGAGACAACGTGTTATGATGTTATTCAGAAAATGTTTGTACCATCTTATATAGACGGTGTAGCGATTTATTGTGAAGCTGAAGAAACTTTCCTCAGTGTACCATTATCAGTTTTAGTTCAGAATACATTTGATGGCATCAGCTGGGTGCTAATTTTTGTTCTTTTTCCTCTAGCAAATATAGTTCTAATTTTTGCATCAGGTTCAGGGACGACGCAAATATTTATTAAAATTATAAAAGCTTTTTTATCAACAATATCCAACTTCGTGGGACAACATGAGGCTCCTAAGAAGAAGATGATTCTATCATTATTTGTTACATTAATGTCATTTTTCATTTCATGTTTATACGAAACTTACATAACAAGTGAAGTAGTTGCCCCGCTAGAGAAGAAAACATTTGAAAATATAAAAGAATTGCTAGATAATGGATACAGAGTATTGGTACAACAGGAACATGGTGCCGTCGTGATGAATTCAAATCAGGTATTTCACCAAAATGGAATAGCTGATAAAATTAAAAATGGCACTTATGTGTACGATTGGGGATGGGATACAACTGCGCCAAATTATAGGACACAGGGATATGACTATCATAATTTGTACCTTAAAACTCTGGGAAATCTTACATTAAAATTAACTAGTGTAAGGCCTAAACTGACTAGTGAGAGCAGTCTACAAGTTATTCATAAAATATTTCCTAACGTGAAATGCAGTAAAGCTAAAGAAACTGCTGTAACTTACGCCATCACCTGGTATTATAGAATGGGCTTTAGACATGAGTACCAATTACATTCTTACCGTTTATTCGAGAAAGGATTTTTCGAAATGTGGGAAAACCATGATCCAGCAATTTACATTATACATCGATTGGAAGCAGAAATCAAATATGAAAGCTCCAGACCCAAGAGCATTAATCTCTGGATGAAAATTCATACTGTTTTCATTTTACTTGGCTATTTACTCTTGGTGTCGTCAATAATCTTCATAGTAGAATTTTCATTGGGACGTTATAAAACATACTTCAATAGAACATTAGTTCGCCGTTTTTGATCAAAATTGTAATATTCAAGTTTTTTTAACTGTAGACTACTTTGGTTATATTCTATCGTGATCGTGAAAAATTGTTCACGATGCAGAATCGACACATTAAAGTAAGGACGACATTGAAAGTGAAAGACATGAACGATATTTATTTTACCTTTCTTTAATCAAACATTCACAGGAATAATTAATGAGTCGAAGTAACTTTAGTGAAGTAATGTCTGTTCCTAACATTCCCTTCAATATTTCTTTTGGTCATCAAGCAAACTTTACTCAAGATAACTACTAATACCACAATATTTTACCAGAAACAAAAAATTAAAAAAAATTAAATTATGAAGCAGAAGAATATGCCTTCAACGTTTTATGTAAAACTGGCTATTGCTTTTTTATCCTATTTATATGGAGACTTAGCCACTGTTTAATAATTACATATATACCGAAGTAAATGTTCGTACCAATATAGTATATTTATTTTGTATTATGCCTATTAAAAGACACTTAATTATACACACGAATTTCAAGTAATATGTGAGTCACGATTTATGTTTATTATTAACAAGTCTGAATTAACTGTGTCATTGTCATTGACGCCTTACTCTGTTGTATAGTTGTAGTCCCAACGTCATCTAATTTCTCTATTTATTCACAAGAGTATATCTCGCTCCCGCTTGCATAGGAATTTTCTTTCTGTCTGCTTCACAGAAAATCTTTGTGCATGTTAATGTTGAAACCGTCTGAACTAAACTGTTCAAATATTCCACATTACTTAATTTCTATACATCTTAGAAAGCTTTGTAACTTTTATTCAACATTTATGGCATGTAGTAAATTACATTCGATATATCGCACATTAAATTTGCATTTGCATAATTGTAGATTCCAAAACATTTTTTTAGAGTAATTGTATTCTGTAAACCTGGCTGATTATAAATTAATTAGCCAATGCTAAAAAACGCTTCACATGATAAAACATCAATTGTGAAGAACTTCATTAGCAATTGCCATTTACTTAATTCGTCACAGAAATCAACCAATTGTTAACCACTTAAGGTATAATTGTGTGCCTTTCTTATCTAATTAGATGCCAGCTCTATATTTACTTCTAGTTTCCAGAATAATTTTTGCTGCTAAATGCTAAAATACACGAAGAAAAATGGAACCATTTTGTTAGTCTATAGTTATAAATTACTAGGCCATCAGTACTGTCTGAATTTCAAAATAATTAGACATAAACATTTGGTTTTATTTTGACATACGCTAATGTTAACCTATAGACTTAATTAATTTGTGTAATATGCAATTACAGTAACACTGTTTAATGTATAAATGTTATAAGGATAATATGAATATCAAATGATGAATTTGATAAACACACTGTAACGGCTACGACTCAAAACGTTGATACTTTCAGAAGTTTTATTTCTTACGATGTTTGACTAGGTGGAAATATGTTATTAAGTTAAAAGTACAAAATATGGTTCAAAATAAAAAATGTATGCTTGATAATATCTTTATTTGTTTATTTGGCGGTAGTTTCCCCGTTTTCAAATTGCCTTAGATATGAAATTATGTGTTTATTACTGCCTTTGATATAGAAACTATCTTTTCTGCGGAAAGTAGACACGTAACATATGGAGACAATTTACAGTAACACTGTTTAATGTTTAAATGTTATGATGATAATATGAATATCAAATGATGAATTTGATAAACACAGTGTAACGGCTACGACTCAAAACGTTGACTCTTTCAGAAGTTTAATTTCTTACGATGTTTGACTAGGTGGAAATATCTTATTAAGTTAAAAGTACAAAATATAGTTCAAAATAAAAAAATGTATGCTTGATAATACCTTTATTTGTAGATATGGCGGTATTTTCCCCGTTTTCAAATTACTTTAGGTATGAAATTATGTGTTTATTACTGCCTTTGATATAGAAACTATCTTTTCTGCGGAAAGTGGACATGTAACATATGGAGACAATTTACAGTAACACATTTTAATGTTTAAATGTTATAAGGATAATATGAATATCATATGATGAATTTGATAAACAGACTGTAACGGCTACGACTCAAAACGTTGATACTTTCAGAAGTTTTATTTCTTACGATGTTTGACTAGGTGGAAATATGTTATTACGTTAAAAGTACAAAATATGGTTCAAAATAAAAAAATGTATGCTTGATAATATCTTTATTATTTGATATGGCGGTATTTTCCCCGTTTTCAAATTACCTTAGATATGTAATTATGTTTTTATTACTGCCTTTGATATAGAAACTATCTTTTCTGCGGAAAGTGGACATGTAACATATGGAGACAATTTACAGTAACACTGTTTAATGTTTAAATGTTATAAGGATAATATGAATATCAAATGATGAATTTGATAAACACAGTGTAACGGCTACGACTCAAAACGTTGACTCTTTCAGAAGTTTAATTTTTTACGATGTTTGACTAGGTGGAAATATGTTATTAAGTTAAAAGTACAAAATATGGTTCAAAATAAAAAATGTATGCTTGATAATATCTTTATTTTTGATTTGGCGGTATTTTCCCCGTTTTCAAATTACCTTAGATATGAAATTATGTGTTTATTACTGCCTTTGATAAAGAAACTATCTTTTCTGCGGAAAGTGGACATGTAACATATGGAGACAATTTACAGTAACACATTTTAATGTTTAAATGTTATAAGGATAATATGAATATCAAATGATGAATTTGATAAACCAAGTGTAACGGCTACGACTCAAAACGTTGACTCTTTCAGAAGTTTAATTTCTTACGATATTTGACTAGGTGGAAATATGTTATTAAGTTAAAAGTACAAAATATAGTTCAAAATAAAAAAATGTATGCTTGATAATACCTTTATTTGTGGATATGGCGGTATTTTCCCCGTTTTCAAATTACTTTAGGTATGACATTATGTGTTTATTACTGCCTTTGATATAGAAACTATCTTTTCTGCGGAAAGTGGACATGTAACATATGGAGACAATTTACAGTAACACTGTTTAATGTTTAAACGTTATAAGGATAATATGAATATCATATGATGAATTTGATAAACACACTGTAACGGCTACGACTCAAAACGTTGATACTTTCAGAAGTTTTATTTCTTACGATGTTTGACTAGGTGGAAATATGTTATTAAGTTAAAAGTACAAAATATAGTTCAAAATAAAAAAATGTATGCTTGATAATATCTTTATTTGTTTATTTGGCGGTAGTTTCCCCGTTTTCAAATTGCCTTAGATATGAAATTATGTGTTTATTACTGCCTTTGATATAGAAACTATCTTTTCTGCGGAAAGTAGACACGTAACATATGGAGACAATTTACAGTAACACTGTTTAATGTTTAAATGTTATGATGATAATATGAATATCAAATGATGAATTTGATAAACACACTGTAACGGCTACGACTCAAAACGTTGACTCTTTCAGAAGTTTAATTTCTTACGATGTTTGACTACGTGGAAATATGTTATTAAGTTAAAAGTACAAAATATGGTTCAAAATAAAAAAATGTATGCTTGATAATATCTTTATTATTTGATATGGCGGTATTTTCCCCGTTTTCAAATTACCTTAGATATGTAATTATGTTTTTATTACTGCCTTTGATATAGAAACTATCTTTTCTGCGGAAAGTGGACATGTAACATATGGAGACAATTTACAGTAACACTGTTTAATGTTTAAACGTTATAAAGATAATATGAATATCATATGATGAATTTGATAAACACACTGTAACGGCTACGACTCAAAACGTTGACTCTTTCAGAAGTTTAATTTCTTACGATATTTGACTAGGTGGAAATATCTTATTAAGTTAAAACTACAAAATATAGTTCAAAATAAAAAAATGTATGCTTGATAATACCTTTATTTGTGGATATGGCGGTATTTTCCCCGTTTTCAAATTACTTTAGGTATGAAATTATGTGTTTATTACTGCCTTTCATATAGAAACTATCTTTTCTGCGGAAAGTGGACATGTAACATATGGAGACAATTTACAGTAACACTGTTTAATGTTTAAATGTTATAAGGATAATATGAATATCAAATGATGAATTTGATAAACACACTGTAACGGCTACGACTCAAAACGTTGACTCTTTCAGAAGTTTAATTTCTTACGATGTTTGGCTAGGTGGAAATATGTTATTAAGTTAAAAGTACAAAATATAGTTCAAAATAAAAAAATGTATGCTTGATAATATCTTTATTTTTTGATATGGCGGTATTTTCTCCGTTTTCAAATTACCTTAGATATTAAATAATGTGTTTATTACTGCCTTTGATATAGAAACTATCTTTTGTGCGGAAAGTAGACATGTAACATATGGAGACAATTTACAGTAACACTGTTTAATGTTTAAACGTTATAAGGATAATATGAATATCATATGATGAATTTGATAAACACACTGTAACGGCTACGACTCAAAACGTTGCCTCCTTCAGAAGTTTAATTTCTTACGATGTTTGACTAGGTGGAAATATGTTATTAAGTTAAAAGTACAAAATATGTTTCAAAATAAAAAAAATGTATGCTTGATAATATCTTTATTTGTTGATATGGCGGTATTTTCCCCGTTTTCAAATTACCTTAGATATGAAATTATGTGTTTATTACTGCCTTTGATATAGAAACTATCTTTTCTGCGGAAAGTGGACATGTAACATATGGAGACAATTTACAGTAACACTGTTTAATGTTTACATGTTATAATGATAATATGAATATCAAATGATGAATTTGATAAACACACTGTAACGGCTACGACTCAAAACGTTGACTCTTTCAGAAGTTTAATTTCTTACGTTGTTTGACTAGGTGGAAGTATGTTATTAAGTTAAAAGTACAAAATATAGTTCAAAATAAAAAAATGTATGCTTGATAATACCTTTATATGTGGATATGGCGGTATTTTCCCCGTTTTCAAATTACTTTAGGTATGAAATTATGTGTTTATTACTGCCTTTGATATAGAAACTATCTTTTCTGCGGAAAGTGGACATGTAACATATGGAGACAATTTACAGTAACAGTGTTTAATGTTTAAACGTTATAAGGATAATATGAATATCATGTGATGAATTTGATAAACACACTGTAACGGCTACGACTCAAAACGTTGCCTCCTTCAGAAGTTTAATTTCTTACGATGTTTGACTAGGTGGAAATATGTTATTAAGTTAAAAGTACAAAATATGTTTCAAAATAAAAAAAATGTATGCTTGATAATATCTTTATTATTTGATATGGCGGTATTTTCCCCGTTTTCAAATTACCTTAGATATGAAATTATGTGTTTATTACTGCCTTTGATATAGAAACTATCTTTTCTGCGGAAAGTGGACATGTAACATATGGAGACAATTTACAGTAACACTGTTTAATGTTTACATGTTATAATGATAATATGAATATCAAATGATGAATTTGATAAACACACTGTAACGGCTACGACTCAAAACGTTGACTCTTTCAGAAGTTTAATTTCTTACGTTGTTTGACTAGGTGGAAGTATGTTATTAAGTTAAAAGTACAAAATATAGTTCAAAATAAAAAAATGTATGCTTGATAATACCTTTATATGTGGATATGGCGGTATTTTCCCCGTTTTCAAATTACTTTAGGTATGAAATTATGTGTTTATTACTGCCTTTGATATAGAAACTATCTTTTCTGCGGAAAGTGGACATGTAACATATGGAGACAATTTACAGTAACACTGTTTAATGTTTAAACGTTATAAGGATAATATGAATATCATATGATGAATTTGATAAACACACTGTAACGGCTACGACTCAAAACGTTGACTCTTTCAGAAGTTTAATTTCTTACAATGTTTGACTAGGTGGAAATATCTTATTAAGTTAAAACTACAAAATATGGTTCAAAATAAAAAAATGTATGCTTGATAATATCTTTATTATTTGATATGGCGGTATTTTCCCCGTTTTCAAATTACCTTAGATATGTAATTATGTTTTATTTACTGCCTTTGATATAGAAACTATCTTTTCTGCGGAAAGTGGACATGTAACATATGGAGACAATTTACAGTAACACTGTTTAATGTTTAAACGTAATAAAGATAATATGAATATCATATGATGAATTTGATGAACACACTGTAACGGCTACGACTCAAAACGTTGCCTCCTTCAGAAGTTTAATTTCTTACGATGTTTGACTAGGTGGAAATATGTTATTAAGTTAAAAGTACAAAATATAGTGCAAAATAAAAAAATGTATGCTTGATAATATCTTTATTTGTTGATATGGCGGTATTTTCCCCGTTTTCAAATTACCTTAGATATGAAATTATCTGTTTATTACTGCCTTTGATATAGAAACTATCTTTTCTGCGGAAAGTGGACATGTAACATATGGAGACAATTTACAGTAACACTGTTTAATGTTTAAACGTTATAAGGATAATATGAATATCATATGCTGAATTTGATAAACACACTGTAACGGCTACGACTCAAAACGTTGACTCTTTCAGAAGTTTAATTTCTTACGATGTTTGACTAGGTGGAAATATCTTATTAAGTTAAAAGTACAAAATATGGTTCAAAATAAAAAAATGTATGCTTGATAATATCTTTATTATTTGATATGGCGGTATTTTCCCCGTTTTCAAATTACCTTAGATATGTAATTATGTTTTTATTACTGCCTTTGATATAGAAACTATCTTTTCTGCGGAAAGTGGACATGTAACATATGGAGACAATTTACAGTAACACATTTTAATGTTTAAATGTTATAAGGATAATATGAATATCAAATGATGAATTTGATAAACCAAGTGTAACGGCTACGACTCAAAACGTTGACTCTTTCAGAAGTTTAATTTCTTACGATATTTGACTAGGTGGAAATATGTTATTAAGTTAAAAGTACAAAATATAGTTCAAAATAAAAAAATGTATGCTTGATAATACCTTTATTTGTGGATATGGCGGTATTTTCCTCGTTTTCAAATTACCTTAGATATGAAATTATGTGTTTATTACTGCCTTTGATATAGAAACTATCTTTTCTGCGGAAAGTGGACATGTAACATATGGAGACAATTTACAGTAACACTGTTTAATGTTTAAACGTTATAAGGATAATATGAATATCATATGATGAATTTGATAAACACACTGTAACGGCTACGACTCAAAACGTTGCCTCCTTCAGAAGTTTAATTTCTTACGATGTTTGACTAGGTGGAAATATGTTATTAAGTTAAAAGTACAAAATATGGTTCAAAATAAAAAAATGTATGCTTGATAATATCTTTATTATTTGATATGGCGGTATTTTCCCCGTTTTCAAATTACCTTAGATATGTAATTATGTTTTTATTACTGCCTTTGATATAGAAACTATCTTTTCTGCGGAAAGTGGACACCTAACATATGGAGACAATTTACAGTAACACTGTTTAATGTTTAAATGTTATAAGGATAATATGAATATCAAATGATGAATTTGATAAACACACTGTAACGGCTACGACTCAAAACGTTGACTCTTTCAGAAGTTTAATTTCTTACGATGTTTGGCTAGGTGGAAATATGTTATTAAGTTAAAAGTACAAAATATAGTTCAAAATAAAAAATGTATGCTTGATAATACCTTTATTTGTGGATATGGCGGTATTTTCCCCGTTTTCAAATTACTTTAGATATGAAATTATGTTTTTATTACTGCCTTTGATATAGAAACTATCTTTTCTGCGGAAAGTGGACATGTAACCAATGGAGACAATTTACAGTAACACTGTTTAATGTTTAAATGTTATAAGGATAATATGAATATCAAATGATGAATTTGATAAACACACTGTAACGGCTACGACTCAAAACGTTGATCCTTTCAGAAGTTTAATTTCTTACGATGTTTGACTAGGTGGAAATATGTTATTAAGTTAAAAGTACAAAATATGGTTCAAAATAAAAAAATGTATGCTTGATAATATCTTTATTATTTGATATGGCGGTATTTTCCCCGTTTTCAAATTACCTTAGATATGAAATTATGTGTTTATTACTGCCTTTGATATAGAAAAGTTAGGTATCTAAGTGCAATCTGCTATAAATTGGCATTTTCTGCGTTTTTAGAGACAAACTTCCCGTCTTTCTACGACCAATATTCTGGGACTATATCCAAGTTTCCCAAAACAAATCGTCACTTTTGTGCCCTATTCATTTTGCTGCATTGTAAATTTCTATGACTCTGTGTATTTTAAATCGTAGCCATAGATACTTCCCCATTACCTGCCCCTCATTTAATTTTCCTGTATTTTGAACCACTCCTGAACCTTAACATGCAATAATATGGTGATAGGTAGGGCGGGAACCTACTCACTAAGTTGGTCGGGTCAGTTAGACTTGACAATTTTGCAAAAATAATAACGGCCAATTTTGTCGGTTTTGAAACTGTTACTTCTTTTTCTGGCAACGTCAATTAAAATAGATACGCGCTTGCGCATTTCAACAAAAAGTCACAGGGTCCATGGGAAAGAACATAAATAAAGTTACATACATGCGTACGACATACATGCAATCAGTTTTATTTATTGTGATAATACATGGATTCCTACGTAAGCATTATCTAAATTTCTACACAGTAAGCATTACTGTGTATTATACCACCTAGCACTTTGCATTGTTATGTGGGTTTTAATCGTATGTAACGTTAAATACCATACTATAAATTGTAACATAAAATTTAGTTGTAAAATGTGTCATTGGTGAATTATAGTTTTATCATTTCTTACAGAGTTTTAAATAAAATTGAGTCATAAGTATATAACAGAGAAAACGGCCCTTATGCACCAATTGATCATTCAAATAGTAAATTCAACATATGTTATAAAAACCCGAGTGCTCAAACCAACATAATATTTGACTTAGCTGAAGTGAAGACTTTCTTCAGCGCTGCCCCAATTAAACAAACATTATGCATAAATTTTATATATATATATTCTACTAAAACCATTATTACTTTGGTGCATGCTTTATACTGTGGTTATAATTATATTATAGACTATTGTTCATCATCTGATTACGAATTGGGTTTTTTAGAATGTAAGGATTTCCATAGACAACTACAAATAAAACATTATATCTTTTATTTAAATTTTATCTATATAATATGAATGGAATTTATTATTGCCATTCGCCACCTATTTGTAATGATATCACACAGATTGTATGTATGATTGATGGAATAGACATTTATTTATACAAATCTATTTATTTACTTATCAAAGGTAGTTAAAGATAATGCTCATGTTGATCAAATGGAAAATGGAATTAGTACTATTTCAAATCTATCCACTGCATAAAGTGATAATATGATAAGAAGAGTTTCCATGTCATTTTACCCTTTTATAGAAGAAAGAAATATACATATTTAAGTAATTTTAAATTGTTGTCTGCAATTCATTGTTAACTATTTCATAATAGATGGTAAGCACCAAAAAATTGCATTCCATGCTATTTGTATTTACAATTTTGCCAATCTGCATTGTTGTAATTTTGCACTATACTTATATAATAGTGTGTAAAAAAATGATTAAAAATTACTTGATACATTATTGCGCATTATTTTTCTATGATAAATGAAAATGATGAAAAAGTTAACAAGAAAATTTATTTAAAAATGGTCAATGGTCGGAAATGAACTAGGACTTTTGACTTCCACCTTTAATAATTCTGGAACAGGTAATGATATTACAACAAGAATACCAGCATCTTAAAGAGCATGCGTTTCTTAGTCAGATTTGAAATTTTGAGTCCCATATTAGGATTGTAACTGCATAAGGTAGGGTGCGAAACAAATAAAAGGCGAAAACTGGCTTTCTGTCCTTTTAATTGGACTTGACCTGCCGTTTTTGAACTGAAACTGGGAAAATCAAGCAGGGAGCAGAAAGTGTCCAAAATCCACTCCTACGGTTATAAATTCAAAAGTTAATGTTTCATTTCAAAGTTTAGGTCATTATTTAGAAACATTTCTTTGGTTATTTTTAATGGACCAGTTGCATGGCTATTCACTCAGCGCCCCATCAGCGAGACATCACGACATTAAAAAGATAGACCTGTAGCCGACTTTCGGCCGACGCGACCGCATAATGGTTTATGGACACTGCGGCGGACCGAAACTCGGCTGTTGTGTTTATCTTTTTAATGTCGTGGTGTCTCGCTGATGGGGCGCTGCGTGAATAGCCAACTGGTCCATTGGCCAACGATCCAAAAGTGATTTTCTTAAAACATAGCTCCCTTCCATTACTTAAAATTATTGAATTAGACCCGGACTGTAAAGTTAAACGCTTTAACTCACAATCACCACTAAGGAACATCCATGTCCTGGAACATTCTAAAGCCAAGAATTTTACAGTTCAAAATTAATTCAATAATTTGCATTCCGTGTGTCCTCGCCTCTGACAAATTCATCTTTTAGACATTCGATGTTTAAGCTTTGAAATGAAAGTTGAACTTTTGAATTTAGAGTGTGGATAGAAGCCGTAGGAGTGGATTTTGGACACTTTCTGCTCCCTGCTTGATTTTCCCAGTTTCAGTTCAAAAACGACAGGTCAAGTCCAATTAAAAGGACAGAAAGCCAGTTTTCGCCTTTTATTTGTTTCGCACCCTACCTTATGCAGTTACAATCCTAATATGGGACTCAAAATTTCAAATCTGACTAAGAAACGCATGCTCTTTAAAATGCTGGTATTCTTGTTGTAATATCATTACCTGTTCCAGAATTATTAAAGGTGGAAGTCAAAAGTCCTAGTTCATTTCCGACCACCCTGTATATAGGAACTGAAAATAAAAGACATGCACGATATTTACATAAATGTGTATTTAATTATTCACCTACCTATAGAGTCAAAGTCGTAGTATTTTCCACCTGGAGCAAGGAACAAAAAAGAAATGCCTTTTTTACTTAAAAGATAGTACCTTATTTTTAAAAAGGTACCTTATTTTTAAAAAGGTACCTTATTTTTAAAAAGGTACCTTATTTTTAAAAAGGTACCTTATTTTTAAAAAGGTACCTTATTTTTAAAAAGGTACCTTATTTTTAAAAAGGTACCTTATTTTTAAAAAGGTACCTTATTTTTAAAAAGGTACCTTATTTTTAAAAAGGTACCTTATTTTTAAAAAGGTACCTTATTTTTAAAAAGGTACCTTATTTTTAAAAAGGTACCTTATTTTTAAAAAGGTACCTTATTTTTAAAAGGTACCTTATTTTTAAAAAGGTACCTTATTTTTAAAAAGGTACCTTATTTTTAAAAAGGTACCTTATTTTTAAAAAGGTACCTTATTTTTAAAAAGGTACCTTATTTTTAAAAAGGTACCTTATTTTTAAAAAGGTACTTTATTTTTCAAAAGGTACCTTATTTTTAAAAAGGTACCTTATTTTTAAAAAGGTACTTTATTTTTAAAAAGGTACCTTATTTTTAAAAAGGTACCTTATTTTTAAAAAGGTACTTTATTTTTAAAAAGGTACCTTATTTTTAAAAAGGTACCTTATTTTTAAAAAGGTACCTTATTTTTAAAAAGGTACCTTATTTTTAAAAAGGTACCTTATTTTTAAAAAGGTACTTTATTTTTAAAAAGGTACCTTATTTTTAAAAAGGTACTTTATTTTTAAAAAGGTACCTTATTTTTAAAAAGGTACCTTATTTTTAAAAAGGTACTTTATTTTTAAAAAGGTACCTTATTTTTAAAAAGGTACTTTATTTTTAAAAAGGTACCTTATTTTTAAAAAGGTACCTTATTTTTAAAAAGGTACCTTATTTTTAAAAAGGTACCTTATTTTTAAAAAGGTACCTTATTTTTAAAAAGGTACCTTATTTTTAAAAAGGTACCTTATTTTTAAAAAGGTACCTTATTTTTAAAAAGGTACCTTATTTTTAAAAAGGTACCTTATTTTTAAAAAGGTACCTTATTTTTAAAAAGGTACTTTATTTTTAAAAAGGTACCTTATTTTTAAAAAGGTACTTTATTTTTAAAAAGGTACCTTATTTTTAAAAAGGTACCTTATTTTTAAAAAGGTACCTTATTTTTAAAAAGGTACTTTATTTTTAAAAAGGTACCTTATTTTTAAAAAGGTACCTATTTTGCCTTTTTTGCTTTTTGCTATTTTATCTATGCATAAAGACGTAGTCAGTCTAAAACCACTACGCAAACCAATCCAATATAAAACATTTATTGCATGAAATAGTATTTTAAATCAATAGAACACTGATCTAGAAATATCGGACTACAAAATAAGACCCTTTATTTATTTTTTATTGCAATTTTTAACAACGTAAAAAAGCTAAAAGGTAACCTTTTTACAATTGTGCACTTACCTTTTTTACAAAAAAGCAAAACAAAGGAAAAAGCAATAAAAGGTCTTTTTTTGTTCCTTGACCTGGAGTAAAAGCAACGTTTATATATTCCAAACAATATTCTATTGTATTTTCCTTTGAGTTTTGCTATGGCCATCAATCTAACTTTACTTAAGGTGGTTAAGATAGCACAGATATGTCTTAGTATTCCAATACTTTAATAGTTGATCAATACTCCAACTAAGGCTAAATGGTACAATAAAAGAATGTGGGTACACACTGGGGAAGAAATTATTTATTCTATGAGAAATGAGGCAGCCAACTAATTTGCAATTCATCCTTCAAAGCAATGTCAATGTCGAAAACTACCATAATATCCTCCTACTTTACTCTCCGGTTCGGACTTTATCCTTCAAAGCAATGTCAGTGTCAATGTCGAAAACTACAATAATATTTCCCTGCTCACTCGTCTGCCTCGAAACACGGAAAATTAATCGATTGAAACTTATTAACATTAATAAAGTTAACTTAACTTTACGTTTTAAAAGATATCTTTTTGTCTAATATTTCTTCACTAATACAATCTAAAAAATCATTTGAAAAAACTGTTCAAAAAACAATTTTTATTACGTAGCAAATCAATTTCAAGATTTCTATAGTTTTCGAACATGTTTTCGGTTTATTATCTTATCAGTGTATATTTTCAGGCCAATTTTTTATTAGTGTCATCAATTAAAAATCTGAGTTTGTTTAGCAACTGCGATTTCAACTTGATTAAGTTCCATGGATCACCATGGGAAGAACAGTTTTTCATGGCTAACCAAAATATGCAGCCATGGACAATTGCTACATCAAATTATAATAAATCTCTTTTCGGTAGAGATGAAGAAAATCCAACGGATATAACAAACAGCCTTTGCAGTGTCAACATTCTTTTAGAACCAGATTATACATTCTACTCTTTGGTTCAATTTTTTGGACAAGAAGTGAATCGCCGTACTTCTCAATACATAATTTTATACGACTACCGAAATAACGGATTCCAATCTGAATATGATCGTCACATATTTTTCAATGTCAAAATTGACTCAGTATGCGGACTTTACTATATTATAATAAAAAATTCATGGCAATTTGATGTACTGATTTTGCAGTTGTATAAAACGGAATTTGCAAAGATTATCGAAATTATGCCACAGTTGACAGAAGACAAATGGATATTAGTTTGGAATAGCGTGAATGGAAATATCCATGGCAACGAAGTCGCTGTAAAGCATGAGAGCATTAGCACTGATGAGCGTTATAGCTATAAATATTGCCTCCAGTCTACTTACCATTTGACAAAATTTTATTATTATTGTCCGCCGGAGTACAGGACTGTCGAAATAATGGCAGCGAAATTCAATTTTACTGCAGTGTATGTTGGCTACAGTGGAATTCCAAAAGTAATGCTCAACGAATCTTTGTCACTAATATTCATTGGTGATGAATACACAAATGAGATAGCATATTTCTTTGTTGAGAAAATGTTTGTACCATCTTATATAGACGGTGTAGCGATTTATTGCGAAGCTGAAGAAACTTTTCTCAGTGTACCATTATCAGTTTTAGTTCAAAAAACATTTGATGATATCTGTTGGGCACTAATTTTTGTTCTTTTTCCTCTAGCAAATATAATTCTAATTTTTGCATCAGGTTCAGGTACGACGCAAATATTTAGAAAAATTGTATCAGCTTTTTTATCAACAATATCGAACTTTGTAGGACAACATGAGGCAGCTAAGAAGAAAATGATTCTATCATTATTTGTAGTATCAATGTCCTTTTTCATTTCATGCCTGTACGAAACTTACATAACAAGTGAAGTAGTTGTACCGCTAGAGAAGAAAACATTTGAAAACATAAAAGAATTGCTAGAAAATGGATACAGGGTATTAGTGCAAGAGCAACATGGTACCGTTGTGGTAAATTCAGATCAGGTATTTCACCAAAATGGAATTGATGATAAAATTAAAAATGGTACTTATGTGTATGATTGGGGATGGGATAATACAGCACCCGATTACAGGAGACAGGGATATGACTATAATAATTTGCATATTAAACTTCTGGGAAATCTTACGTTAAAGTTAACCAGTGTAAGACCCAAATCGACAAGTGAGTACAATTTACAAGTTATTCATAAGAAATTTCCAAACGTAAAGTGCAGCATAGCTAAAGAAAAAGCTGTTACTTACGCCGTCACATGGTATTATAAAATGGCCTTTAGACATGAGTACCAATTATATTCTTACCGTTTATTTGAGAAGGGATTTTTCGAAATGTGGGCAAACCATGATCCACAAAAATACCGTGTGTATCGATTGGAAGCAAAGATCAAATATGAAAGCTTCAGACCCAAGAGCATTAATTTGTGGATGAAAATTCATACTGTTTTTATTTTACTCGGATATTTATCCTTAGCCTCTTCAATGATTTTCGTGATGGAATTTTCGTTGGGACTTTGGAATAAATACTTTAATAAAACATTAGTACGCCGTTTTTGATTAACATTAAGTTTGCGAGGCAAGGAAAAATGGCGATTATTTCTTTATTTATTTCTTTCACTGATCACTACTATTAGATAAACGGCAAAAGTCAGTCACGTGACAATTCCGTTTGTATGTTTGTACTTCCGTGTGTTGATTTGCCGTAATTCTAAAACTCAGCCAAGCACATAATAACGCACATAATGAGGCAAATTCCAACACGTCCAAAGCAGAACAATAGACCTTATTCATATTAGCATCAGCGCCACTGCTGTTAGGTATAACGAGAACGGTGAAAGTTACTCAAACGGGTAAATGAATGAATAGTAACCGTTCGCACACCGGTGGTATACCGTCACACAACGTGACACACCCAAACAAATACATACAACTGTATGTACGTCGCGTTGTGTGTCACGTGGTGTGACGGTATACCACCGGTGTGCGAACGGTTACTATTCATTCATTTACCCGTTTGAGTAACTTTCGCCGTTCTCGTTATACCTAACAGCAGTGGCGCTGATGCTAATATGAATAAGGTCTATTGGTGGCAGTACGCAATTATGCACTGCGCGGTCTATAGCCTCCTACGACTTACAAAGGCACAACAAATTTCACAACAGGAACAATGCATGCATTCTGTATAAAAAAAATTCCAGCTTTCAGTGCGCTCAAGGTTTCTATTACTTCATGTGCGGGAAAATTCAATTTGGTCATTTACATTGATGTTTTGAATTGGTTTTAAAAGTTAGATTCCCAAAAAAGTGAGTCAGTTTTCGATTGTGTAAAGTAAATTTTGCACCGATTAAGGCAGTGGTGCAGATTTCAAAAGACTGTTTTTTCCACAAATAGTTACGCTGCTAGGTAATCAGCAAAAATTATCATAGAGGGTAAATGGGAATCGCGAAAATTCGTACTTTATTGGGAAAGTCCTAAACGATCACACAGATTACTGGTCCTACACCCATGTAGTAAGTGTAAAAAACTTTCTTCAAAACTTATTCTAGAGGTTATACTTTGAAAACTTCACATTTTTGTCTCTGGCTTAAAGATACCATCGTTAGAAACTTGAAATTTATACATAATCCTGCCTGTATTTGCATTTTGTGATCCGTATATCTTCCAATCAAAGACAAAATTGTGAAATTTTAAAAATATAACCTCTAAAATAAGTTCCGACGAATCTTTGTTTAATTTACTTTATGAGTGTTGGATCAGTAATCTCGGATCCTTTATTAGCACTTTCCCAAAAAAAGTTAATGAGGATAATGAGGAATATGATAGTCAAAGAGATCATTTACGTTTGTATGCACCAGGACTTTAAGCTCCCGGTACCTCAGATTTGGAAATCTCTGATGATCATCAAAATACATGTAAATTGGCTTTACAACTCTTGGAATTCTGTCTATCTAAAGTTCTTAATCGATTTTCTTGTGTGGTACATTTTTGGAATCCTGAATATAATGTCGACCATCACAATGTATAAAATATACGATATACATTAAAAGTATAATAGTATGCTCAATGAGTTACTCCAATAGTCAAAAAACATTCTAAAATTTCATTTTACTACTACCTAGGGTCAATAGGCATCGAAAAAATTTTAATATCCAGTTTAACAGTCCCCGCCCACTGGCTAATTTCCACACTTAAGCTCCGCCAATTAGCCACGCCCCCGAATGGATCGTGACATTCTATTGGCTGAGAACACGTAAGCTTCTCCTACTTTGGGGGCGGGGCGAGGGCCGATTTCCACAGCAACCATGCAGGTTGCAAGAGATTTTTGGTGCCTGAGTCAATATATTTGTATTAAAATAGCATACTGGCGATCGGTAACATACTCTGACCACACACTAGGGTCACATTTATAACCTGGTGTATAAGGTAACGTTACTTTAAGAGGGGCTCTGCACCCCCTCCCCCAATGGGCACGTCCAAGCACGCACTCACGTTCAAATTTTACTCTTTTTCGAGTACAGGAGTAGAGAACAAAACCAACAGCAAACCGTAACAGAAGCTCGCCTGAGTAAAGGCGACCATGTGCACATTTTTGGTATAGAATGATATTAGAAATAGGATTGATTACCAAGCACATATCCATTAGGGGGTGGAGGGGGGCGCAGCGCCCCCCTAAATCTGAGAAAAAGAGGATGTTTTCCAAAAATTGAAAAACATTTTCGCGCGAATATGCCTTATTTTATTATTTTTGACATCATTTTTGATTGCGCCCCCCCCTGACCAAATTTCTAGATACGTATCTGTTGATTACTAAATTCTACAGTAATTCAAATCAGATCAATATTGATCATATTTGGTTATCTAAATCAAACAGTTTTAAAATAAGTTATATTTGACTATCAAAATATAAATCTTAAATTTGGTAGGAGCGGAGTGAAACATTTTCCGCAAACAATTTATAGGAAACGCAATTGAACTTTTTAATACCCATTTGGGGTGATCCACATATTACGTTAACATAGTTAGGGAGGGAGGGGGTACAAGGAAATGCTTACACTTGCTGACAGGGGGAGGGAGGGGGTCCAAACTCATTCATGATTATGTCATCAACAGAAATTAAATTGAAAAAATTAATAGTAAAGAATCGGGTAAAAATAAGTCAAAATCTGAAAATAGGCATTACCCCATTAGGCAATAGGCATTTAATAATAGTTTTACCCCTTAAATGCTTTAATAAATGGCATTTTAGACAGTCGAATTAAATTGCTTTAAAAAAAAAATTTTGCAGTGTAGGGGGTACGGACCAATGTGGACATAATATCATATGGGGTTTGGCAAATGTTGACATGTGATGATAAAGGTAGGGAGGGCGTCCAAAAAATTGCGGATTTTTGATTAGGTAATATGTGGAATCCACATATTATTACCTAATCAAAAATTTAAAAAAAATTAAAAAAATTGTGGATCACTTCTATTTTGACTATCAAAATGAAACACAGTGAGCTCGCGGTATCTCAGCAACCAATTGACCGATTTGTCCCAAAATCAATAGGGATCGCCAAGTTTGGTCCATATCCGTCTTTGCATTCGTAAGTCATCGTGGGGACAGAAGGACGGACGTACGGACAGACTGTGCGGTTCTATAAGCCCGCTTATTCAAGCAATGAGCTAAATATACATTAAAAAACGCTCAATTTTCGAAATAATCGCTTGACGCTACATTGCCAATTAAGGCTAACTCGGCCTTAAAATGGTCCAGTCATGGCAGTATGTATAATAGTGATTAAAAGTATCCGAGTCAAAAATGTGGTGGGTAACCGGAGTAACTTGCCAAATGCTCTTTCTAAACAAAAGGTTGACCCTAGGCCGTACTAAGGCGAGGTTTTGGAATATTTTTTGACTCTATCAATGCAACGTAAAATCTGTACCTTTGTCCCTGGCCCACTTAATGAGAAATCATGAAAAGGTCAATTGGAATTAACATAAAAATCTATGAATCTATGTGTCTGAAATACATTCTACCCATCGTACAATATTGCCCCGGAATACACACTAGCTTTATTTATAACAGGACTTGTGCCCTGTGAACGGTACATTATATTAGTGATGAACCCAATTGAATGCCGGTGTAATTGGCCTACTAGAAACCATAATTTTTACAAAATTGTTTGTAGATGCACTAGCCCCATGTACTACAGGACTTGGGTCCTGTAACCGCCTTTATTTAATAAAAATGTTAATATTCTAGTTCTAATCTAATCTGTACCTTGGTTATACACTATCGTGAAAAATTGTTAACTATATACAAACGACACATTAAAGAAAGAACAGCATTGAAATTTAAAGACATGTACGATATTTATTTTACATTTATTTAATCAAGCATGCACAGTAATAATTTATGAGTCGATCTAACTACTGCCAGCGTCTGTAGTGAATTAATGGCTAATTCTATCAATTCTCTTCAATATTTCTTTCAGTCATCAATCAAACTTTGAGTTTAAGAAAACACAAAAAATTAAGAACAAAAAATTAAATTATAATGCATAAACGTATAACTTCAGAATTTTCATGTAAAATGTTTATTGCTTTTTGATCCTTGTTATGTAGCCTGTGTCACATTCCTGGCGTTTTATAAATGCGTATACAGCGAAGTAAACTAAATACTCCTGTCAATATGTAATATTATGCCTATTATAAAGCACTTTTTTCTGAACACACGAATTTAAAGTATTTCAAGTGGGCCGCGCTTCCTGTTTATAATTATGAGGTCGGAATTAACTAATCAGTGTAATTTTGTCAAGGTCATCTTCATAATAATTATTTATTTATTTATTAACTTAATAAATCTCGTTTGCATAGGAATTTCCTTTCTGCCTTACCAAAAATCTATGTACATGTTAAATGTTAATGTTTAATCCGACTGGGCTAATCAAATATTCGATACTATTAATTTATATAAATCGTTGATCATATAGAAAGCTGAAATTGTCATTCAACCTTTATGGCATACAGTTTCTTACATTCGATGCATGGCAAATTAAATTCATTTAATATCTGTATCACAATGAGAAGTTCAAGTTCAAGTCTGCTGTGCTCCAACTTAGAACACAGCACACTTGAACTTGATATACCGATATCGATTATTTTTAGGCTAGGTTGTAGTCAGATATTTGATACTGAGAATACTGAGAATGACTTTTGGCCTGTCTGTTTTATCTATGCGTAGTAACAAGATTTATCTCTAGCAAGCAGGGTTGTGAATTTGTACATAAAGAGTATTTCCCCAACAGTCAACTTGTGGACTCTTTTAAGTGTAAAGCTATAAATTTTTTCAGTCATGGCCATTTTTTTGTGTTATTGTAATTTCCAATGATTGACTATACCTTATAATTTTATTCTACTTTTATAATTATATACAATAAAATAATACCATTAGAGAAATTTGCTTAATTGTAGACAGTACAACACTTTTTAGATCATTTTTATTTCTAAACCTAACTGCTAATAGATAAATCAGTCAACTCAAAGAAACGCCTCACATGATAAAATATCGACTTTGAAGTACTTTATTAGTAATTGTCATTTATTCAGTACTCCATCAATCTGTTATTTAAGCGACCTCAAAGTGGTTTTTTCGAAAGCAGGAGACTACTTACATAGCATTTGTTACTGCTCGATTCACTTATAAGGGCGTGTAAGTACAGTGTGACCGGAATGTTTTTTAATTTTGATAATGTTTTCAATAATGTACCCCAATGCATAATTTCATGTGCTAAATTTTGTACGTGGAATTATGCGTTGGGTACATTATTGAAAACATTAACAGTATAATATTAAATAAATTTTAGGTAGTTATATCAAATTTAACTTTTATCATTTCTCTTTATTTGATAACAATTATATTTAATACTTATGAATTCTTGCCATTCAAGGCTTTTAAGTCATAATTAGTGGCAAACAATAAAAGCGGGAAAATTATATTACATTTTTGTTTACCACTGCCACCTACTTCTGTATCAATTTATCCACAAATCTGTTAAAAATGCCGAAAACAATTTACACCAATTTGCGTAAAGTAATTTTGCCGCATTTTCCCCGCATTGGAATCCCTTGAAATGAATGTGAATCATTCATTACAGTTTATACGTTTGAAGCGATAATGAGGAAAGCTTTTATAAGCTTGAAACGATGCCTAACGAAGCAATCGTGACGGGTCTTTAGCATCGCATAGCCCACTATAAATCCATAATTTCCCTAAGAAAGATATCGCATCAGTTAAACTACAATCTTTAGCCATTGCTTAATCAATGACGTTAAGCCCCACGAAGTAATCTCTACATGGTTTGTGCACTATGTATAAATTGTGGTTTTTAAACGATTTATTATGGTAACTTGAGTTCGTGCATCAATTAACATTAATAAAATTGCTTAACAATCCATAATGAATTTCCCTGCACTATAAACACATTTAAAATATCAAATTTGATATTTTATCTTTTTCGACGGTTTTGATTGCAGACAGCAGTGGCTCCAATTCTAAAAGCAATTTAAAATGAAAAATACAACAGATATTGTCGTTTTCACAATTTACATTGTCATTTACATGCGGCTAACATCGGGTGCAACAATTGATCATACCAATGAAAACTATGCGGAATCGGGGTAAGGAAACTTTAGTCACGGGTACTTACTTTTAATTTACCCAACTGGAGTAATTATGCTAATGAATTAATTGGGCATTTATTTTGGTTAAATTTTAATAATATATTAAAATGCACTTTGGGCTGCAGCCAGAAAAAAATTCGAGGGCTGAAGGAGGGCACCGAAAAAAATCTATTATTGTCGATTTGGGGGAGGGGTGCAATACTGGAATTCTAATTTTTCAATTCCAATTACATTGAATAATTCGAAATACGTTATATAATGCACAGATATTTCGAATTTAGTAGTCCGCATAAAGACTTGAAACGCCCCATTGCAATCTTTATTCAATGCATTGTCCATGGAATAGATAGATAGATAGAGAAATGCAACATAATAGGAAGAAAATGATTTTATGTATAGTAATGGGTGAATTATTTAACGAACCAAAGCCTCTATTATTACCGCAATAAAAGTGGAATCTGAAACCGTTTATAGAGATATCTTTTCAGGATTAACTAATTTAAAAAAATTCAATTTGCGTTCTGTTCAATTATTTAGTCTCGGCGAAAGCAGTGTTCAGATTATTCGTGCTATTCTTCAGTTGGACCATAAAATGAATAACGTATTTCAAAACACTGCTAGCATTGAGAGAAAAATTGGGAGTTTGGAATCGAAAATAGCACACATAGACGTGCCGAGCTATAGGGAAGATATTGTGGTAAACTTGGAAAAGGTTGTTGCGTCTTTGGAAGAAAGGCTCACTACCAAAATTTAAAATTTAAAAAGCTATATCAACAACATGCTGAATGATAAGATAGATAAATTGAAGACCCAGATGGTTAATATCGAAGCACATGTTGTAAAGGTAAAAATTGTAATTGACAATACAGCTTCTACAAAAACCACGTAAATTTTGTGGATAGTGGATATGAAGAGCTATCTTATAGGTTTTAGTTGCTATTCTTACCATGTAGAATAAAGACTATTTTTATTTTAAAATGGTCGTAACTTTTTTTCATTTTCACTAATTTTTCAGGAAAGAAATGAGACAGCAATTTGTAATTCGTGCAAGCAAGGACATTTTGCTTTGGAAAACCTTAACCCACAAAAAGATTGCTTAGAATGCTTCTGCTCTAAACTCAGCACAGAATGCTCCTCTGCCAATCTGTACAGATCAACACAAGATTTGCAATTGTTCAGCGGTCCTCATGGAGTCACCCTAACTGACCGGTTTGTTCAAATTTTTTTGATTAATTTTGAGAAACGAGTGTATTTATTACAGCAAAATGCTATTGCTATAATGTTACCAAACTTATGAATACCACAGTGCAAGAACAGAATCCGTTCAGAATGTATCGGTGGACACAAATACGAGGGAATTATCTTATCGATACCCGCCATCAACAAGATCTGAGCGAATATATTGGTCGCTTCCCCAAAATTTTACAGGCAACAGGGTATGCACTCTACAGTATCTAACAGTACTTATACCAATAATATTTTAACTTAATGCTAGTTGCTTTGAAATGTATTAGATTGCCTCATATGGAGGTAAACTTAGAGCTATTAGGAGGTATTCGGTTCGTACAGGAAGTGACGCCACACCTGATGAAGATATTGATGTCATTTTTGTCGGCAATAACAACATTTCGTTGTCCTGGTATAATCGTTCTCCAATGTCTGGACAAGAAGCTGTAAGATTTGTGACATGTTTGTGCAAATGTTACATCCATCCTAGAAAATCTGTACATATATCTTGTTCAGGGCTTTGAAGTAACTCTGAGAGAAACTGCAGGATGGAGACATTTGGCAGGTGATGAAGAAATGGCTAGTCGAGAAGATATTTTATCAGTCCTAGTAGACCTAAAGGCTATTCTTATCCGAGCATCATTCACCGGAGAGATGGAAGCAACCTATATCAAAGATGTTTCGCTGGATGATGCCGTTAGGCACTATACCCCGAATGGTATTGTAATGGAAGTAGAGGAATGTAGATGTCCACCTGGCTACGAAGGACTTTCTTGTGAAGTAAAACGTGTTTAAAAATTTATATTTACTGTGGTATTTATTCCCAGTATGATTGAAAAGTAAAACAAATTTTGAACATTTAAAAATAATTCTATCAAACCTACAAAATTGATTCGTAGGGAATTGAGTATTACCGCTGCGTTCGTCTTTGTTTTTGCAAATTGCAATGCATGTAATACTGTATCTGTGAATGTCTTAGTCATGTGGGGAAGGATACTATCGTGATCCAAATGATCATTCTGTTGGAACCGGTGGAGTTTGTAAACGTTGTTCTTGTGGAAAAAATGCTGTAGGGTGCAGATTTAAAGACGGTCAACTACTTTGTCTTTGCGTGCCTGGATTTACTGGACCTGATTGCAAATTTGAAGGTAGGGCATACGGCATACTATATAACTGGCGGAAGTTAATTTACAATTTATGTTGCTTGCTAGTGCTGTATTTCGTGCTTTATTTACGATTTCTGGGAACTGAAAACCGCATTACTGTACGTTTAGCCGATTTTTATGAACAATATTTGATGAAAGTCTCCACACGTCCTTAAGTAAAAAATTACAACGTTGCCTTACAGCTAAATAAAATGAAATTAATTTTTTGACGTAAAAATTAATAGTTTCTCCCAGATCTGAAAAAGTTTACTCGATTAGTTCGTTCGTTGTATTGAACGACGAAAAAAAATATCGTTCAGTTCGCGAAATTAAAACTCGATCATTTCGTAAAAGTTGAATTGAAAAACCGAATACATAATAAAAAACAGCACTATTTTGTTCTTTGTATATGTATTGCGGCATTTCAAATGAAATATCTGTTTATCTATCGAATAGCTACGATGGACCTATTGGTATTGTAACATTAAGTTGCATGTGGATTGAATTGAACTTGATGCTACTTTTTAATTTCGATCAATCATTCGGTAAAAAATTTCTAGTTCGTTCGTTCTGTCATGGCCGAAATCCTTCAACAGTTCGTTCGATCAGCTCAATTGAACTGAACGAACGAACTTATTTTCAGTTATGAACTTGAACTTTTTCAGCTCTGCTTTCTCTTCCAAGAATTCAGTTGCAACCGGCTCAACAAATTGTGAGAATAGGAGACATTGTCGAAATTATGTGCATTGTAACGGGAGGACAACCAATTACCATCAACTGGTTTAAAACTGATTTAAGACCTACTTCAATGATCATCAATGGCTCGCAGTTAATAGTAAGATAATCACTAATTTAAGGTGTACTTTAATCATTTTTTAATAGTACATATAAGTATTCAATTTTTTGTTAAAGTTCCCAGGAATTGAAGTAACAGACGGTGGGCGGTACGCTTGTCGTGCTGCAAACGAAGCCGGTGTAGCAGAAGCTGTGGCCGAAGTAATTGTCAAATCGAATGGTCCTCCAAATCAAAGCATTCGAGGGCGAGAACAAACTGGATTGGTAATTAATGAAGGTAATTATTAGCATTGATTTTTTGAAACGCAAGATTGTATTTTAGGGGGACATCCGAAATTCAAAAAAAACATAACCTAATTAATCAAAGATTTTTCATAGGATTTAGTTTAAAAATTGAAATGGTTTATTATTGATTTGCATGTGCGTGTTGCGTTTATTCACTCTAAAATTCTGTATTTGGGGTGTTTGGGTTGAAGATTCGTGCAATATCACGGAGTTCCAATGTTCCAACGGTCAGTGCATTCCAATAGAATATCAATGCGATGATGATGGAAATTGTGACTGCAATGATTGCTCTGACGAAGTAGCCTGCAGCGATGACCCTTCTGCTATCTAATTTTATGTATTTGTGAATGTTCAGAGCTATTTGCAGTGTGATAGGAATTATGTGTAAGACTTTTCAGTCATCAGTATAAAACAGATCTATGGCTCATATTTTAACTCGGAATAAAAGTTTAGAGAAAGTCGAGACTATGTAGTAAAGTCATATTAAGATTGACGTGAATGGCATTGTTTTGACGTATGTCACTTTAGGAAAGCCAAACCACTCAAAGTGTAAACAACAGTCTGTAAATGTCGATACAATACAATTCATTTAAAATTTTCATTGATTGAGATGTTCTTGTTTCTTATCTCTACGGTTTCTTACTATACTACCTAAAACTTACTTACTATTTATTTTTCTATTTATTTGTCTTTTTGTTTCCATCTTTTAACTCTAATTATGTGTACTACTTTCGTTGTCTGGCTTTTCACAATTTTTCTTTTGATTGTTATAACTATATATTGTTGTTGAATTGGCGGGGAAGAATTTTGGATCAAATTATGACAACGATGGATGTATATAGTCTAAATGTATTTATCAATATTACTGTTATAATTCAACAATTAAATTAAATTGGTACAATTATTATGGACTTATAATTCCTACGTTTGAACTTTTATTTACATAACGTTAAAACTGCACAGCAGTTAGCATACCTACATTTGGTGACCATTGAATGAATATTTATCGAAAAAAGTGATATTTGAGACTCATTTACCCATTTTCTAATTACCTCGCCATTTATAGAAATAGACAGGTATTTGGCAATATAATTTTCAGATAATGTTGAATAGAATGTCAAATGTTATTTGTTTCGATGTTAAACGCGTAACAAAAGATCACTATAATGTTATCAATTGATTATAAATTATTATATTATTATAATTAAATCATTAGAAATGTAATACCTATCATTCTAAATGGATTTGTTTATTAAATATTTATACTTTTAATTTAAATTAATTATATAGTTGGTACTATAAAGAAAGATGTATGCAGTAGTGCATATTGTTTTATATCAAAGCACAAATAAATAATAGGTGCATATAATGTGTTAAAGGTTGCAGCAATATATGTACCGAAGGCTTTTCCGCGTATGAAACTTTTCTTGACCTCTCATTCGTATGTTTTCCAGATAAGCAATAAAACTCTGCGAATATCAGTGTTATCAGTCTTTACTAGCCACTGGTTAAAATGGAAGTGGCTAAAATATATTAGTGTATGGATAAAATGTTTGTTGGCTATATATAGTTGCTGAAATGGCCAAAAATGGTTAAAATAATAACTTAAATCAAGAAGAAGTTTTCAAATTAGTGGTGTAAAAATGTTTTTCAATTCTATTTCGACTGATAAAAACAGTTTAACCCAAAGGTAATAGAGGCAGCTGGATATAATATTTGGACTACATTTTCGAGAGGAGTATTAATAGTCTTAGTGTAGTATGGTACAAGCACGTATCCAGAAATTTGACCAAGGGGATAAGTAGGATCACACAAAAAATATATTGGTAAAATTAAGACATTTTTTGGATTCTTTTAAACCTTTTTTGACAAAATAAGCGATTTTCTAGGAATTTAAGGGGGACTCGGCCCCCGCCTTCTCTGGATACGTGCTTAGTATGGTACTATAACCATAAGGCCATTTTATAAAATTACAGGGCTATTATATTCTGCTGAATGGCTGTATAAATGAAAAACGGCGGCTAAAATAATAGATACACTGATCTGACTCTTCATTATTCGAACTTTCAAACCAGATCAGAAATAATGTATTGCCCCCTTCTAAATACGGTACTGGTCACTGACGATGCATGCATGTGGTATGCATTTAAATATAATATTAGGTATATAACATTACGTAATAGAAACTTAACCTACTCTAAAAAAAAACTTTTTTTCAAATGGCAATTGATTTGGGAGTGGTAATTCTTATCTTAACTGCCTGTGTTAACGCAATCTGACAGAATATCTGCCATATAAGACTACCATTTAACAGATAAATGCAAATATGACAAAAATCATATAATATTCATATATTTATATAATGACCTTTCTTTTTCATAATGTTCGGTGCATTATAATATTGCAATATTGGCTTTTACACATATTAATACACTTCCTTGTCCCATAATACAAGTGTTCTATGCCTATAGTTATATAAACATGCAAAATAAATATTTCGGTTTTATAAGCGTCGTCTTAAACGGTATGAACCAGATTGACTTAGTTTTTTTATGGTGCATCCTGATGAATGCATGAGGAAGAGGAAGGCAATTGCACATATTTATAAACTATCTATGGTTCCAAAAAGTATAAAAGCAAAATTAACTTTGAATCCTTATGTCATTTGAAATATTGGTACTGCAGCACTCTCAGCTAACTAAAAAAGATTCGAAACTTGTCCATTTTATATCCTCAATAAAGATGGCAAACTTATGGACTGCCGCTCTCCTACTCGGAGCTGTCCTTCTTACGCTGTTGTCGTTCACTTCTGCTGAACAAAGTGGCTGTAAGAATTTTTATTTAATCGATTTCATTAAAATTTCTATTAATTTACTGAATTGAAACTGTCGTTAGGTTTACACTTGGTAAAAAGTATTTTTGACATTTTAATTTTTAGGTGTACCTGCTAGTTGTGAACCGCAATGGGGTGGCTGCTGTTCTGGAAATTGTCCCTATTGGTGTGACGTGTGTAATGTCCCGTACTCTTGCGGTGGATAATGTAATACAACCAGGGCCGATTGTGGGCTGGATTTTTTATGGGTTTAGGTATTTTGGGTTTTTTGGCAAAAATTAATGTATCCCGATGATGTGAGTGATGGCATATATATTATTGTACACATAATTAGGCTCAATTTTAATTTATCCCTTATTACATATTCACTATACTATTATACTGTACTGCTTATTCTCGATTAAAGTTCTACATTAATATAATACTATAATTAATAATTTCATAAACTCAATTTAATCAGTAAAATATTATGCATAATTTTACACCAATGTTCACAAAAATTACTTTGCGTTTGCTACGTTACAACCTGTTAAAATTTATAAATTATTATTAGTTGTTTTCGCAGACATAAATTATAGTAGTTGCAGCATTACATTGTTGCTGTTATTGTCAGCTGTAGTATTCATATATGGTATAGTATATGTGCTTACATTTATGCCTATAGTTATATAAAAAAATCCTTAAACCCAAACAACCCTGGGTCTAAGACTTTTTCTTAAAAAATCCGGGTTTTTTGATAACTTGGCTGCAGCAAAAACTCAAGTAATCCACATGTAAGAGGCGTTATTAAAATTCCGGATTCGCTCACACATCTACTTCTTTATTTTTCCAAAAACGACTACACATTTAAACATTGTAAGTCCTAATCTGTAATCGCCATCATGCTAGGTGACATAAAAATTACGTCATGTCTCATTGGAAACAAATTTTGGTAGATTGTAAATCAACGATAATGACATCACAAATCGTGATAATGAAAGGAATAGTATAAGTAGCACTTTATCCTTTATTTTTGTAAAACTACACCCTACTTACATATAATTACGCTATTTTGTTGAAATTGTTTTGTAATGTAAAGTGTGGAAAGTTATTTCTGTAAAATAAACCATTCAATATTTTTTTCTTTCTTAATTGTGAAAAACTGTGCTTAAGAAAAGTAATAGCCAAACACAACATTTTTTTAAGAAACTGAATAGTAAAGCATGCTGCCGTTGTTTTATATAGATTTCCAAATAATTTTAATACAAAATTCATTATAGTAATACATAATATACAAACAACGAATTAGCAAATTTGGTATTAAAGCCCATGGTTTTGTACTGAAAATTGACAAAATTTGGTGTAGTTGAATGCCAGATAGGGAACAAACGTTAAACATTAAACCTACAAGCAAACAAACTAACAGAAGTTTGCCTGAGTAAAAGGGACTATAGTGCACAATTTTTATGGAATAATACTAGAAATAAATTTAATTTGAATATTAAATTGAACAGTAAGTCAAATTAGATCAATAAATATTGTTCATAGTTAAAAATAAAAATAACCAAAAATTAAAAACAATGAAATATTAACGATTAAAATCAAAAGAAATGTGCAATAATTGATAAATATTATCTATCAAAAGAATCGTCATCGCTATATTATGCTTTGTTGAACAAAAGTGAATTTAAAATTTAATCTTAAGTTCCCTCGTTTTTTGGCAACTGGAAAAAGTTTTAATAAATAAAATTTTTTATATATTTTAACGTATTTTTTTCTTACTGAAATAGCTCTGATTTAGAACCCTCAAATGTTTCTATTGTCACTAACAGGATCAGTTTTAAGTGGAAATGTTTATTGCGACTATAAAATTACACATTGAAAGCAAGCAGAAGAAAATAGACAACTTGTACATAGAATATATTACGTTTAGTTTTCTAGAGAGGCAAATGCATTTGGATTTGCTACTGGTTCCGAATCAATGTTTTAGTCTTTAGTCAATTAAAGTTTTTAATAATGTACCCCAAAGCACACCTCCGTGTACTAAATTTAACACATGAAGGTATACGTTGGGTTACATTATTGAAAACATTAATATCTATCCCAGTTTACTGGGGTTATCGCGCCAAGAAAGATTAAAGTTAAAGATTAAAGTTTTAAAAACTAGCTTTTTCGAGCGATTTAAGTCTTCTGGAAGCGCCTTTAGGCACAGCTGGAAATGATTTCAAAACATTCTCCATAAAATTTTGATGACAATTGAAAAATCACTAATACGATCCTAAGAAAGGCTTTAGAAACTTTAGTTTTGGAAATAAAATGTTTTGTAGACAGGAAAAGTCCGAAAACTTGGAAAACGGGCAGATTTTATTTCATTGTTTTACTTTTGTTTTTTGCATTTAGTAATTTTTTGAACCCCTTCAGGGTAGGTGACATTTATCAAAGTACCCTCATTAGTGTAACTTTGGACGGCCTTACGATTGGTATCAACAGTTTTGCTTTACTACTTCTGGTTCTTACCTACAGTGGGATAAGTCTTCGCATTTTGCATGAATTTTAGAAATTGCATATAGGTGTCTTTAGCTTTCTGTGGTAATTCACACCCTAAAAATTTCTGCTTGAATTCCAGCACAAAATGTTGATTTTTCGTCAATAGGATTATCAAAGACCAAACAAAGTCTACGGAAATGCAAAATGTTGTTTTCGCCATTTTTAATTTTAATTCCTTTTAATTCCTTAGTATTGATTATAAACAAATTAAAATTAATTTAGTTAGTTGCTACATATAAGGCCTTTCGTGGTAGAAGCGAAGCTAAAACAATAAGCTCTCTCAAAGGTCCATACTTTCTTTTGCCATGTTTATTTCAAACGCACGGGGTAATGTAAGAGTGGCAATCAACAAGAAGTGGTACTAGCAGTAGAAGGGTGTATGTCCTCCGGAAATAAAAATACCTTAAACTAAATGGTATGTATTTCTATTTATAATTTGTTCGACTTCAAGAAGTATTTTTCTGGCTGCGGTCCTAGTACAAATGTCTTATTTTCTCAAACTAAAGTTGTTTGACCAGACGTCCCCAATTTGTCCGCCAAGAACATTATTTATTCTTCGGAAGGTTTAGCAAAGTTTGGTTTTCATACTGCTTAGTGTGCTTAGACATGTTTAAATTAGAATACACGGAATCAAACATTAAGCAAACCCGAATATTTAAGCTATTGTAAATGTAAACAAGTTAAAACACGTAAGCGATCTGAATATTATATTTACTACGGTATCCGGATATATAAGTTCAAAATAAAACTGCCAATTGGCAATCTCAATGTCCAAAAGTGCCAATTCAAAAAGTGCTTACTTAACTGTCAAATCATTTACTAGCATACAGTGACTTTCAAGCTACAGCAAACAGAGACGACTAAGTGGCCCAAGTTGTAAAATGATTGTCTCCTATGATTTTAAATTATCCCAGTATGTATTTTTCTGTTTTTGAAACCTAAATTAATTTTGAGTAGTATAGAGTGTACAAAGGCTCACGCTGCAAAGCTTTTCTAGGACTAAATTAATGTGTGAATTAGCCATTAGCCTTTTGAAAATGGATTATATAAAAACATTGTATTGAGCAAACAGTGCATTGGGGCTAAATCGTTCCTTAAGGGACAAATAGCTGTAGAATCAGCAAATGAAGTTGTAAAAAAGTTTAGAATAAATAAATATATAAAATAAATAAAATCCTGACAGATTTTATTTCTTCTAAATTTGATTAAGAAAATCTTTTGATATTTTCCTTTATTCAGTCAATATGATTTTTCATACGAACAAGCAGTTAGACTGCGGCGCCTGCGGTTTCATAGCTTGCTTCCCTGGGCGAATTAAACATACCATTGTCTTATTTTCTAAAACTTATTTTGTTTGCTTAATCGCCGCCAATTTGTCCGCGAAGAGTCATTACTTATTCCTCGGAAGGCTAAACTTCACTAATAGAATAGCTAGCAAGCTAAATGTAAATAAGTTAAAGCATACATATAAACAATGTGAGTATGTGAGTAGTACTTACATCCAATGTACGGACGTACTTTGAAACAACGTGAAGTTAGTTGACATTTAGTGGCCCCATTTTTAATATGAATATTCTAAGCCCTTTGAACCTCTCCGAAGACATCTTTCTGCCTGTGAAATCCTAATTAATAAAAATGTGGTGTGGCGTTTACAAAGACTTAACATAAAAGTGTTTTTGTAATGTTCAGAGTAATTTGCGATGTGAAAATAATTAAAGACTTTTCTATCATCAGTATAAAAGCAAAAAGTTCGACTCCCATTCATCCAATAATAGTTTAGAATATGTCGTGGTCGCGACTCTCGTGACTATGCATTTAAGTCATGCTAATGTTTGGCATAATATGTCTCTTCAGTGAAGTCAAACTACTCAAAGTGTAAACTAAAGTCTTTATGCGGATATAAATATTCACGGGGATGAGGATATTATAGATCATCAAATACGGCATTAACATTAAATTTTGTTCGTGCGTACATGTTGATCTTACCTTATGACTCTTTTTTATTTGTATTACACATAATTTACTATCCCAAAATGCTGGCATATTTAGTGTTGACATTTTTGTGGATTGCATTGTGTTTGGGTTGGAAATTGAAGGACGTTGTGGAAATTGAAAAAGATTGCTATACCAATGTTTTAGTCCAAGATAAGCCTTTTACTGGAGCATTGGAGAAGTCATTGCAAGAGTTGGATATCCCTTTTGCATTTACGAGGCTGAAAGAACAAATCTTCTTTGATTGTTTAATATCTGAAGTTGTTGACCCTGAAGATGACATTGATTGTATTATTGGAGTAAACAATTCTTCCCCTCGACCTCTAAGCCGCTTTGTTTGTGTGACGCACATTTTGGCCGATGTCAACTTTACTACTATGAAAGAAATATTAATAATCAATTACATCAGTGAAACTTTTTCCAAAAAATTACACAGGAAATTACAGGTGAATTGGCTCAATTCGTACAATTTCGAAGAATATACTTCTGTTTACGTGATTGCCAAGAAAGTGTACTTAGATCTGGTCAAGTCAGGTCGCAATATGTTTATTGAAGACCAGATTTCAATGAATGGTAGCGACTACAGTTATACAAACATATATCGTCTATTTTACCGTAAATCATGGTTTATCTTGTCTTTGGATGATCTAGGCGATCCCATTGTGTATTCTATTTGGTCACAGTCAATAGGTATTGATTTTAAAGAATTCACGTTTACAATTTTTCCTATATGTTCCGGAAGATATTGCTTTGGTCATACATTACGTCAATTAGCAATTAGAAACTTTGAAACAAAAAGTAATATTCCAAACTCAGCACGTTTAATAATTCACTACGGTTACACTTGGGAAGGAAATAGTAGAAAATACTTTGGATCACAGATTCAGAAAACTTCTTTCACAAAACCTTTTTCAGACGAAGATTTGGGACCGTCATTTCCAATTTCTTCAATGATTTTCCAAAATTTACCAAATTTGACGCTAGTAATTGGCAGTTCAAGTGTGACGGTAAATAACTATATCGAGTTTGATTTCCAACAAGAGTCTTATTGGAGGTCTCCTGGAGCTCAATACATAGTAATTCCAACAATGGAAGATTCTATCAATTTTATTTCCTGCGTCGTTTTGGAAGATGAAAGTCTTTCTTTTTATGCATACGCTAAACCATTTCAACTCTATGCATGGATAGGGCTCCTGATTTCGGTAATTATTGTAACTGCTTTCGTCTACGGAGTAAGATTTTACAAAAGTTATAATAGTTTTCCGTTCGCTTTGATTTTCTGGGCTTATATCTTAGAGGCCAGTTATCCGTTATCAACACAGGTCGATAAAACCCTTTGGGTCAAAGTAATAATAGGTCCTTTGCTTCTCATGCTTATTGTACTTACAAATGGTTACAAGGGAATTGTAACTACGGATTTAGTTGAGCCAAGGCCAGTTAAACAAATTGAATCCATGGAACATTTGGCTAAATTACCAAATTTTACCGATCTAGGTGAATTTAAGAATAACTTTGAGCTAACTCCTTTACTCATGAACCTAAATGTAGTTGAGACAATAAAACGATTATTCCTAAAAGAATTCAAGGTATGTAAACGTTTAATCATTTTTCCCGAATGTATAATATTTCGCAATTTAACCGCCAATTTTTCGTGGAATAATTTAAATGATGTAGTTGACGATGATACTGTTGTACTGTTTAACAAGTTAAGATTTTCAAGGAAATTATTTAAGTTATTGCCGTTTTTGAAGTCTTACCTTTCAAAGCACAAGAAAAGTATCGGCTTAAACACAGTAAAGTCAGTCAATGCAATTTTCAAAATGTTTCGGCTTCCACTTGGATTTTTTTCAACCAGCCCCTCAGAATGGCTATCCCAGTGTAACAATTCTGTATTCATAATCAGAAGTTCTCGTTTGCACCGAACTCTGGACGATTCTTACTGGAATCCTAAAAGGGGAGGATTTCGGCCCGTCAAGCGATTATATCAAGGAAGTGATGAAAACCCGTTTTTTCCTATGACTGTACATACTTCTTTTAGAAACAAGTTAATTCCCATGTTCACCACATTTCTGAGAGAGAAGTTACGTTTTGTGACTCATTCGGGACTTTACCAAAGATGGTTAGACCATTTTAAAGAACGTAAACTATACGAGGTGAAGAACTTGTTGGAGTAGAATTCCCCCTCGACCTTTAACCTTTTATAACTCCAATATCGGCTCAATATTTCCTATTATTTCGTTTTTTCTTCTCATATTTGTAGTAGTGTTTACTTGGGAAAACAGGGCAGGGTTTAAACAATTATTCTACTATCTCGCCCCAACTAGAGTTTTTAATTGTATAAAAAACAAAGGTTGTACTGTTTGGCACTTATATAACTTTTGGATTAGAAGAGGTAATACTATTGTTCGAACTTTCGAATATTCCTATTGAAAAGCAATATTGTGTGTGTGTGATAATAACTAAATCATAATTTTATTTGCATTAATTAACGCTACAACACTCACAATAGTTACATTATGCATTATTGTAACGGTTTTTAAGAATTTTCTAAAATGGTTTATGTTTAAACTTTTTAAATGTAAGTAGCTCATAGTATTCTATTCTATAACCACCGTTTTAGATAGAACAATAAATTTACCTGCCTATATATCTATGTATGTAACTATGTGTGGTAGGGTGAAAAGCAGGAACAAATAAATGTTTGTATGTCCAATACGCATGATCATTGCATACATTTCGAAATTGAGTCCTGCTCTGGGGGCTACTAGTCATCAAATATATAATCGCAGACTTTAAAAAATCAACCATCTATGTATGTATGTATAGTAGGGAGAATCTAGGGAACGTGCACATATAACGTAACGCAAAATTCCCTCCCCCATGCATAACGCAACGCTGACTGTAACACTTTTGGGTATCTCTTCTTCCCATCAACTGCACACGTAACATATGCACGTTCCTTAAAAGCAAAATACGCATGTGCATGCATGCCTACTTCCTCTTAACCACTGAAATGAGTCGTTTCAAAATATTATAGCATCAAAACATAATAGAAATTTACATAAGATGATTATTGGTGATTGAATGGAGATGATTTGCGAAAGGGGACATTTCGAAACATTAGGCATATTAATTAGCATTTCAAAACTACTAGCAAAACTCCAAACTGGTTCTGCTATATATATGGAAAAATTTATTTGCAATTTGTTAATAGAGATGGTATTACTTTTTACTGCCCCCTTTTTAAATTAAATAACTGAGGACTACTATTTTTTCCATAAAAATATTTATTTGTATAGTGTACTCATTGGATTTGTACATTTTTCTAAAATCTAGGGAATCTTATTTTTCTGATTTTAAATGGGAACTTTTTTGAGTGTTTATTAAAAATGGAGTCTTTCATTGTTCCCTGTAAATGATGCTACGATCTAACTACACTACAGTTGTTATATATTGGTTTAGGAACTTCCTTTTGATCAGAATGTTGGCGCCGCAGCTAATTTTTCCAACCGCTGTAGAAAATTAAAGTATATTTAAAATATTGTATTTACAATGTAAACATATTAACCTAAGGCAAATACCGATGATTTTTTCAGAATTGTTTTTATTACTGTGATGGGTGGCCTGCTGAATTTCTCTTGAGTGCTAGGTTCGCTCCTTTTAGCTGGGTTCACTAGTAATGTACAATCATGACTATAATGTAAGCGTAATCAGAATTTTTGAATGTACGGATGTTTGTATGTTGTATGTACGCCATATATATATAAACTATACTATAAATATATATATGAAGCATTGTCTATACCGTCAATTTTAAAAAATTTTCGTTCTTGTGATTGGATGGACTCCTGAGGCATGAACGGAGACCTCTTTCAGAGCAATCTATTAATCTGAACTGTAATATAATATTTACATACAGTGACTAAAACCCCATCTTTTTACGAGCATTAATTTTTTTGCGGATTAGAGCTAGCCATTTCCATGTCATATGATTTTTATTGTAGTTTCCTCAATGTTTCATATAGATTATTTATATAGTTTATATACATATTTGGTTTGTTTTTAAAGATACTAAATTCAGACGGATTCATAAACGCATGCATACATACACGTTTGCGCGATGATAAACTCATTAAAGTAACTGTAATGCTACGTGGTAGTTGAAACTCCTTTCTTCAATTAAATATACCGTGACTGCATTTCAAACCAGAGTTCATGTGTTCATCTGTATCCAAATTTCCAGCTTTCGGTTTGCTTAAGGTTCCTATTATTTCAGGTGCGGAAATATTTAAAATTTGGCCATTTACATTGTTAAAATTATGATACAGGACAATACATTTGCCAAGCACCTCTTCCCTGTCCGGAGAAAACGACTGTTTTCTAAAACAAAAGTTTAATATTTACTATCCATATAAATAAACGGCAAAAAAGTCTAATTCCGTAGGTTTGTTTGTACTTCTTTGTTCATTCGCCGTAATTCTAAAACCCAGCTAAGAACACAATAACGCACGTAATGAGGGAAATTCCAACACGTCCGAGGCAGAATAACTTCGTAATAGTTAGGAATTATATACTGCACGCTCTAGTCTCCTACGACTTAAAAGGCACAAACATATTTCATAACAGAAACAATGCATGCATTCTGCATGCAAATTTTTCCAGCTGTCAGTGCGCTCAAGGTGGTTATTCTTTCATATGCGGGAAAATTCAATTTGGCCATTAACCTTGACATTTTTAATTGTTTCAAAAATAGATGGTTTTACCGCAATTAAGGATGTACTATGCGCCTGCATAGTGTGCATAGCAACCACGTGGGACTATCAAAATGAATGTTATAATATGTTTTACATATGGCTTAATTCCTTCCGAAGGAAACATTTGATTTTTAAGGGGCTTGAAGTTTTGCAATCGTGGAATATCCAGACCCAAAAATTTGGATTCGGATTTTTGACATATGTATATTAAATGCTTTTAAAAATACATAGTTTGGAAAAGGTTTAAAATTGCCCCTCACATTTTTGTGCCTGGATATTCTATGATGCAAAAGTTCAAACATCATTAAAAGCAAATTTAATGATTCCTTCGGAAAGCTCTAAACCTGTTCTGTACTTCCCGTTTCCCCTTCACTTTTTGTGACGTCACTGCAGTTAAAACACGAGGACGTCATTTTGGCGTCACTAACCGTGAAAGGGAAGGGAAAACTGAAAGTCTAAAGCATGTTTTAGAGTTGCAAATTTTTGGATTTTAAGGCAAAACTTCCTCTTTTCTTCGATTTTGGGGAAGAGTCCGTTGGTGCCCTTGCGGCTCTGTATTGTAGATGAAAAGCTAAAAAGATAAAATTGTGCACTTTTTGTTTAATTTTGTAGTCTGTAAGATACACGCACGTGCAGGATCTGAAAAACGTGGTGGGGGAGGAAATCGAAGAGAAGATTAGAAAATCAAAAGTTGAGAAAATGGGCGGCATAGCAAAACACAGGTTAAAAATGTTTCTCAAAAAGAACGCAATAGATTTTTATGTGTGATTTGGAAACAATTAGAAAGTATGTAATATATGTTTAACCACTATTTAATAAATCCTTGAAACCCATTGTTAAATAGAAGATAATCATAGTGAGATTAAGTGGTACACTATTTTATTGTTTCAAATGTGTAGTTAAAATATTCTATAACTTCACCACTACCTAGGGTCAATATTTTTGTATTAAAATAGCATTTAGGTAATCGGCAACTTACTCTGCATGGCCACCCACTAGGTTCACATTTTTAACTTCGGGTATAAGGTGAATTTACTTTGGGGGGCGCTGCGCCCTTTCTCCCACTGGATACGTGATGGTAGTATGTATAATGGTGATTCAAGTCTTGGTTTGGCAGTGGAGCTGAGCGGTTGTGCCTAGGCTCTGTCCTGCTATGTCCATGCTATGTATGGCTTTGGCATACTTAAGACGCTTGGCCTAAGTGTACCTGAAAATACACATAATATAGTAACTCCAACAAGCTCAAGCAAACGTAGCTTATCAGAGTCGCCTGAAAGTGAGCAAGAAAATAAAAGACAAAAATCGAACATGGAAATGGACGAGATAAAAGCTCTAATAACGAGGGAAATTGCTGGCTTAAAAAAAGATATTTTGGAACAATTAAAACCTTTACAAGAACTAGAAGCGTTTACAAGGGCTCAAACTGTCATGAAGAACCAGATTAACCAAATCCAAAAAATCACAAAAAGAAAAAAATATTATTATACATGGGGCAAAGGAGGAGGCGGATGAAGATGACAACAGCAGACTAAGAATAGTGAACGAAATAATGGGGAAAATCGGCGTTGGTGACTTTGGCTATGACGATCTGTACAGAATTGGAAAGAAGGCATATGGACGTAACAGACCACTATGCGTCAAATTCCTGTCAATGTTAGACAAGAAAGCAGTAATGAAAAATCGAAAAAACCTAAAGGGAACTAAAATATTCATCAATCATGATCTCACTCCTGAAGAAAGAAAAATCGAGAATGTGCTAAGAGAAAAATTAAAGGAAATGAAAGAAAAGGACAACAGCACTAAAGGATCCATTAGTAGAGGAAAACTATATCTGGAAATAAATGGAACCAAACAAATACTTACAGCCTCAGAGGATGGAAAAGTGTGTGTTGCATGACGACCCGGCCGGCCTTTGCAAAAATTTACAAATCTATTGGCGAGTATTAATTCTATTATTTATTGGAATATAGAAGGACTTAAAAACAAAACCATTGACTTCTTTACTGAACTAAATTCATACGACCCAACTATTTTCGCTTTAACGGAAACATGGTGCACAACTCCCTTTTCCCACTCAACTTTTGAAGACTACATTATAATTGAAGAATTCGCGAATCAAAAAAATAAATTTGGCAGACCTTCTGGAGGATTGCTTATCGGCTTTAAAAAAGAAATTCAGTCACTTGTAATTTCAGTTGAAAAGGATAAAGAATATATCTCAATTATTCTGAAAATTGGAACTGAAAAAATCAAATTATTATTTATGTATATACCTCCAAGTACTAACTACGATTTTGAAGAACATTTACCAATAAATAAACATAATGCGGAAAATTATTTACTGATTGGAGATCTAAACTCTCGAGTTGGAAAAAAACCCATAAGAAATAACAAATATAGATCATCAAAAGACGTCACGTGGAATAAAAGGGGAAGAGAGTTAGCAAAATATATTAATATCAATAACTTAAGACTGTTTAATGGAGACACTATTGGAGATAAGAATGGCGACTGGACATTTATCAACAAGAATGGTCAAAGTGTAGTCGACCTATGCATTTCAACAGAGGAGATTGCCACAATAATTGAAGACTTTAAAGTACTACCTATATCTGATTACTCATCACATCTGCCTATATTAATAAAACTTAATGAGAAGATACCTGACTACAACATGGAAAAGACATACGTGCAGACGTATGACTTCAAAGGTGATAACATGAATAAACTTCAAAATATAATAAAAGAAAAATTACAATACCTACCAGCCATAAAGGACTTTGAAAAAATACAGGAAATCATACATACAACCGCAGAGGAAAATGGGATGGCGCGACAAAAAGTTTTACCTCAGACCATAATTGGATATCCTAAATATATTAATAATACGCGTAGACTAAAAAAAAGAAATACCAGAATTGCCTACAGACACTATATCAAAGCCCCAAGTGATAAAGACTTACATAAACAAATATACATGCAAACTAAAAAGGAATACCAAGAATATAAAACATCATGTAAAAAAGAATACTTTCAAAAAGTCACAAACGATTTAGCCAACTCATGTAAACCAGCCTTTTGGGCAGCACTATCTCACTATAGAAGGAAAACAAACTTTAACTACAAAAAGCAACCAACACCGGACACATTCAAAACTCACTTCGAAGGAATATATTGTGACAAAAGTACGGAACAGACAGAAAAAGAAGAGTCAGTAGCTAACCCAATACAAATCCCTGAATTAGATAAGGAAATTAACCTATCAGAATTAAATGCAGGAATAAAGAACTTATCTATTGGAAAGGCCCCAGGAATAGATAGCTTTCAAAATGAACTTTGGAAACATGCATCTATTCAGCTTCGTCTCTGCATTGTAGACTGCTTTAACAACTACTGGAGACAGGCGACACTCCCTCAATCATGGACAAAAATTGTAATTACACCTATTTATAAAAAAGCAATAAGAGAAGACCCTAAAAACTATAGACCAATATCCCTGGCCAACACTATACTGAAATTATTCACTTCAATAATGAGTAAGAGACTTAGCAATTGGTGCGAACGAAACAATCTAATTACCGACTTCCAAGCAGCTTATCGACAAGGCCGCGGATGTGAAACACAAGTTTTTGCATTAAATGCAATCATACAAAAATCAATAGCTACCAAGAAAGGAAAACTATTTGCATTATACGTTGACCTCTCCTCCGCATTTGACCTAGTCTCGAGGAAAAAGCTGTGGAGGAAACTGGAACGAATAGGACTAAGCACCAAATTCATTTCGGTCATAAAAGATATTTATTCTAAGCCTGAAGCTAAAATAAGAACAATAAATGGTGAAAGTGATATGTTTTCAATCAACTCTGGCTTATTACAGGGAGAGACTCTATCAAGTAAGTTATTTACACTATATATAAATGACTTAATAAAAACTCTCGAGGAATCAAACACTCCAGGAATAGGGATTGGTAAATTAATTGTACATGCCTTACTATATAGTGATGATATAGTTCTATTAGCTACCAATGCGATATATCTACAAGAAAAGATTAATATATTATTAAAATATTTAAATGAAAATGATCTAATTGTAAATTTAAGCAAGACAAAAATAGTTGTATACAGAAAAGAAAAACGCTTAAGAATTAAACCATCATTGTACTGGGATAATATTCAGATTGAAGTAGTTGACTCTTACATCTATCTGGGTGTACCTTTTGCTGGTCACTATAATCAGGAAAAAATATTTGAATTTTTTAAAGAAAAAGCAGATCAAGCTCTATCGGCCCTATTTATAATATTCTATAGATCAATAACATCAACATTCAAAAGTCATTGTAAGCTTTTTGATTCTCTAATCCGATCTGTAATGTCATACTGTGTATCCATCTGGGGTCTTACGAGTATTGAAAAATTCGAAATTTTTCAGATGAATTTCCTGCGTAGATTATTCAATGTCCCTCCTTGGACTCCCAGATGGATACTAAGACTAGAAACACTAGTAAGACCGATACAAATATTCCTAATAAAAAATATACTGTCATTTTGGTCAAAAATAAATAATCGTTAACCTAATGAAAGTTTAATATACCAATGTTATGCCAACTTAAAAGATCTCTCAGTAAAAAAGACTAGTAAAAATAATTGGTTTACACAATTTAAGTATCTTATTGATAAGTATAAAATATATGAGGAAGTAAATATAGAAAACGAGCACTATAATTGGCGAGATTTTAACTTTGCTACAAAAAAGACATTATCTAAAATAAACAGTGTTATACAAAGTGAGGATATGATAAGCATGGGAAAATCTAATAAATTGAAATGGTATGCTGAGCAAAAAAAGTTTATAAAATATCAAGAATATCTGGATTGGAAACAATCTTGGAATGTAACTCGAAACCTATTTCAACTAAGGGTAAATTTAAACCAAATAACAATAAACGGTAAAATTGTAAAGTTAAATGCACTAGAAAATTTCTACAATAATGATACTAGTGAAATTTACAGATCATGCACAATGAACGATGAGGAAAATTTTGCCCATATAATGTTCACCTGTCCTTCCTTTTCTGTATTAAGAGATAATCTTATATTAAATAATGTTATATCCCTTCAAGATATATATATTGATATTACGAAAGAAAAACTAACTGCCTTGTTTACCTTTTGGCTGAATGTTAATAAGATAAGAAAATAGAATGATAGATTTCTAATTAAATATTAAATAGCTAAACTAAGATTGGAATAAACTGTAAAATATAAATATAATGGATGTAAAGGCCTTGGCCGGAAATCATCAGAATAAATAAATAAATAAATAAAATAATGGTGATTCAAAGTATCCGAGTCAAAAATGTGATCATGGTGGGTAACCGGAGTAATTTACTAATAGCCACAATTCTATTTCTAAACAAAACTTTGACAAAAGGCGAAGATTTGCAATTTTTTATTTATCTGAAATACATTCTACAAATCGTACAATATTTCCCCGCAGTACCCGCTAGCTTTATTTATAACAGGACATGGGTCCTGTGGCCGGATAGTCAATTATATTTGTTATTGGTAACATAGTTAATATTACCTTTTATTGTGCTCTCTGTGGCAACCTTTCTTGTAAGGTCAGTGGTAATAAAGGTGTTTATGCATGTAATATGAATTTCAGGCATCGAAAAAATTTTAATTTCCAGTGTAAAAAGCCCCGCCCACTGGCTGATTGCTACACTTTAGCTCCGCCCACTAGCTACGTCCCCGAAGGGTGCGTGGCATTTTATTGGCTGAAAATACGTAATCTCCTCCATTTTTGGGGGCGGGGCATAGTGTAGGCGGGTCGAAAGCCGATTTCCCCTGCAACCAGGCTGTAAGAGATTTTCGATGCCTGCTAAATTTTGATTCATAAAGCAATGGCTTCGAATCTTAGAAAAATTAATTAAAAAAGCAAATGTAAATAACAAAGTAGATCATGAATAATATGTCTGTTGCAGTTGCAGCAATTTAACGGAGACGCAAAATCCTTTTGAATACTAATTTATTATTGTGTCCACTATTTATTTTTCAACAAATATCCCAAACAATCATCACGTTTAATAGCCATTTACCCAACCTATCCATTTAAAATTGATGCATAGTATAATGCATATTGCGCTTTGACGGTGCTGTGTCACCCTGAAGATGTGTATGTTTGACTTTATTATTTTATCTGTTCAAACAAAAGGAATACGAAGGAGTACGATTGGGGATGGGGATAATGGGATACAGCAGCATTTTGGCACGGGATGCAAGTTACGATGCTTTCAACATCAACAAGTATCTAATTTCATTTAAATAGGGAGATTTTATATCGATTATCGCGGTAGACTCTTAAGCGGTACAAATAAAGCGGTAAACAAATGAGATCTATCTCCCCTAGTTCCTTGTTTCTTATTTTTTCGGCTTCCTATATAATGCCTACAACCAGAAAAAATGTGTATTGTACGTATGCAAAGCTTAGTAAGCAGGAAGTAGAGTAGTTTAAATGTTAAAATTATACTAAATTAATGAGGTAGGCTCGTATTGATTATACCAATAAACGCAAATTAAAATAAATTTTGTTCGTTTACTATAAAAGGCCATTTGTGGTAAAAACGAAGACAAAAACAATAAGATTCTACACAGATCCATACTTTCTATTGTCATATTTTTAAGTTGACTTGACAAGTTAACGTGGCAATCTAAGAGTACCAATCAGCAAGAAGTCGTAGCAAAGGAAGGGACCATGTCACCCCGAAATAAAAACCCTAAACATCTTAACTTAAAATGGCATGTATTTCTACCTACAATTTGTTCGACTTCACGAAGTAGTTTTCTGGCTGCGGTCCTAGTCTTGTTTTCTAAAACTAATATTGTTTGCACAAACGTCGCCAATTTGTCCGCCAAGAATCATTTATTATGCTTCGGAAGGTTTTAGCAAAGTTTGGTTTTCATACTGCTTAGTGTGTTTAGACAAGTTTAAATTAAAATACACGGAATCAAACATCAAGCAAACCCGAATATTTAATCTATTGTAAACAAGTTAAAGCACGTAAGCGATCTGAATATTTTACTTACTACGGTAGCCGGATATATAAGTTCAAAATAAAACTGCCAATTGGCAATCTCAATGTCCAAAAGTGCCAATTCAAAAATTGCTTACTTAACTGTCAAATTATTTACTATCAGTAACTTTCAAGAAACAGCAAACAGAGACGACTAAGTGGCCCAAGTTGTAAAATGATTGTCTCTTATGATTCTAAATTATCCCAGTATGTATTTTTCTGTTTTTGAAACCTAAATTAATTTTGAGTAGTATGGAGTGTACAAAGGCTCGCGCAGCAAAGCTTTTCTAGGTCTAAATTAGCTTGTGAATTAGTCATTAGCCTTGTGATAATGGATTTTGTAAAAATATTGTAATGAGTAAACAGTGCATTGAGGCTAAATCGTTCCTTAAGGGACAAATAGCTGTATAATCAGCAACTGAAGTTCTAAAAAAGTTTAGCAAAAATCTTGACAGATTTTAATTCTTTTAAATTTGATTAAGAAAAACTTTTGATGTTTTCCTTTATTTAGCCAATATGATTTTTCATACGAAAAAGCAGATAGACTGTGGCCTGCGGTACCATGAGCCTGCTTCCCTGGGCGAACTAAACGTACGATTGTCTTATTTTCTAAAACTTATTTTGTTTGCTTAATCGCCGCCAATTTGTCCGCGAAGAATCATTACTTATTCTTCGGAAGGTTAAACTTGACTATTAGAATACTGGAAATCAAACTTAAAATAAACATCCCGAATGTTTAAACTATTGTAAACAAGTTAAAGCATACATGCAATGTGAGTAATCCAATGTACGGACGGACTTTAGAACAACGCGAAGTTAGTCGACATTTAGTGGCCCCAGTTTTAATATGAATATTCTAAGCCCTATAAACCTCTCCGAAGACATCTTTCTGCTTGTAAAATCCGAATTAAAAAATGTGGTGTGGCATTTAACATAAAAGATGTAAGACTTAACATAAAAATGGTTTTCTTGTTCTAACAAAGTATGCGGATTAACAAAAACAGATTTTACAGAAATCAACATTAACATATTGTCAGTAATAATTTTTTATTATTCCTACCAAATTTGACATATTCAGTAATATTCAGAGTAATTCTCTTTAGGAGACCCAAACTACTTAAGGTGTGGACAAAAGTCTATATACAGATATAAATATTCACGTGTATATTATAGGTCATCAAATACGGCATTAACTTCCACGTGGGTACAGTTGTATTCTTTAATAATTTCCAACTATACCAAAAAGCAAAAAAAGGTTGGCAAATTCGTAACATATTCCAAAATATATTTAATGTGTGAGTTCAGCACTTGTAATTTTCCGTGTTTAATTAAAAACACTTCGGTACTTGGTATTTATTATTATAGCACAGTACAGTAATTTACGCAGATATATTTATAAATTTATTTATTTGTGCAAATTTTTGTTATTTTAATATCACAACATATGTATACACTTGTCTAAAATGGCTGTTTATTTTACGTTTGTGTAAACGTTTTTCATTTGTAATATACATAATTTATAGTCTTAAAATGTTTGAATATTTAATGTTAATATTTTTGTGGACTGCATTGAGTTTGGGTTGGAAATTGAAGGACGTTGTAAAAATTGAAAATGATTGCTATATCAGTCTTTTATTCCAAGATAAGGCTTTTACTGGAGCTTTCGACAAGTCCTTGCAAGAGGTAGATATTCCCATTGCAATTACGAGGCTGAAAGGGCATGAGGTCTTTAATTGTCCACTATCAGAAGTTGTAGACACCGATCAAGGCATACCACTTTGCTTTACTAGAGCAACCAAAAGAAACCTTTCCATTTCTTCCCCTCGACCCCTAACCCGTTTTGTTTGTGTGACGCATATTTTGGTCGGTTTTAGACCCACCAATAGCAGTGAAATATTACTGATTAATTACATCAGTGAAACATTGTCCAAAGTATCAGAATATGAACGGAAATTGGGGGTGGATTGGCTCAATTGGTACAATTTCGAAGAATATACGTCTGTTTACGTGATTGTCGACAGAGACTCTCTAGATCTGGCCCAGTCAGGTCAGAATATCTTTATAGAAGACCTAACATCAATGACTGAATACAGCCTCACATATCGCCTATTTTACCGTAAATCATGGTTTATATTGTCTTTGGATGATACAGACTATCCCTTCGTGTATTCTATTTGTCCACAGTCAAGAGGTGTTCATTTTAAAGAATTTACGTTCACAATATTTCCTCTATGTTACGGAAGAAATTGCTTTGGTAAACCGTTACGTCAATTGGCAACCAGAAACTTTATTACAAAAAGTAATATTCCCCACTCAGCACGTTTAAGGATTCATGAGGGTGACATTTGGGAAGGAGAAAGTAAAAGTTATTGTGGACCATCAATTCAAAAAACTTCTTTTACAAAATATTTTTCTGGCGAAGATTTGGGACCGTCACTTCCAATTTCTTCAATGATTTTCAACAATTTACCAAATGTGACAATAGCAATTGGTGACTATGGCACTCTATGTGTGACGGTAAAAAATCATATCGAGTTTGATTTTCAACAAGAATCTGATTGGGCATATTCTGGATCTCACTACATAGTAATTCCAACAATGGAAGATTCTATCAATTTTATTTCCTGCGTCGTTTTGGAAGATGAAAGTCTTTCCTTTTATGCTTATGCCAAACCGTTTCAACTTTTTGCATGGATAGGGTTCCTGATTTCGATTATTATTGCAACTGTTTTTGTCTGCGGAGTAAGTTTTTACAAAAGATATAATAATAGTTTTCCGATCGCTTTGATTATCTGGGCTTATATGTTGGAGGTCAGTTATCCGTTATCAACAAAGGCCGAAAAATCTGTTTGGGTCAAAGTAGTAATAGGTCCTTTGCTTCTTATGCTTATTGTACTGACAAATGGTTACAAAGGAATAGTAACAACGGATTTGGTTGAGCCACGGCCTGTTAAACAAATTGAATCGATGAAACATTTATCTAAATTAACAGATATTACCGCTCTTGGTGAAATTATAGGTAACTTTGAATTCAATCCGTTATACGTGGATCCAAATCTAATCGATCTACTAAAAAATGAATTCCTAAAAGAATCAAACAGGTGTCAATTTAACAGTGATATCACATGTGACTATTATCACAACATAACTGCCAATTATTTGTGGAAAAGTGTAAATAATGTAGTTGACGATCAAACTGTTGTATTTTTTAACAAGATTGGACATTCAAGTATTTTATTTAAATTATTTGTATATTTGAGTATGAGTTTAAATACATATAACCCGAGCAAGGCAATTTTACAAATGTTTCGGCTTCCACTTGGATTCTTTTCAACCAGCCCCTCAGAATGGCTATCCCAGTGTAACAATTCTGTATTCATAATCAGAAGTTCTCGACTCCACAGAACTCTGGATGATTCTTACTGGAATCCTAAAAGGGGAGGATTTCGGCCCGTCAAGCGATTATATCAAGGAAGTGATGAAAATCCATTTATCCCTATGACTGTACATTCGTCTTTAAGAAATGTGTTAATTCCCATGTTCACCACATTTCTGAGAGAGAAGTTACGTTATGTGACTCATTCGGGACTTTACCAAAGATGGTTAGACCATTTTAAAGAACGTAACTATACGAGGTGCAGAACTTATTGGAGTAGAATTCCCCCTCGACCTTTAACCTTTTATAACTCCAATATTGGCTCAATATTTCCTACTATTTCGTTCTTTCTTCTCATATTTGTAGTAGTATTTACTTGGGAAAACAGAGCAGTGTATAAACAATTATTCTATTATCTTGCACCAATTAGAGTTTTTAATTGTATGAAAAACAAAGTTCGTACTGCTTGGCACTTCTTTTGCCTTTGTTTTACAAGGGCTAACACTATTGTTCGAACTTTCGAATATCACTCTTGAAATACAATACTGCAGGATAATAATTAAATCACAACAAATTTATTTGCCTTAAATACGCTACCACACCCACAATAGTTACATTATGTTAAAGTAAACATTTTTAAGCATTTTCTAATAAATAGTTTAAATGTCAACAGCTCATAATAATATATATAATGTAAAAACTATTTTATTTGTTACTGTTAAGATAGTTAATATTACTTTTTATTGTGTTCTCTGTGGGAACCCTTACTTGTAAGGTCAGTGGTAATAAAGGTGCTTATACACATATAAATTTCAGCCATCGAAAAAATTCAAATTTCAAGTGTAACATGCCCCGCCCACTAGCTGATTGCCACACCTTAGCTGCGCCCACTAGCTACGTCCCCGAAGGGTGCGTGGCATTCTATTGGCTGAAAACACGTAATCTCGTCCTACTTTGGGGGCGGGGCATAATGTGGGTGGGCCGAAAGCCGATTTCCACAGCAACCAGGCTGCAAGAGATTTTTGATGCCTGCTAAATTTTGATTTATAAAGCAATGGCTAGTATAACTTGTGTAAATAATTAAATTTATCAGATTAAACGAAAAGCGATGACCTTAGAAAAATTAATTAAAAAAGCAAATGTAAATAACAAAATAGATCATGAATAAAGTGTATGTTGCAGCAATTTAACGGAGACCCAAAATCCTTCTGAATACTAATTTATTGTTGTGTCCACTCTCTATTTATTTTTCAACAAATGTCACAAACAATCATCATGTTTAATAGCCATTTACCCAACCTATTCATTTAAAATTGATGCATAGTATAATATGCATATTGCGCTTGGACGGTGCTGTCTCACCCTGAAGATGCATAACGTATGAGTTTATTATTTTATCTGTTCATACAAAAGGAATTTACCATGAAAAAAGTTGTAAGTAGTCAGAAATAACTAAATTCGTCCTGGCTTTAAACCCACTGGCTATTTACAAGACCTAGGACCTATATGTAGCCGACCGAGGTGTACATATAATAAATAAGAAATGCTGATAAAACTTTATTCCTATTTCTTCGTTCAGGAAAATATTTTACAGTTATAGATATTGTGGGCTTTATTTGTAGAACCTTGTCCACCATGTATTAAAATAGCCACAGGAACTTTCACGATTAGCCTCGGGAAATGTTATGTTTCTTATTTATAGACATTCGCCTCAGTCATAAACATTGTCAGAATAATGTTGTACTATCGTGCACATACGGCATACATATAGAAGGTAAACAAGCTTGTACTTCCAATCTCTATATTAATTCAATACAAATTAAGAAAACTCATATTGGTGCTTAGCTGTGAATTTGTGTTAACCTAAATTAACATAATTTAGTCAATTTACACACCATAACAATTTCCTTTATAGGTGGAAAAGGAATTCTCAACAGGTAAATGGATTTTTTAAAATTATTACTAGGCCATAAGTATATGGGGATGAGTTTCAAAAAGATAACAGAGAAACTTAGAATTTTGAATTTAGTAGATATTAGATCCAGAAATGAAAGAAATGGAATGCTTACATCTTAGACATTTAAGGTTTTTGAATTGATTTTAAAGGGACATTTGTGAAATGCATTTTTGTTGACAATATCATGTATGACAACTGTTTTTAGCTTGACCTAAAATAAATTTAAAGCAGCGGCAACTTTCAATATTTTGATATTTATTTGGCAGACTTTTAATTTTGAATGTCAAAACATTTTTTCTTTCATTGCAAACTTTTTATGTTCAGTTTTAATTTTGATGTCGTGAAAATAAAAACATAAAGCAGCAACCAATAGCCTTTAAAATTAATAAGATAGGGTTCGTTACAGATTTAAATTTGAAACTCAATGTTTCTCCTTCAAGTTTGGTCATTATTAATTAAAATGAGTTCAGACATCATTTTTCTTACTTAAATCATCGTTGATGAACAGGCGAACGGTTAGACACGGATAACTTGCATAAATTATTTTGTATATGAGGGTAGTGACGTATGCAAATGGATAATATCCATTATAATCGATAATGACAACCTGTCTGTATACGCAAATGGGTATTTTGAGCATGCTCTTCACTCTTAGCATGAATTATTATGATTATTAATACATATACTATCCCTTATATGGATGTCATTTGTATTTGCCTTAGTATTAATCTTTTACTTCATGGCAATCATCCATGTTAAAAGAGCGTATACGGGATATCCATTTACGTATACAAGTTATCCGAATACCAGACATTCCGTGTCTTTCCACAAATTCACTTTCGCTGACAAGACATAATAAATTATTTTTTGGTCATTTCTAGCGCACTATGGAGGCATCTAAGGCATCGGTCAACCCTTCTGAAGTCCACGTTTTATTGTCTGAAGTTGGTGATGCAAAACTTACAGAGGAATTGTGTAGGATGAATTTAGACGAAACCACTGAAAATGACTTTATGAGCAAAGAAAGACGAGTTTTGTCTAATTATGTGGTCAGTACCTATTTTAATCAATAACAAGCTACGACCTCTCTATTTATAAATTAATTGATAATTAATTAGTTAAAATATGAAACACTGCCAGCAAGTACATTAGCATATTTTATACTTCTATTCAGCATGTAGTCTATCCTTTGGTGACTAATTCAATTTTGTCAAAAAGTTTTTATTAACTCTTAAGATTAATTGAAAAAGCATTCTGATGGAAATGTGAGATATGCATTGGTTACTGAAATTCAATATACTGAAATATGAAATACTTATACAGATTCTTCATTGTCTATTTGGGTTCCTGAGCCTGAAAGAAGTTAAGACATGCCGACAAGTATGTAGAGCTTGGAGAGATGCAAGCTGGTCAACATTAAAACTGCGATGTCAGTTTAAAATTCGTAGTACCATCAGGTTTAATTGGTTGGATTCGTTTGTCCAAGTTTTTAAAGACAAACTTTCTGAAGATTTATTTCCATTTAATTCTATAAAATTGTATTTTATATATGATTATGATGAAGATTCTGTTAAATATTATAACTTTATTCAACTTTATGGGCACCTTATAACTGTTCTGAGTACTGAAGTTAAATGCAGTTACTATTCGGAACCAAACATATTTGACACAAGTGATTTTATAAAATGGAGAAATGTAATTTTAGAACACATGCCAAATATAAAAGTGCTGAGGATGGATATACAAGTATTAAATGGTTTGAGATACAGGCATAAAATAATTATAAATAATGCCACAATTAATCCGAATTTGAAACATCTTTGTCTAAATAGTTTAACATTGTCAGTAGGTTTCCTCGCAGAAACGAAAAAGTTTACAAATGAAGTATTTTCAATATTGAGTACATTCCTTGTATTAGAAAGACTAAGTTCATTAGTTTTAAATATAAAATGGAGTGATTTCTATAGTATCTTAGAATTCCTACCATATGATTGGATTTCTGCTTTAACAACAATTGTCTTTGAAAAACATCACTATATGAGAGATAATCTACTCTCTGTGTTGAATATTTTGATTGCATTAAGTAAAAAGGGCATGAAATTACATACATTTGTTTTGAAAGCAAAACCCGGCATGGGTAAAACAGATTTAATTTATTGTGAAAGATACTACGATCGTCTAATGCAATTTTTAGCAACTCAAAATTGCTATTTAAAGCATCTTACAGTCGGACTTGAATATTACGGATATATTTATGGCACTTTTACATTTCCCATAATGGAAAAATTGACAAAATTATACTTGAAAGTTGAGGAATTTGAATTTCAAGACGAAACCAATTGGAATCTTAAATTTCCTGAACTGAAACATCTGACGATTAAATATACTTTTTTCCATTCCTTCGCAAATAATTATAAAGCAGATAGTTTTCCTGATATGATACAGAAGTTAAAATCAAAAAATAATAGCTTGCTTTCATGTACGTTGATATACAATCATGAATTAGAAACCATTATAAATAAATTTCCCGAGATGGATGATTGTATTCGGTTTTATAATTTGACAAAAAAAAAGTTTCTTAACTTGAGACATTTTTACATAGAGTTCAGATGTCCCGGAATAAAATCTAAATTTATTTCTTATTTTCAATACAGTGGCAATAATCAAGACACAGTTGATAGAAATTACCACCGAGAACTAGTAGGTATTGGCTACAAGTCTACTGACTAGAATAGTAGACACGACCCATAAGTAATGGGAATAGCTTACGTATTTACGTCACAATGTATTACGAAAAAAGCTGGAAAAACAATTATATAATATCTTTGTTGTCTAATTAAAATTATAAGTGATAACCAAGATTCGTAGAGATAAAATACTTTCGGGACAAATTAAAAATGAATTCCATATGACATAAATCGAATGACGCCGAAGGTTAATTATAATAACTTAACAACCTTGTTACAATAATTTCACTAAAATTTCACTGACTAAATTTGTACACAGTTGGTTGTTGTTCAGGATTTTCTTCATTAATTATTATCTTATCAATTATTGCTTTATTTATTATATGTCCAACTATAAGTTTATTTATACAAAAAAATAATAGTATTAAAACAGAATATTAGAATAAACCTATATAATTCTGTTCTAAAAAATTCGTAAGCTACATGTTATATCATCATGGAATCACTTTTATAATCGGTTGCTTTTCCAATCATATTTTAAAATACAGAGTCAAGATAACTGCGAAGAGGACTTTTGTCAAATATCATATCCATTTTCCCCCAAAGAAAAAAAATAGCATAAATGCGACGAAAAAAATTCTTGGCATGTTGCATGAATTTTAGAAATCGCACAACGACGTCTTTTGCTTTTGGTGGAAATATACATCCTAAATTTTCTGTTTGAATTCCAGCGCAGCAGATTGAATTTTTCGTCAATAGGATTATCAAAGACCAAACAAAGTCTACAGAAATGCAGAATATTGTTTTGAAAATTACTCATTTTAATTCCTTTTAGTTGAAGAAACTTGATAGTTTCGGTCTGATAATTTTTTGCTAAACTAATGGAATTTAATGTTTAAAGTTTTCATTTTTTGATAGATTATTAAATTGATAAGAAGTTTATCATATTTTACCTTTACGCAACAAAGGTTAATGACAGTCAGTAACATTAGTTACGGTCTTTCGTACGCACAAGTGTACACAGACAATGTGTTCTAAGATCAGGCATATTAATTTATGCTAATAGGCTAATAATATTTATGACTCGGTCCAAATAGGATTTAAAACTATAATTCGAGCTGAATTTAGTCACAGAGAATAGTTAAGCTGACTTTATTATCAATTTCTACATCACAAATAGATACACTGTGTTCAGTGTTCTACGATCGGGTGTATTAACTAATGCTAATATGTATAACATACGTTCCAAGTAAGTTGCTAATTTTACTATTCGAGCTAAATTTAGTCAAAGAGAACAATTAAGCTATAATGAAATATATACTTCAATTATTCATCCTGTGCCTTCGTGCCTAACCATTTTCTGGTTGAATTAGACTGTATGCCTCTCTCGAATTGTCATTTAAAAGAATTCTCCATAGTTCTTCTCATTATGTATGCCTACTTAAAATCCAAACACTTACCCTAACGGACATTTTAGCGTCCAGAATAAAGAACTTGTAATTCACAAACTGTCACTTTTGCTTTCATAGTGCGTGCCTAATTTATAGATTGCTTTAAAAATATCATGCATCAGAATAAAATTAAACCCTTGTGACTTTAAATCAGCACATCGGAGAAGGATTGTTTCCTTTAAAAGGGAGACAAAATGGACTAAATGTTATATTTGCTTTCAAGCTGCTCCTGATCACTACACCTTTGAAAAACTATATAAATTATTTTTGATCCAGAATGAAGCCGTGTTTATTATTCCTTCTTGTTTGTCTTATGCTTGATTTCGGAGTCAATGGTCAGACTCCTGTTGACAGAGCTAAAGAATTAGCGGATACTGTCAACAGTGTCATTCAAAGATTTCAGAAGGGTAATTTTTCAAAATTGATTTTTTAATTATAAATCGTAAATTCAAATATTAATATATTAACTCCAATTTGCAGCCGTAGAAGATGGGATTTATGTGCCACTTAACAACGAAGTTAGTTTCAACGGCACTCTTGTGAATCTTCCTGGGAACACAAATATAAGTGCTGGGTTTATCACTCTTCCCGTGGACTTCCTCTGTAACCAACCTGATGACGGTCTCCTCCGAACAGTTACTTGCCACCTCTGTACTTACGACTGTACCTACGTCCACAACAAATACGGAGGTCAGTGTGGATATGCTGCCAATCCGTTGCCCGGAACACCACAGACATCAGGAAAAGTTTGCGTCTGCAACGAGAATAAACTACCAAATGTGACTGACTTCACAGACGTCGTAACTCAATGTGGATCCTTAGTTGAACCTATTTCCGGTAAGTTTAGTCATTTTGGGGGTAGCAAGATTTTAATCCAGAAAGGTGTTGTCAAAATGAAATGGAAATGCAAAGTGCAGTAAATAGTGCAAAAATTGCGCTTAAATTCAGATTTATTGGCCTCATATTTCCATATTTCCCTCAATTTTCTACGAATTCTAATAATTTCCCACTAAATCCTACGATTTCCAGTGGGTAGTAGCAAAAGAGTAAAAATAACTAATATTTTTGCAGATGCGGCATTTGATTTTGCACTAGCGCGTGCACTAAGGTTAAGGATGTTTGGGCTACAGTGTCCCAAAAAACTCTTTGGAGGTATTCCAGTGCCAGACAACAACGTCGGTTGTATTTCTGACTGTACTAGAAATCACGACTACGTAAATGGAACTTGCATGTATGCTACTCCTGTCGCCACTCAACCCTTGGACACTTATCCAGGCTTCAATTGCGTTTGTTCCCATTAATCCTAAATTTGATTATTACACCGCTTTAGAGAAAAACGTTTTACTGATTATAACAATTGCTTCTGTGAAAATCATAATTGTCTAATCTTGTAAATTTTTCTCTTTATGATTAGTAAAACCACTTTTACACGTAAATTAATCATTTAAAAGCAAATTGTTGTAAAAGCATAATATCTCTTTTTATAATATATTGTAGTCATGAAAGCAATTAAAATCCTACTGCATAGAAATAAAAATGTTCAAGCAAGCCTTAAAAAACTTCACACATTGGACGAAAAATTATTATTATTCATAATTCATGCAGCCATTTCACAACATTTTTAATTGAGATGATTTCTAAACATAATAGTTCCGTTTTCTGTTGATTATAAACGAAAATTATATGGCCCACTTTCAATACTCAGCATGGTAGTTTCACGCTCTGTACACGATTTGGCAATTTATTATTATTAATACGTGAACAGTGTTTAAAATAGCATATTCATAGTTGACAGTAACTAAGAATTTTGGTAGTTTGAAATTCACATATATATGAGAGTAAAAAGATAAAATCCAAAATAAATCAAAGGATTTATGAAAAAATTCCATTTTATAAAACAAGTAACGAAAACTGACCAACTTTCATAACAAACAAAATGTAACAACACTATTTTCATAAACAGTAAATCATATTCTATGTTCGATTTATGACAGTTTATGAATATATTTATTGCCAATTTTTATTAAATTTTTTAAACGAAAGAGATGAATTGAGAGGATTTGGTTCAATGTACTTTATTGTGCGTTAGGGTTGGCACACTACTATACATTAATGAGGTTTCTAAAAATAAACTCAATCTTCTTATGGTTAAACCGAGCGCTGCCGTTGCATGTGGTCGCATGTATTAGCAATAAAGTTTCAAAGCCCCGCATATTGGACGTAAAAGGTGTATGTTACACACACAGGTGCGTACCATCCAAATAAAATCTAATCGGTTTAAGTAAGTAATGTGAAATATTCTCCTCCATAAAAGTGGCAATTGTACATCTGTCAATTTCATTGATTTAATAAATTTCTACCTTTTCTACCACAATCGGTCGCAGGCACAGTTTTTGAAATTATATTATTATTGGTAAGACAATGAGAAAGAGAGATAAGAGAAAATGAAAACGTATCATTTTTCTTCGTTGGTCTTTTGATGACAAAAAAATGGCATTTTTCAACAAACAAGCTTTCCAAGAGCTAAAATACCAATAAGTTGTGCATGGAATTATTGCTTACATAGCTAATGTCATTAAATAGGAAATTGACATATTAATAAATGCTACTACCAGTCATACAATTTTCTACGATGAATTGAATTGCGTTTTACCTTGTGAAAGGCCAATTTTACTAATTAACTGTCGCTCATTTCGTTCTATAAAGAAATGAACTCTGACATATTTTATAGATACACAAACCATGCAGAAGAAAATAAATTAACAAAGGAATTGGGTGATTGGGTGTATATTTGGCAAAGGAAGGGACAATTATGATAATACGGCTATTGTTATGTACAAGGATGTCGTTGCATTGGCCTATAGATCTATAATAATAATAATCAGGGTTGGAATTTCGTCATTTATTTCAATTACAAAAAAAAATTGGAAAATTAAATTAACGAAATAATGTGAAATGATTGAAATATTAGAAGTTAATTGAAACTAATTCAACATGCATTTGTATTTTGTATGCACAAGCGCGTTCAATTTATTTAACGTTTTTTAAGTAAAATATATGGAAAATAATGGAAATAAACTTTCATGTACCCTATTTTTTCATTAATATTATATTTCAACGAAAGCTGAAGTAAAATATTTCACTAAATAAGGTCATATATTTTTCTATTTATTTCAAGTGAAATATTTCACTAGCCATTCCTGAAATATATGAACGGAGTTAGTATAGTAGTAATGTACGTAATAGTACCCAAAAGGAATTAATTTAAATGAAGAAATGTCAACTGTAATTTAATATAATGGAGCAATTAAGGTAATGAACTCTGAAGTACCCTTTTAGACAGTTTACTTGCAAAATGTTAAACGGAGTTCTTTCTTATATTCGCCAAAATCAACCGACAACTGAACACGAATGCATGGTTTCTTAAACTTTTGGGAGGTTGAAACGTGAAAATCACAAATTACTATTAATTAAAAAGTACAAATCAAGTTGAAATTAAAATACATTAAAACCAAGAAGTTTTTAACAAATACCTGCTTAAAATCGTGTATCAAAATGTCAGATATGCAAAATTTTAGCTGGTTTTTGCATTTTGTGTCATATCTCGGTTATTTACCTCTGAAAACTGATAAAAATAAACTAAAACTAACTTTCTCAAGTGTAGGAGGGATTATTTCAGTTTTAACAACTGTAATTCATGTGACTTGTGCCGAAAGTGTGATCATATGTTTACTGGCCATGCTTGAAAGCATCCGTTCTTCTAGTTCTAATTATAACATTTTATTTCAACGCTATGTGATTATCACTTTATCTACTAGCGCGTACTTGTTAAGTTACAGTTCATTTTTTGCATGGATATTCGCTACTCGTGCAATAATTCAAATCCGGAACCTCCTTGTCAATTACGATTTGGAATATGTAAACCAACGGAAGACAGTTCGTTTGAAATCTATATCAAAGATAGTTCAAATGTTCATTTTGAGTTTGTGTACATTTTTAAATTTCGGCTTCAAGACTTCCGCATTGTCTACCCTCATCTTCAGAATCTATTATCCAAATGACCGATATAAATATTCTTACTGGCCAAATGTTACCTCATGGATTGTTAGCATCGTGAAGAATAAATCCCAAGCCATCGTTTTCACAATTTTTCATGTCGCACTGCTACAATTTTCCACGGGATTGTTCTTAATGACAATTGCAATACTTTCATGGGCATTTACAAATAGATTGAATGACATTACAGAGAATTTAAACATGGACCACGTTCTTATTGATGAAGTAAATAGTATCGACCTGATCTCTTTCGACAAAGGAAAATCCTTTGCCTCCCGCCCATTTCTTATACATAAACGATTAATTTCTTTATCCAAGACGTTCAATTTATTCCAAAACAGTTGTCAATATTTTGTTCTCATGTGCATAACACTTTTCACGATTACCACTTCCGTTTTGTTTTTCTATTGTATAGCATTCTCCACATTTGATATCGTCGATGCTTTTGCGTTCTTAATTTTAATATCTGATGTCACACAAATTCTACTCTGGATCCATTGTACAGAGTCAGTCTCTGGTCAAGTAAGCTTTCTTTCTTCTTCAGAAAAATACCTTTTTCTACGACGATGAAAACTCTTTAAGATATTAGTATTCATAGGCTGTACAAAATACCACTTACCAATGGTAAGTGGTTTTTAATGGTGTTCAACGTTAAATACCACCACATTAGGTACGACAGGCATGTATCCGGCAATCCAAAGGGAACACTTGATTTAAATACGTGCCTGTCAACTATATTAGAATCTTTGCCTACGGTTTTGGCTTAGATATTAGCAAAAAACGTAAATATTCGAGCTATTTTATAAATGTTTACCACTAAAATTGTCATTTAACAGCTTAAAATTCTCCGTTCTTCTGTAATGAAGATACAAAATGACGATTTTATTCATGTGAAGCATTACGTAAGGAACCTAGAACTTGGACTTAGTGGATGTGGATTCTTTGATCTTAACAAACGTACTTTCACTTCGGTAAGATCTATTCATTATTGCATGACAAGACTAGGTATGCGTCTATCGATGTACTTTTATGAAGTTTTTTGTAAAAATAGCTTTGGCATTTGATTACCTCTTTAACAGTAATTAAAAGACTTTTACCATCTAATAGCTCTACAGGGGGAATAAATTCTGGTAATACTTCGTGTTCAATATTTCTTGAGCATACTCCTTCATTTCTCTAAGTGGGGCAAATAGCACATATTATGTAAAGTATTATAACGTCGCCCATAGAACTTTAAGATATTTATTTTTGGGTAATCCTAAATAAATTTTGGAGTCCTGCTTCTTGAAATATGTTTTTAGGTTTCAGTTAAGGTACTACCTGGTACTATTCAGGCTAAGATCTAAGTCAGATATTATCTCAGTAAATACTTAAATATTCAGTCTAAAGCATACTAACTTTTATTCCTGTAGATTGTAAGTGCGGTGATAACTTACACCGTTATTCTGTCACAGTTTCAGAATTCTTCAAAATAATTACATTAGGTAAGTATAAAGCAAAGTATCTATTAATTATTTACTAACTATTTTGCATACTATGTTACATTTTATTTCAATCAAGGTCTATTTCAACCATTTTCATTGGACGTCCGTTCTAGTGTGGGTTAGTTACAATCAAAATAAAGTTTTCATTGTAATGCTACTTCTTTGCTCTATTTTATTGAACACTCAAATTATTGTCATTATTATATTTGGCAGTGCATGAAAAACTGCTTTTAGAAATGCATTTTTTGGTATCAAACAGCAAAAACCCTTGGGTTTTCTAAGCCATGCCTGATTACCTTTATGTATTCAGGTAACTCAGGTAATGCTATTTATCTCAAGTTTTATTTTCAACTCATATTATTTAATTATTTGCTTATCCTTATACTATATAAGCATACTTGGCTCCATATGGGTAGACGGTAATCTCCGATAACCGAAAAGAGAAGTAGAATTGAAAATTTATCATCATAATATCATACTAATCATATACTCATAAACTTGGTTTTAAGAAGAAATGAAGTTGTGCATTGAAAAAAATTAGTAGTAGTAGTAATAATGTACAATTAAAAGGCTTTTATTAGGAAGTGGATCTGATTTACAAAGTTGAGAAAAGTGGAGAAAGGCTATTAGGTTCAAGGAGTTGAGATGGATCCGCGTATATAGTAGTTCTTAGTTTACTTAGAAACACTAGTTCCACAATTTCTATTATTTGTTCTCCATGATTGTGATTAAACTGTTTGCCTGTATCAATTATTTCATTGTTTTCTGTCGCTAAACGGACATTGCAACCACCTTTACACTTCCAGTGTCTGATATGCTGTGTGTTGCTGTTATTCGCATTACGGTATATAATATTATTCAGAACTAATAACTCTCCATTCTTCTTTCCTTTAATGAAGTAGTGCAAATTTTCCATTTTAGTTAAAGTTATTCTTAATTATTGCTTATATGTTCTTAGTAATAATGAAAAGAATGAATTATCAACGAGACAAAAAGCCAAGAAAACGCGCTTAGAATGAAAGTTGTTCATATGGTGTAAATTTGCATTTTTCATAATTTACATCTTTACGTCCTTATTTTTTGAATTTACTTTTGCATATCTCAATTTCTTTCCATAAACGCTTGCTTAGCCTTAGTGTTATTGCTTCTGTAGTGTGAGCAATGCGTGTGTCTTAGCACTGTAGAATCAAACCGCGCGAGTGAATGCATTCTAACAGTACTGACTTTAACACACATATTATTGGGTGCACTAAAAGTTTCTCTACACCCTAGCCTGTTCTTTTGCTACCTGCGCTGGCCAGTGGCTTCACTCAACCCAAAGTCGCATTAACGATTCCGAGAAAAAGGGTTTACTAAAAGATTTAGAGGCAATACAGCCCAAACCCTCATCATAATATCGTACTAATCATATACTCATAAACTTGGTTTTAAGAAGAAATGAAGTTGTGCATTGAAAAAAATTAGTAGTAGTAGTAATAATGTACAATTAAAAGGCTTTTATTAGGAAGTGGATCTGATTTACAAAGTTGAGAAAAGTGGAGAAAGGCTATTATGTGAAGGAGACTAGTTAAACAGTTAATACGCACGGTACATCACAATCATTAGTGAAAAATTAAAATTTAATTGATTATTTAGTAGGAGAATAAAAACGCAAACATCATATCAAATCATAGTATATCAAACTTTTGATATATGTGAAAGTTTATAAAGTAAGCTTTTTTATGCTTTCTTCTGTTTTTTGTTTTTACAATATTAGGTTTACCATGAATTATTGTATACGAATGCCAGATAGCAAAATATTTGCAAATTGTGATCAAACGCTTAAATTCGTTTCGCATGTCTTTGGTACTCATTTTAGAGATATAGCCAAAAATTTATTCCAACGGTGATGGTACACGCAGAAACATTTACTGTCCTTAATTGTTGAATTAAATGAACTCGGGAGAGGAAATTCTTAGGTTTATATGCATTTTAAAATTAGTTATCTTTATTATTACCGTCAATGTTTTGTATTGTACCTATACTAAGTGAGTTAAGTATGTTATTTATATGGGTCTCTGGTAATGGTAAGTTTTAGAGCCAACATTGGCTTAGTAAGCTCAGTATAATATCATTAAACTTAATGTATAGAGACTACTCTTTTCTAAGAATTTCGTCTCATCCATTAGTACAGCATACGTTTATAAAAAACTCTTGCCTTTCGTTTACAAAGAAGTACGACATTTCTTATCTGTTAATTATCTTTTGTATTGTATTTACTGAGAAATAAATATAAAAAGGAAGCCAAAATACTTAGAAAAGCATTGGTTGGCTAAGTTCTTTTAATGAAGGATTATAATATGTACACCCACCATCGTATCATAGGAAGATATTACCCACATATCAATAATATGATTTTCTTCGAAAAAGTGAATTCCAAATACTTGTTCGAGTTCATGTTTAAGTAGAAATAACACAATATCCAATCTCCATTAATACAAGGCACGACAATTTTACATTATAACTTCTGAGGTAAATTCCTGCTATTAAACATTCCTTTTGACATACCATACTTTATGATTTTATAGGAAAAAGTCCTTGTTAGAAGTAGGTTGGTTGAATACGAAGCAAATACATAGTATAAAAGCCATATGCTGTCTCTGCTGGTAGCTAATTATTGCATAATGAATTATCGCCTTGCTTTTTCTAAAAACGTGAGTTTCGTTCGTATACATTATTATTTAGAAAGTTTTCTGTACTATTTGCAACGAATTTTCGACGTTCACCAAGGTTTTTGGCAAGAAATAAAATTAATATTTGAATTTGGATGGAATAGTATTGGCTCCAGTTTGACGAGGCCAAACGAGTATGGTTGGTTGAACATCCAAGAAACGGTTATAAAGATAGACATTTTTCGCAAATTTTTTATTTGGTAATGTATTTCATCTTCATCCACTGAGAAATTGACTAAGTTTTGGTAAATAGGTTTAAACTGCGGTAATTAATTTCCATGGCAAGAAGTATAACTAAAATATTTGAACGGGTAAATATTCTTACGACACCTAAAACCAACTTACCTTCAATTATTTGATGCCACAGAAAGACGCCACTTGGGATACTTGGTTTAATCAAAGAAAATCGTTTACGACGTTACATGTAGATACGCATGCAATAAAACTGGAGTAATTCAATCTGTCTGTAAATTATTCTCAATAAAAATTACATTTCATCAACTGTCGTTTTAATTGTCTATAGTCAAAAGTCCTTAATATAGTCAAAAGTTTTATCTCCATTTCATTTATTAACATATTTATGTTGAAATTCTTCTGATATAGCTCTTAACGTTTACTTCTATTTCGATTTGATACTTGTATACTACTTTCTAACAATAGGGTAATTGAATAAAAAGATAATGAAGGAATTTACAAATAAAATCATGAAAGAATAATGGAATGTAAAAACAAAATATTTATATTTAATTGATGTCGCGTCCTTGGTACAATATTACTCTGTAGTTACTTACTACTGTAGGAGGTAGTGTGAACGAGGCAAATAAATCAAAATCACTTGAGTAGTTATTATCAGGTAGGCTTCAATTGGTTACTTTACAAATCTGTAAATTACATAATATTTGCATAATATATACAGATTACATTAAGCATAAACACTGCCGGTCAATATGTTGAATATTTGTTTAGTTTCAAAGCCAAAGGACATCAACTAAAGTAAATGTCCTATTAGTTCGACCCAGGACAGAGAAACTCGAACTAAAACTGGTGTCCCTAACGAAAAAAATAATATCGAATGATGAATGAACAGATTCAAATGAAACCTGCACAAAAAATTTCAAACAAAATTTGAAGCAAAAAGTCAGATACATTTCTTTGCTGTTCTTGAGTTTACAACGAGGATTATTTTAAGATATTTTAATTTTTTTACCATCATTTTTTTAGTTCAGCTACGATAGTATGGTTTTCGCTTTCGATGCTATCAAACAATTAGTAAGTGGGAATTTATATTCACGAAAAGAGGAGAAAACAATATTGTCCTCGCTATCACCGAATTTTATAATTTTTCTCCGATATCCAATACACATATAACATTTTACAGAAAGAACCGATGTCCGAAATTTGGTTAAAGAAATGTTCAAAAATGTTTATCTAAAGTGTCGTTCAAAAGCTAAACGTCTGACTAATATTACAATGTAACAAACCATTTTATCATGGCTGCTACAAAGTAACAAACCATTTTATCATGGCTGAGACAAAGTAACAAGCCATTTCATCATGGCTGAGACAAAGTAACAAACCATTTTATCATGGCTGAGACAAAGTAACAAACCATTAACAACAGCATGGGAATTTGAGAAGCCCCACAACCAAGATTTTGATGCTATCAGATACAAGAATGAGCGGTCATTTTATAAGCTTTGAACTTTTCCTGCTTAGAAGTTACAATAATAAATAATTATACAGTTATTGAATGTTTGCTAATGTTTACATTGTGTGTGAGCAAAATTGAAGTTTTATTTTAATTGAATTACGTTTCAACGTATTGCACAATTATAAATGGAACCTTTTACAACATCTGAAGTTATTTGTGCTGGCGGATTTATCGGATCAAGATATTACGGTAATATATATTATATAAAACGATCGTTACAATCGTTGTCTTCCACAGATCCAAAACCTGATTTAAAATTTTTACATTCCTACAATAAATTTTTAATTACAGAACCGACTGGAATGGTAGAAACTGAATCGGAGTCTGAATCATCTGATATTGATGTGCAAAATGAAAACACCGAAAGAAATCTAACCTCTGTTATTAGAGCTGAAACTAATACAACAGTTTATCCTCTTAGCCAAGTTGATTTAAATGTAATAAACCCTCAACTTGCTATTCAAATATTTTGAGTGAAGGTATTACTTTACTGTTTTAAACTTATTTTTTTAGATCTTTCATGAAGAAACGGACCCGGTTTCTAAACCCATACGCAACCGAAAGCCGCAACCAACGTCATGGAAGATGAATATGACCAAAACCTCTAGGATGAAAGGAAAGGAATACATCGGTCTTGAAAAAACATTCGGAATTCAAAAGAGAATAAAAACAAATCGTCCATCAAGGAAAATGATGCCTAGATGTCAATCTCTGAGATGCAAACAGTCAAAACTCAAATTATGCTCTGACTTTTCTGAAGAAACCAGATCAAAACTTTTTAAATTCTTTTGGAGCAATTTGGACTGGAATGGAAAACGATTGTATGTAAGATCACTTGTGGATAAAGCACCGGTGAAACACCACTATTCTAGGGACCAGTCCATTCGCCAATTTACTTTGATTTACACTTTGAAATTAGGACATGAAAAACGTCAAGTGTGTAGGGAAATGTTTTTGGCGACATTAGGAATCAAGAAAAGACAAGTGCTATTATGGATGAAAGGTTCTGATGATAATCAGAGAAAAATGCCAGAAATTCAGTATACGCCTACCACAGCTGTTTCAAGACCATTAAATAGATCAGCAAAAGAGTTTATGATGCAATTTCTTAAGAGTTTACCTAAAATGCCTTCCCACTATTGCAGACAAAAGTCCACCAAACTTTATCTGGAACCAATTTTACAATCAAAAATGGGATTGTATCGAGTTTATGTAACGCTCTGCAAAGAAAGCCGATTGACGCCACTGTCTATGTGTACTCTTGTGAGACAATTTGACCTTATGAATTTGTCACTGTTTCGTCCAAAGAAGGACCAGTGTAATATTTGTGTTGTCTACAAAATTGGAAATGTCACTTTGGAAAACTGGAATGCTCACCAGAAAAAGAAAATGGAAGCTAGAGAAGCAAAAATAAGTGACAAAAAGGACGCCGGGTTGGGTAAATGTCATGTCCTTGCTATTGATTTGGAATCGGTTAAGCTGTCCCCCAATTTAAATGCAAATGCTTTGTACTATAAATGTAAGTTAATAGTACACAATTTTACGGTTTACGATTTAAATACTCACGTTTGTAAATGTTACTGGTGGAATGAGACCGAAGGGGAACTGGTAGCTTCAACTTTTGCTTCCTGTATAGTGGATTTTCTCAAAAGATATGATGACTCTCTCCCTATCACAATTTATAGTGATGGTTGTACATATCAAAACCGCAACGCAATTATGTCTAACGCTTTGTTACGCCATTCCGTTCAAGCAAATAAAATTATCATTCAAAAGTATCAAAGGACATACTCAGATGGAATGCGATAGTGTCCATAGTGCTATAGAAACTAAGCTGAAAAATAAAGAAATATTTTTACCAACTGACTACACAGCTATAGCAAAAGTTGCACGGACTGTACCATTTCCTTACGAAGCTGAAGACATTCATCATTCATTTTTTCGAAACTATACTGAAAATATGATTTATCAGTCCATTCGTCCAGGAATAAATGTTGGAGACCCTGTAGTTACAGATATACGGTGTTTGAAATATAATCTTTCAGGTAGTATCGATTACAAGTTACTACACTCCGAAAACTGGAGAATATAACCTCACATTCCACGAAAAGAATTCAACTCTGTAGCCCAAAAACTCTACTCCAACCGGTTACCAATCCCTCAAAAAAAGTGGAAAGATCTTCAAGATCTGAAAGCCGTTATACCAGAAGCAAATCACGAATTTTATGATCTGATTCCATTCAAGTGAATATTTTAGAAAAAGTAGTGTCGTTTATGAATAAAATAAAAGTTTTAATGCTTATAATAATGTGTAGTATAATGCTAGCCATAATAAAATACTGTCCATGATTATTGGTTGCCAATAGGGTTAATAAACATTTAAAGTTGTATAAAAATGTTTCGGAATAAACTTTTTATTTGAGTATCCGTGAATATTTTTGTAGTTTGTGTCTTGATACATTGTTGAATTAAGCAGTATTTAGTTTCTTACACTGTAGGAGTCATGGTAAAAAGTCTTGTTGTGTTACGTTGTCGCAGCCATGAAAAAATGGTTTGTTACTTTGTCTCAGCCATGATAAAATGGTTTGTTACTTTGTCTCAGCCATGATGAAATGGCTTGTTACTTTGTCTCAGCCATGATAAAATGGTTTGTTACTTTGTAGCAGCCATGATAAAATGGTTTGTTACATTGTAATATTAGTCAGACGTAAAGATGTAATGAAGGCCAAATAATTCACTATTTTGAAACTGAGGGAGGTCAAAAGTTACGTTATGTTAGTGAAAATTGGAATGTCTGATGCACAGGATAAATATGCTTCTAAGGAGTGGATTCGAGATTTGAGTACGTACTAGCCGAAATCCTTTTATAACATCGACACTTGCTTATGATTGTAATTAAAATTTCTTTATTTATAGTTTTAAAAGAAATAAAGGATTTTAAAATCCACGACAAATATATTTATAATAAATAGTTACAAGGATATAAAAATTATTGGAAGACTTGCTTTTATAGGGAATAAAATGGTTTTATTTTGGCTAAAATTAAAACCAATGATGGCGATTTTAGCCATTAGCCAATTTAGGCGGATAAAATGGCCTACTAGCTGGCTAAAATGTAAAAAGCCGGATAAAATGAAACACTAATAATTGTACAATCCATCAAAGTTTTATATCCATAAATTTTGACTTAACAATAGTCCATTAAGAAGTCATAATTTTGTAGTAAAATCAGTTATTTTTCATATAAAGCAATTGCCAAAGCTACAACCAGACTCCAGCTCCTCCTGGCTACTTCTTACTATTGAAACCAGACGAAACAAAGAAGAATGAAGCAGAATTTATTTACCGTAATTCTACTTCTGCTCATAAGCCATCTAGTTTTTGGCCTAAATGGTCAAACGACTGAACAGAAAATTTCTGACCTTGCCAAAGCTGTTGACGATGCCGTTGCAAAGTACCATGCGGGTAATATTATTATTATTCCATACCAATTCAATATTCAACTATTGTAACTTTTCTATGGTCTTTCAAACAACAATTATAGCCGGATCCAAAGGGACTACCTCAGCAGTTTCAAACTCTAAGATGTCTACTCCTCTTGTCAGTCTTCCTGGAAACGTCAATATATCTACAGGTCTGGTGACCCTTCCTCTTGACTTCCTCTGCAACCAACCGGAACCCACCATCCTCCAAGTTGTGGCTTGCCACGTCTGCTCCTTCGACTGCACCTTAGTTCATAACAAATTCGGAGGCAAGTGTGGAAGAGTTTCCAATCCTGTACCGGGAACAACGCAAGTTGACAGTTCAGTCTGTATCTGCAACGACAGTCCTCATACTGACGGAGTCGACATTTTGGACTTGGATACTCAATGCGGACCCTTAGTTAACCCTAAAATTGGTACGTTTTTTGGTTATTTACCAGCTTTACATCTTACTTTAAAGTAACATCAATTAGTCAAGGTTTCGATTGGGAAATACCACTAACGGGAAGTTTCCCATTTCCCACTAGAAAACTTATGTATGGGGTGGGAAATGGGAAATGTTAGAAATAGAGACAAAATTGCGGAAAATTTCGAATTTTTGGGCTTTATTTCCCATATTTCCCACTATTTCGGACCTATTTCCCATTAGCCATAAATTCCCACATTTCTCGAACGTCCAACAAAGCGGGGTGGGAAATGGAAATATTCGCAACTCTGTCAATTAGTTTTTTCATTTATTAAAATGTTTTTGGCAGACGCGTCAGTCGATTTGGCAGTCGCACGCGCTCTCAGAGAAAGAATGATTGCCCTTCAATGCGGAGGTCCTCCACTTAAATATCCTTTCAATAAACCGGGTTTTGGAAACCCACTCTCAAATTCCAATAATGCTGGCTGCAAATCTGACTGCTCTACAAACCACAATTACGCAGATGGAACTTGCCGTCATGATCCTCCGGTGGTCAGGTTACTGCACGAGGAAAGTAATTACGGCTTCTTTTGCTTTTGTACCCATTAAGTACCACGATTTGACAAATCCAACTTTTCCCAAAGAAAACCTATTCAACTCAAATATTGATAATGTTTATTACTTTTGATTACATTTATAAAATTTTCAACGCCTAATAGCTTTATCTATCAATTCTCTGAACAACTGGATTCACTGCTGGTTTGCAATACCCGATAGCAGTTATTATATAAATTATTTGTATACAAATTGGTTGAAAGGTATGTGACGACCTATATAAATGGAGGTGTACATCTTATTACATTTAAAAATAAAAGAATTTTTATTATCTTTTGGTTCCGCTTATAAATAATTTTTCCCCTTGCTTACTTTTTTCCATCAGAAAGTTTTAATTTGATTTCGAATGTGACGATTTTATATAATTTTGGCACTTCAGATATACCTAACATGTATATACACTCTAAAGATAGACACATTGATACATCCCTGTGGAAGAATAATGAAATCTTTTTTGCGATTAGAGATTATTTATAAAAAAAGGTTTTATTTTATTTCAGACGTGATGAATTACATAACCAAAATTCTTAGAATTTCTTTATTGATTGCTACATTATAACATTTAATAATATGATTGATTTAAAACATTCAATCTTGATAAATCGTACAAACCTATTAACTAATTTCCAAAAAATGAACAAAAAAATTACGCGAAACAACACAAGATTACAAGTTAGTTTGTGTTTTATTTTTTGGAAGTTTGGCTATAACTACAGTTCTATACGTCGTAGATGGTCATATGAAGCCATTCTGAAAAGCCAATGGCGTACTGACTCTTACATAAGCAGGTCGAAGTAGGGTACAACTGTCTGGTAATATACAGGGCTTTGTTGGAAGAAAAAAAGCTTACAATGCACACTGTCAATAGAAAACGCCGTGATTCGTCCATGAGGATTTTAATCAAAGTGTAAATCTGAATATTTTTATTACTTTCCTGTCAGATTGGCTTCCCTCTCTTCTGTGATAGAATGTTCCAGTCTTTATTTTCGTCTTGGCTTATGCGCCCCCTATCACTATATACTGTAGCGATAACACACAGATTATGAATTTGGGTCAGACGCGATAATGAGGTTTCCACTTTTTGGATTACTTTATATATGTCGTAGACTGGGAGGGAAAGGTGACTGGGAGGGATATAATGTCCCTCTCCGTCTAGACTGGGTGGGATATCTCTGTACCGCTAGCGGTACCGAACCATGAGGTTTCCGACTGGGAGGGATAGGTTGTAAAGGATTGATATGAATGATTCTATGTGTATAAGTGCCACAACTATCGCAGATTTTAGGTTACTCTTACAGGTTTTATTCATTGTAATCATTATTTTCTACAATATTCATAAATGTTAAGTATATTGGGCATTTTGCGTCAGTCTTAATTAAATCATAATTTATTACTATCGCAGATTTTAGGTCACTCTTACATTTTTTATTCATTGTAATCATTATTTTCTATAATATTTATAAATATTCAGTATATTACCCTTTTTGTATCAGTGACAATTAAATCATAAATTATTAAGTCAAGATTGACAGTCAAATGGTTAAGTAGATTACGCTGCTATTGCGGAAATTCCATTTTGTCTTATTAAAAAAAGTAAATTTAAATGAAACTCACTTCCCTAACCCACAAAATAGCAACCTCTATGTAATTCAGGTTATAGCTCTTCATAGTAAATGTAAACCTTGCTGAAAGTGATACTTCCACACGCTCTTAGACTTACTTTACTACCAACAAACGTAGCATAGCAGTGTAACATACTTAACCATTTGAATTCCAATCTTGACTTAATAAATTATGATTTAATTATGACTGATACAAAAAATGCAATATTATAATTAATATTTATGAATATTATTGAAAATAAGGATTACAATAAATAAAAAATGTAAGAGTGACCTAAAATCTGCGATAGTAATAAATTATGATTCAATTATGACATACAAAGAGTGCAATATACTTAACATTTATGAATATTGTAGAAAATAATGATTACAATGAATAAAACCTGTAAGAGTAACCTAAAATCTGCGATAGTTGTGGCACTTATACACATAGAATCATTCATATCAATCCTTTACAACCTATCCCTCCCAGTCGGAAACCTCATGGTTCGGTACCGCTAGCGGTACAGAGATATCCCACCCAGTCTAGACGGAGAGGGACATTATATCCCTCCCAGTCACCTTTCCCTCCCAGTCTACGACATATATACTCACTTAAATATGATACCATTATCTTCTTTTAGTTGACACTGCTTTTTTATTTTATTTACCAATATTTTTGGTCGTTTACCTGCATGAGCCTACATGTTTCATTACTTTATACTAAAGCAGAGGACACAACATCCGCAATTCAATCAATCACAAGAACTAAATCATTGTTTAAAAACATCGCAGGCAAGCACTGTATTTTTAGTAGCATCACAGAAGTGGAAAAGCCGAAGGTAACTAACTTAATTTACGATTCCAATCCAAACAGCATTTTCTACAAGAAATATTAAAATTAATCTGAGGACTATTTTAACTATTTTTGTTAAATTTTTGACTTAAGTCACAAAAATTGTCTATCATGAATTAGGTAAATTGTGTTCCTTTTAGGGACAACAAAAATTTACAGAAATGTCTAAACCCTTGTAGCTACGAACATTAAAGTGACATGTTTTAAACAAGACAAAAGTGATATGAAAGGAAATCTCATTTTTTAACGTTGCTGTTGAAGCTTATCTATTCTTGGGTTACCATTGATTCCAAAGAGTCAATCAAATTAATAATTAAAGCTTTGAGTATAAATAATCCCGAAAATTCTAATGAAATGTAAAAGATCTCATATAAAACGATAAATAATTTACTAGGATAATTGTAAGATAATGCTGTTGTACTATTTATGTATAACCATGCGATGTTATTAAGATTAACTATCTATTTCAAAAATACTATTTTACGGTTGCGAATAGAATGCTGTTTGTTAAAATGACAATATTTTATGTATTGTTTTCTGTCTGTTCTTTTGTTCATTGTGATTGATTGATTTTGGTTTTATTTTGAAAAAATACTGCAACGCTACAGTTGACATACTATTCAAGGACACTTTCAAAATTATTAAGAAATTAATGATGTCTATTTTGCAAATTTATACTATGATAATGTTAAAACTAATTAGGTTTTCTTCATACATTTTGTCACTCAAATTTACAGTCGTTAGAATTATAGAGTTCCCATATCTCTTCTTAATTTTAGCACCATATAGGGTTGTTGTAGGTACTTCGTGAATCGTGAAATTTCTTTGTCTTCATTTTTCCCAGTGGTGAATGTTAAAAGCTCTACATATTGAAAAATATATCCTTATAATAAAAACAACGCTACTTAAGGAACTATTTAGCCATAATCCACTTTTTGTTGACGAGTTCCAACAGTGACTTATTTATCGTAAGAATTTATCAATTATTATTAAATTTAGTTTCTCAATGCAAATCAATCGAGGATTTTGTTTTTTATTCATGCCTAGAAACACAATACCACATATCTTCTATTAGTTCAAACAACGTTTGCAATTTAATGTGTAAGATTTTATGTTCAGAGCCGAAATTTTTAGCGACGAAGCCGTTCATTCAGTACTGAAAATTATTAACTTAATACTGTATTTGCGTAAAAATATATACGCAAATACGAATACGAACACGCAAATATTTGATATTTGCCTGTTCTGTTACTTGTTTGTAAAAATATTGTTTTCTTCATTCGAGACAGTTGTAGTATTTTCATTGTCTCCCTTATTCTTTGTTCGAGCTCAAGCTAATCGGACATTGACCTCAGTTAGTATTTAGTATATTTTGGTGTTCAACCTACACATGTGTAATATAGACCAGAATAGATTATGCTTATCTAATCTGTATAAATTTGTGGTATTTGTTAAACTACCAAGCGTATGTTACAATTACCATCCAAGTGATTGCTTAATGTATTTGCTTCCACGTTCACACATCAGTATTATAGTGCTTTATATTTGTGGCGGTTTTCTTATATTACAATAGTTTTCTAACGATTTGCTTTAGAAGATTTGAGTTTACTGAGCTTAGACTGTATTTATGATTGAATGTGCATGAGCTAGATGGATCAAAATTACAGAGTAAAGTTATTTATATTATAATTAATAATTGGCAAGAGATTGAATGACGACACAACGGAAAGGAACATACTACAGTTTAAAAGATAATTTGTTTACTCAAACAAGGAATTTCTATATTAACCGAAAATAAGAGAATACTTTACTACGACACTTTTCTGTTGTTTCTTTTTTGCTCAAAGAAACAGGTAAGATTAATTAAACTTTTTAATTAATTATTTATCATAAATATAAGTTCCTTAATTAATATTTGCTACCAGCAACGTCCAGCTCCAAGTCAAGGGAGAATCTTTAACAGATTTCTGAGGAATATAGGAATCAAAATTAGGTTAGTTTTCTTAAACAATTTGATCCTCCAAATCAAAATATTTGTGATCTTATGATTTTGGATTTAATATTCACTAAATTCAATCAACAAAACTTAACAAAATAAGGTGTAACTCAAACTTAAGTTTAGGAATACGAGTTTGAATCAACTTAAAAGTTTTAAGACAAAACTCAACACTATATTAATGAGACAGAAGAGTCCACCGAGAGTGAAGTTACTCCGATAGACAAGAAGAAGACCTAGAAATAAGGGGGAACAGCGGTTTTATGCAACATAGTTTTTCTTGATGTGGACATAGACAGATAATTAGGAAATCAAGCTGGCAGTGACCCTTATCTTAGGTTATATCCATAGCTCAGTCCATGGTTCATCTAATTATCCGAGTCTAGGTAACATCAAATGCAAATGAGCTACATATCTTATTAAGAATAAAATGCGCTTTACAATAATTACTAATTACATCGGTTCGCTCTGTTGTTAGAGTTAATAGTTTTAAGCAGTAGTTATCATCATAAACAATTATTTTTTTAATTTCTAATAAATTTTGATTCATTTAGGTCACTTTATAACATGGATGAAATACTTAGACCGAATTTGATTATGCTTGTAAACAACCTTTCCAATATTGAACAAGTGCTCCTGCATTTATTTAGTCTTGAAATAATTTCTCTAGAAGATTACGAAATGATAGTAAGTGATCTATATTGAACAATTATTTGGTAATTTACTTCACACATTGTGTAGTTGTTTTATGTGGTGATACTTTTTTGCAGAACAGTAATCGAACAACTGTCGCAAAAAAGAGAGCACTGTTGTTTGAATTGATGAAAAAGGAGTTAAGCATTTTGCCAACATTTCTGAGTATACTTGACAAAACTTTTAATTCTCACCTGGTTTCAGTATTACAAAATACTGTAAAACAGCTGAACCCCGAATCACTACTTGAAATAAGTTCTTTGACTCTTGATGATAATGAGCCTGGCACTTCAAAAATGCTACGCCTTTCTAACGGTAACCCTTTCACTAGTCCAACAGAAATATTAAATAGAAATTTATAAATAGATCTAATCATATACGTCAACGTCAACATGTAGAACTATCTTTTAAGTTATTTGGGCTTATTATTTAGAAAAGCGAAACTGCTCTTCTGAATTTCGCCGTGTTTTTTGGTGGCCTGAGGAAAAAACATTAGTGGATAACTTCTACGAAAGAAAAATTGGCGAAAATTCGTTTGTGCAACTGTTGATGAATAATTTGGAAGGAAATGAAAACAAAACTGCGGTCATCAGTCAAAACGTCGCTTTATCAGGACTAGGAGGCGTTGGGAAAACTACAACAGCGATATGGTTTGCCGTTTCATACCAAAAGAAATATGATCGCATAATTTGGATTGACTGTGGCGAAGAAAATCTTTTTCCGTGCTTTCAGAAATTAGCAAAATATTTGGGAGCAGATGGCTCACAAGATTTGAAACAATTAGCAGTTAGTTCTTTTGAGAAGCTGGCAGGGCAGAAATGTCTGTTAATTTACGATAATGCTGAGGGTTATATTGGAAAGGAAGGAATTAAAGATGTAATTCCTCCTGCTAAATACAATTTCTACTGCCTCATTACATCTAGAAGCTCCCACTGGAAACAGGGCGGAAGACATTTAAAAATAATACCTTTTGAAGTTCAAGTTTTTGAAGGAAAAGACAGCGTCGAATTTCTGAAGAAAAACTTAAGTAGAAGTCTGCAGAATCGTGACCATTTAAAATTGAAGGAATTGGCGGATTTACTGGGAAACTTACCTTTGGCACTTCAAATAGCTGTGGCTACATTAAATGATGGCGATTCACTCACGATAGAAGATTATGTAAGGAGAATAAATGTCACAGATGAAATAATCCAATCACACTATGATGTCGATGATTATGAAAAAAGTATCTACAACGCACTAAAAGTTTCACTGGAGAAGATTCAGAAAATGGAAAACGGCGAAATGGCATACAAAATTTTGACAACTTTCGGTTACGTGCGGCCAGATGATGCAAAATTAGATTTCTTTGCACAGGTGGAAAACGAACAGGTGGAAATGATTGACTTTTCTGTTGACTTACTAACGAAATATTCCCTTGTTACTAGAACTGGATCGATGGAATATTATGTCACTGAAGATACCGATGACAGTGACTGTGACGACACATTTGACGTAGAATATGACCCTGATGGGAATATATACCGTCAAAAAAGAGTAAAAGTATTAAAGCAATCCAAGTTGATAAGTATTCACCGTTTGCTCCAACAAGTAATACGTTACCATTCAAAAGACATAGAAAAAAAGATATTGACTAAAATCTTGAAATGCAAGGGATTTTTGGACACTAAATTGGTCCCGTACAAATACACAGGAAAACATGAAGGGCTATCAGAGGAATTCAAAGATGTCAGAAATGAGTTGATTTATGAAATAGAAATAACAGTTTTATGGAAACAACAGAGATACACAGAAGCTGCTGAATTATCTAAATTGATCCATGCAAATTACTCTCCCGGATCCGCTAAACATCTTTCCAGTTGGTACAATTATGCTGTTTGCCTGGTAATGAGTAGTTGCTTGGAAGAGGCACTTAAAGTATTCGAAAACCTATATTTAAAGGTGAGACATGAAAATAAATTAGCTATCATGGAACTGATGGATTTGGAAGAAGCTGTGAATAAAACTACAGTAGCTCTGTGGTGTATTCAGCTACAGTTAACATTGGGCCATCCATGCTTTAAAGTCATAGGGACAAAATTAAAACTGCAGGAGCTGAACAAACTGGATTCCATTGACATCAGGGGCACTTTGCTACCCTTTAATTTTAAAATATTTGAAAAACTGCAAATAAAACAAGTCTTATTAAGGGGAAGAATAATTTGGGAAAGCTTACAGAGAGACATTAATAAACCTTCTTTCCCACAAATGTTTCATATGGAAAGTTTGTTTTTTCGGCAACTGGTTTTTCTAGACGATTGCGGAGAAATTATGGACAAAGTAGAGTTTGATAATGTTACACTTGCCACCCGGAAATTAAATTTGGATAGTTACAAAACCTTTACTACGACACCAACACTTATTCGGCTCGATATTTCCAAGATTGTTGATAGTATCGAAACTCTCACTTTACATGGATTGCAAATTCATTCTTCAAGTCCCAATTTCAATATAAAATTTCTTACACTCAGAGATTTATACAATTCACAAAAAGAAATCGATGATATCCTTTCCGAATTTAAAAATTTGGTAAAATTAACTTTGCAGGATATTAACGATTTTGTACTAAATCTCTCAAAAATTCCCGTTACAGTGAAAGTGCTGCATTTGTGCAGCATCACTGAAGTAACGGAAGACCAAGCCTTAGATGATTTGAAAATACAAACACTGTATTTAAAAAATTACGATATTTCAAAAATAGATGTTGTGATAGCATTGGTGACCAGATTAGAACCACAGATTGTAATTGTTAATTTGGTTTGGAAATTTGTAAAAAATGTGAATGAAATCCGCATCGAATTCAGGAGTCAAGAACCCCTGCAAACATGGATTGAAACATTTGTCGAATTCAAAAATCTCATTGAATTGTACTCACGGCAACAGCGCAGTATAGCGTTTGGTGGATATCTTGTTGAATCCTGGTATTTAAAAACGATTTTAGATCTCCAAAAATTTGGAATCGAAGAAAATTCAGATTATTATCTGATAGAAGGGCAGAATGGTAAATCAATTGATGCTGAAACTTTTGAAAAAATGAGCGAGCATAATTGGTAAGAACTGGCCGTATCTTACACAACATGAAACATAAATATTCCATAAATCAAGTAATCCAATAGTTTTGTTAGAAAACTTGATGAAAATGGCCAGTGTTTCTGAAATTTAGTTTCCGAAGTATGTAGGTTAATGTCATGATCACATTAAATATGTACAGATAGATTTTTACGCAATAGGCATCCATTCATATTTGTGACTATTTATAGTGTTGTAACTACTTGTACATAAAAACACACATCAGTTGTAAATACATTTGTAAATATTCCATATTTAGACATGTAAGTCTTGAATGAAGATAAGTTTAATAGTTAATTATATATTTACAGAAGCGCAGTTTAAACAGGCGATATGGCACACTGCACTTTTTATGATACTTTTTCTTAGTTCCTCTAGTGGAATGTAACGGTTAGATTGACAGTTTGTGTTATGTAATTTAATTTATTCAGGTAGATCGACATTCAGCGGCTAGCGGTAGTCAATAATATATTTGTAAATGTCATGTGTGAAATTGTGTGCATATTGTCATATTCTATGGGCTCCTTGCCCGAAAAGAAATGCTATTATAAATATTTAGTAATTAATATATGTAATAATATTTGTATATTATACCTTAGTTGCACTAAACTGCACGGCTGACGACCAAACTAAATAATTTCATTTCGTTAAAAAAACTCCATAAAGCCGTCCTATTCGTGGCCTTAAATAATTTCTTGCCATTGATGTCAATCACCTTCAATCAAGAACTATATATAGGAGTTTCTGTATAATATAATGCAGACTTAAACTACAATACAAAGTTTTGAATAAGTAAGCTTTTATTTGACTCTTATGGCATTGCATATTGCATTGAAAATTTTCTTACTACATTTTGATAATATTGGGTACGTATTATTTTTACCTAAACAAATACATAAAATATACGTAACTATAAATTCCAAATAATTAGATTAAATTCATACTACAGCATGAATTTGATTTTGGAAGCTTTGAAGAAGAGTGAAAGTTCTTCGTATTCAAAACATTGTAAATTTATTTCTTCAGAGTGTGTTATGTCACTTCAAGAAAATTTTTAGAACAGAGCACTGAGAGCAAGCACACTATTTGAGAAAGCAATATATAATATTATTTATTTTAACGCATAAAAATAAATCTTTTATTAGCTTATTTATTTGGAGAATATCAAAATCAAAAACAGTAATAAATCTTAAGCATCCGCTACTCAATGATGACACAAACGGGGAAATTTAATGTATGATTGAAATTTCATAACTGTTAATCATTGTATTTGTCCTCATAGATGTATTTTTAAAGGAAAGAAAATAGTTGTTCGCTCGGTTGACCGTTGGCCCTCACTATAATTTATGTACTCGGGAAGTTGACAAAGCGAGACTGCATAGTATCCATTTTATAATAGTTACAGCTTCCAAACTTAGCCAATTACGGTGAATTGCGAAATGTTAAGATAGATATTTAAATTTCCACTATGAAAAACTGCTGAAAAAATACCTAACATTTGAAACTTAGATACATGGCTTACTAAATATTTCCAATCCAAAATAATATTAATGTTGGTGCTTTGCGTTTATAGGCGTGGCATAGATAAACCTGTACGTCTTCATTCATTGCATGATTACGGTTGGCTCTTCAGCGACCACATTCCATTTCGGCTAAATAAATGAGCTCTATCTCCCCTACCTTCTTGTTTCTTATTTATACTTTCTATACGGTTTTCTAATGCCTAAAAGCGAAAAAATTGTGTATTGTACATATATAAAGCTTCGTGAGCAGGACGTAAAGTAGTTTGAATTATAAATGATAGTAAATTAATTAAGTAGGCCAGTATTGATTATACCAATAAACACAAATTAAAATTAATTTTGTTAATTTACTATAAAACGCCATTTGTGGTAGGAGGGAAGCCAAAAACAATAATAGATTCCTCACAGGTCCGTACTTCCTTTTGTCAAGTTGACTTACCATCTGTAAAACTTGCTTTGGAAATTTAGTAGTAAACAAACATACGGGTCAATGTAAGAGTACAATTCAGCAAGAAGTAGCAGAATAGAAGGATGTCTTGTTTTCTGAAACTAATATTGTTTGCACAGACGTTTTGCACGAGAATTTGTTCGCCAAGATTCATTACTTAATCTTTGGAAGGTTTAGCAAAGTTTGGTTAGACATACTGCTTAAATATTTAAAATAGGAAACAAATATTTAAGCTTTTGTAAACAATTTAAAGCAGACGCGATGTGAATTGTGAATATTACTTACGGTGTCCGGATATCAGTTCCAAAATAAAAGTGCCAAATGGTACTCTCAATATCCAAAACTGCCAAAATTTCAAAAGTATCCATAATTTAAATCCCAATTTATTTACTATATTGCATACGGTGACTTTCAAGAGCAAACAGACGATTAAGTTGTAAAATGAATGGTCTATTATGATGGTTTTTAATTATGCCAGATTTTCTCGGTCTAAAATAGTGTATCAATTCGCCCTGTGTTTATGGATTGTTTAAAAATGAATTTCCTCGGGAACCAGTAATATATTTGGAATGTAAATTCTGGGGCTTAATGCAAAATGTCATCGCACAATCAGTATGTACTAATAGAGAAAAAATTGGCATATGCTTGGCCATATAGCTAGTTCTCATCACCCCGTATAGCCACTAGTAAGAAGTTGTTAATATTAGATTCTCATAATTGTAAATTTCTTGTCGCTATTGCACATCAGTTAGTGCAATGCAAAAGCTGTAGAATCATAAACAATTTGGATTTACAATGGAACTTCGAAAAAAGTTGAACAAAAATCTTGACAGATTTTAATTTCTTTAAAATTTTATTAAAAAAATGTTTTGATATTTTCTTTTAAGTCAGTCAATGTTACTTTTCATGGACAAACGGATAGACTACGGTTTCATAAGTTTGCTTACCCGGGCGATTAAACTAACAAAACCTTATTTTCTATAATTTATATTGTTTGCATAGTCGTCGCCAATTTGTCCCCAAAAAGTCATTACTTATTCTTTGGAAGGTTAAGCCAAGTTTGATTTTCATACTGTTTTAACACGAATACAGATAGTCAAACAATACATAAACAGATAGCCAGAAAATTAAGTTATTGTAAACAACTTAAAGCAGGTAAGCAATGTATTACTGACGTCCATCTGTCCTGACTTTTAAACAACGTAACAACACACGATATAATAGTGGTTCAAGTTATAAAATAATTACTTTCCTAACCCTCTAAACCTAAATAATAAATACGTGATATGGTGTGTACAAATGCTCATGTACACAAAAGCTTTTCTTGTTCTATCTCTTCTTATAAGTGTTAAGTAGGACATGCGCATAGATAATTCCATATGTGTATCTGTGTCGGTATTCGTGTAGGTTGTATGTATAAAGAGATTTCCTTGCCACTGTACTAGAAGTAGACGATAAACGGTAAAAGTTTGACTTGCGCGGTGACCAATTCCGTTTGTATGTTGTCATTCGGTGTACTCTCATTTAAGTCTCCTATCACTTACAACAAGGCGCGATATATTTCATAACAGAAGTAGTGCACCATTATGTATGCAAATTTTTCCAGCTCTCAGTGCTGAGTGCTCTCAGGGATCCCATTATTTCATGTGCGGGAAAATTTATAATTGGTCCATTTACATTGAATTATGATATTTCTCAATTACGCAACCAATAGTATAATTGAAAAAAGTAAGAGACAAAATGTGTTCTAGATATTTGGAGGAAACTCCAAAATTAGAACTAAGTGGAATATTGTCTGAAAATACTTCCCTTTTATAATATGTGTAACATTTTTTGTCTCCTTTTTTCAATTAAGGACGCTCATCACAGTTAGTTGCTAACGAAATACACACAAAATCCAAAATGTATTGCCGAAGTTTGCCTTAATTGTTGTTCAAGCCGAAACTCCATATTAACCTGCCCGGCTATTTCACTACCTCAGGGGAAGAAATTTGGCAGCGCAATAAATAAAAAGATAGTTCTAATTTACGTTGTGTTCACCTTTGCGCTAAGATATTCCATGATAAACATTTCGGGTCAACCTTCATTGAATTTAAAATTTGTTTTTACATCCGGTTTAATTGTTCCCATAGTTGGTGTTTGATTTTTATGGAACCGTGGACTATCCACAAACAAAATGTGATGGTTGGGTATTGATATCTCCAATTTAAAGGCTTAAAAAGTTATTTCTAAAAAAGTGAGTCCGTTTTCGTTTCTGTAAAACAGCAGAGCACTAAGACAGGAATGGAACTCAAGAATAATGGTATCAGCTAGAAAAGTCCCAGATAAAAGTTTGAACTCTCTTTTGGGACCAAAAAATTACAATCAAAATTATTCAGTTGTCTAATTGACCGCTTGACGCTACATTGATGCTATTAAGGCTTACTTGACTTCAAAATGGTCCATTATCAATTAATGGCAGTATGTATAATGGTGGTTCGGTTCGGGTACCGTAAACCGCGAGTCAAACTTGTGATCACGTTAGGTGACCGGAGTAACTTGCCAGTACCCACAATTCTATTTCGAAATAAAAAGTTGACTCTAGATTAGTACTAAGGCGAAGTTTTGGAATACTTTTTGACTATGAATGTAAAATCTTTACCTACCGTCCCACCAAATGAGAAACCGTAGGAAGATCAATCGGAATTAATGTAAAAAATCTGTGTATCTGTTAGATTTTTATTTCATTCTAATCATCGTACAATTTATGCCCCGGATTAAACACTAGCTTTATTTATAACAGGGCCTGGGCCTTGTGACCGGCTAGTAGGTAATAAAGATTGTGGATTAAACTCGTGTTTATACGTTGTCTAAAAATGTTAGTCCTCGGGTACCAGTAGTATATATTTGAAGCTCTATTTCTAAAGCGTTATAAGATAATTCTATTCCTTATTATTATTCGTATTTTCAAGAGTATTAATCAAAATAGGCTAAAAATAAAGTAAAATCTGGCGAAATATTTGGTCGTTTTGAAAAACAATTAACAATTTTTTGATTGTAGCATTTTCACTCTTCAACTACATTTTTCACGGCGCGATTTTTAAAATTGTGCAACCCTTTCCTTACTTCAAACCAAACATCCTTACAACTATTGTTAATTCCCTCAATGTTATCTTTCAAACGAACGGACGGATAGACTGTGGTTCCATAAGCTCGCTTCTTCTGGCGTACCTACGTACATAAACGTACCAACGTCTTGTTTTCTAAAACTTATATTGTTTGTAGAGTCGTCGCCAATTTGTCCGTGAATATTCATTACTTATTCCTCGGAAGGTTAAACCAAGTTTGGTTTTCATACTGTTTTATATACTTGTTTCCCTTAGAATACAGAAACTCAAACATTAAAAAATAAGTACAGGTAGCCCAAATATTCAGGATATTACAAAAAATTTATGTAATGTGAATAAAACTTACATTCACTGCACGAGCTTTCAAACTAAGCGAATTTAGTCTACATTTAGTAGCCCAATATATAAAATGAAAATTCTTCTGAGCTCTCTATCTCTCTCCGAAAGGGTCGTGCCATTGTGAAACCCTTCTTAAGTATTAAAATAGTGGTTTGGCGTATACAGAGGCGTATTTATTATATAGAAAAGTATTTCCTGCTTTGTTCTAACAAAGTGATTGTAATAATAATCCAAGATTTTACAGAATCCACATTAATATATTTGCAGTAAAGAAATTTTTATTATTGTACCAATACCAAGTTTGACGTATTTTGTAATGTTCAGTAATTTGCCCAAAGATAGGGGATGATATAACTTTCTTTCATTATTATAAGAGCAAAAGTTATGCTCCGATTCTAACTCGTAGTAAAAGTTTTAAGTCATAATGTTAATGGTTTGACGTATTTGGAATTATTTTGACGTATGTATTTTGGGAAAGCCAAACTACTCTAAGAGTAGACAAAAGTCTATGTAGTTATAAATATTCACACTGGACACTGTAAACCATCAAATATTAAGGACTAGTACTTGTTCGTATATTGTTGATTTTTGAATTAAATATACGATATTATTATTTAGTCGTAGATATAAAATAAGCATTCTATGCGGAGGTGGTACTAATACAGGCTTTACAGATCACGTCTATCCTACAAATTTTTAAATGAATAACAGTTACATTACCTCTACTGCCCTTTATTCTAATTCATATTCATACATGATGTCATAAAATCTACAGTGCAATTATTATATACTTTAGGATTCAAACATGATTTTGCTCCTTGAACAGTAAACCTATATTTTGAGACTCAAGATTACTTTTCGTATTTAAGAGCCTAGAACTCCGTTATAATCCTTCACAGTACGTGCTTAATTAACATTATTTTGGCACTTTGCATTTACTATTATAGCACAGTAATTTATAAATTTATTTATTTTTTGTACAAATCATTGTTATTGTAATATCACATCCTTTAGGTACATGACTGTTGACTTTACGTTTGTGTAAAAACGTTTTTCATTTTTAGCATATACATAATTTACTATCTTAAAATGTTGGAACATTCAATGTTGATGTTTTTGTGGACTGCATTGTGTTTGGGCTGGAAATTGAAGGACGTTGTGGAAATTGAAAAAGATTGCTATATCAGTCTTTTATTCCAAGATAAGATTTCTACTGGAGAATTGGAGAAGTCCTTGCAAGAGGTAGATATTCCCATTGCATTTACAAGGTTGAAAGGGAATGAGATCTTTAATTGTCCAGTATTTGAAGTTGTAGACATCGATCATGGCATTCCATATTGCTTTACTGAAGCAAACAAAAGAAATCTTCCCATTTCTTCCCCTCGGCCCCTAACCCGTTTTGTTTGTGTGACGCACATTTTGGTGGATTTTAAATTTACAAAAAGCAGTGAAATATTACTAATTAATTACATGAGTGAAACATTTTCCAAAGCAGCAGAATATGAACGGAAATTGAGGGTGGATTGGACCAATTGGTACAGTTTCGAAGAATATACGTCTGTTTACGTGATTGTCGACAGAGGCTCTCCAGATCTGGCCAAGTTAGCTCGCAAAATTTTTGTTGAAGACCAGATTTCAATGATTGGTAACGACTACAGCCGTACAAACATATATCGTCTATTTTACCGTAAATCATGGTTTATATTGTCTTTGGATGATCCAGACGATTCCTTCGTGTATTCTATTTGCCCACAGTCAAGAGGTAGTGATTTTAAAGAATTTACTTTTACAATATTTCCTCTGTGTTCCGGAAGATATTGTTTCAGGAAACCGTTAAAGCTATTGGCAATCAGAAACTTCATAACAAAAAGTAATATTCCAAACTCAGCACTTTTAAAAATTTATGACGGTGACGCGTGGGAAGGAGATCGTAGAAAATACTGTGGACCACAGATTCAGAAAACCTCTTTCACAAAATACTATTCAGGCGAAGATTTGGGACCGTCATTTCCAATCTCTTCAATGGCTTTCCAAACTTTACCAAATGTGACAATAGCAATTGGTAACCATGACAAACTATGTTTGACGGTAAAAAATTATATCGAGTTTGATTTCCAACAAGAATCTGATTGGGCATATTCTGGATCTCACTACATAGTAATTCCTACAATGGACGATTCTATCAATTTTATCTCCTGCGTCGTTTTAGAAGATGAAAGTCTTTCCTTTTATGCATACGCCAAACCATTTCAACTCTATGCATGGATAGGGTTCCTGATTTTGATTATTATTGTAGCTGTTTTCGTCTACGGAGTAAGATTTTACAAAAGTTATAATAGTTTTCCGTTCGCTTTGATTATCTGGGCTTATGTCTTGGAGGTCAGTTATCCGTTATCAACACAGGCCAATAAAGCCCTTTGGGTCAAATTAATAATAGGTCCTTTGCTGCTCATGTTTATTGTACTGACAAATGGTTACAAGGGAATTGTAACTACGGATTTAGTTGAGCCACGTCCAGTTAAACAAATTGAATCCATGGAACATTTGGCTAAATTAACAGATATTACGGCTCTTGGTGAGTTTCAGAATAACCTTGAGTTCAATCCTTTCTACGTTCACCTAAATGTAATTAGAACAATGAGAAGATCATACCTAGATGGATACAGTTTTTGTCAGTTTAACAGTGATAGCCATTGTGACTACTTTCGCAGTTTGGAAGCCAATTCTTTTAAGGAAAATGTAAATGAAGGATATGACGACCAAACTGTGTTAAACGTTAACAAGTTAACATATTTAAAAAGACATTTCTTCAAGCTATGCTCATTTTTTTATTCGTACCGTGAAAATCACGAGAATAGTATTAGTTTAGATACACTGAATTCGATCAATGCAATTTTAGACATTTTTCAGCTTCCACTTGGATTTTTTTCAACCAGTCCCACAGAATGGATATCCAAGTGTAACAATTCTGTTTTCATTGTCAGAAGTTCTCGTCTGCACCGAACTCTGGACGATACTTACTGGAATCCTGAGAGAGGTGGAGTTCGGCCAGTCAAGCGATTATATCAAGGAAATGATGAAAATCCTTTTTTTCCTATGACTGTGCATACTTCTTTTAGAAATGTGTTAATTCCAATGTTCACCACATTTCTGAGAGAGAAGTTACGTTCTGTGACTCATTCGGGACTTTACCAAAGATGGTTAGACCAATTTAAGGAACGTAATTATACGAGGTGCAGAACCTGTTGGGATAGAATTCCCCCTCGGCTTTTAACTTTTTATAACTCCAATATCGGCACAATATTTCCTATATTTTCGTCATTTTTACTAATATTTATATTAGCGTTTACTTGGGAAAACAGGGCAAGGAATAAACAATTTTTCTATTATCTCTCACCATCTAGAGTTTTTAATTGTGTGAAAAATAAAAGTCGTAATGCTTGGCACTTCATTCGCGGTTGTATTGTAAAGACTCAAACTGCTGCCAAAATTTTCCAACGCTGGTGGAGAAACCTTGGTTCTCTGGTAACCATGTTACCAGTCAGTTTTCGGAGAAGTCTAAAGTTTAATGTAAAAATAGGGAATAGGCAGTGTTGTACTGTTGACCACTTTTTTGCATTTTGACCGGGCCACTGGTCAAAATGGTCAAAATGGTCAAAATGGCTAAAATGGTCAAAATATCAGTATACAGTTACTTAGGCTAGCAAATGAAATTTAAAATATTTAGAGAATGAAATATGGCCTAAAACCAATGAAACACTATTCTACTAACATCAGACTACCGAATGACACTCTCTAATCATTTTTAACTGCAATCTTTAGAAAGTTGTATTTGTTGTTTACTGTTGCAGTAAAAGCTACCTTGGGGTCTCAATTAACCCCAAACAGGCATTTTGTCCATTTTGACCATTTTGACCACTTTTTAGTTTTTTTTGACCGGGCCATTTTGACCATTATGACCATTATGACCACTAGTGGTTTTAACCACTGCACAACACTGGGAATAGGGGGAGAGAAAAATAAAAGAAGAGACAGAAACTCGTCTGAATAAAGGATACCGTCCGTGTGCACATTTTTGGTAAAATAAAAATAGATTGTGCAAATAAACCAAATGTTAAAGTTTAATTGAGTCGTTGGGTTGAAACATAAAAATATATTTTTCCAGTAAAAAGTAAATGCTGATCATTGTATTAAAACAAATTAGGGAAATCATTAAATTAATGTATACGCATATTATGTACGGAGTGAAGTAGGAGGGACTGCATGGGGCATACCACCGCCGAAGGAAGGCTTTCCAATATGCTCTGAAATTGAAAGTCGTAGGAGAAAGGTGAATAGTCGTACACGTATCGTGTTCAATAAATATGATGAGTTTTGGTAGAGGTGGATCAATCAACTATTAAAAATGTATTTTCATTTTAAGAGAGAAATTTTTCTATTTTATGTTTGTTTTTCTATTCGATATTCACGAGAATTATCAACTGCTAAGTTTATAGGTAGTTTATTTCCATTCACCCTTATAATTTAGTAATTATAATTTATTGTGACACTATTATAATATGCTTAACCAAAACTATATATTATAGCTCGATATTACAATCACATAATAAACCACTTCTGTAGATAAAATTGTTTTCTATGAATATTTGTATGTATAATGTATGCCTTGTATCGCCGTATTTTGTTAAATAGTTCAAATGATGGTGCAAAATGTAGCCTATTACATGAAAATAAAAACATACAAATCAACCGATTCTGTCTTGTACGCGTACGTGGACTTAAAATATGGCCATTGAATCTTTTTACCGATCATCAAAAAATAAAAGATAAATATTCATACAGTATGAAGTTCCACAAAACTTTCAGTACCAGTCACAGTACATTAATTTGGAGGTGTTTATTGTATAATTATTTCGAAATTGTGATACTATTATTCGTGGTACTTTGTCGATTATGGTACTCATGAATGGTATCGAAAAACAACATTTTGACGGAATTTTAAAGTATTAATGTGGACCTCAAGTTACCTTCGACGATTGTGGAAATACTGACAAAAACAATTGAAACTTCCAAAATATCTACATATGTACATCTGTATTGTGTGAATATTAACTGATAACATTCTTAATTGAAGCATCCGCAATAGCTATATCGACGTAAATACTTTTAAGAAAATTATATTTCTGTAATGTAATTTTAAAAGAAATTATTTACAAAAACATACTCAAATAAATTGCATTAATAGGAAAAGTTAATTCGTCTATCATCAGTTCTTGGGATATAAACAATACCTGTGTCCCACAGGCTGTGTTCACCAGATGACATTATTTATTTATATATTTTGTCTAATCATTATGATATGAGGCTATAAATTATCACATGCAATAACAATAATAACTACCCCATTCAAAATTTCTACTTTCTGTTAACTTTTAGGGCTTTTCCTATCTGTCCGGGCTTCTAGTTTATTTTTGAAACACTAACTACTATTTGATACAGTACATAGTTATTTAATGAATACTTAGCATATATATAGTTGACACTGACAGCTACATAAAAACACGAAGTCAGTTTTTGTATGGAATTACATTCATACATTTGTATATAATTGACTAAAAGTTCTGAGCTTGCTCCTTTCTGTTTGGTTCATGGAGTATGGTAACCTAAAAATTTAAATTGAAAAATTAATAATTGGGCTAAAGGAAATACATTTATTGGGAGAGATAAATTAGATTCATATAATAGTTTTAAAAAGTCTAGTAACCTGTATAGCATCCATATTCGGTACTTGAGATACATATTCTTCTAAAGTGGCCACGGGTCTTCTGCCGTTAAAATCGGGGACCGTGTACACTTGTCTGTCGAAAGGGTAGCCCATCGGTTTTGAATCTGGATATCTCTCATTCACACGACCACAATACAAATATCCCTGTGTACAAGTTCCGCTATTTGCAGGAGTTTCTTGGTCTACCATATCTTCTTCCCCGTTTGTCACCATCACAAATAGATCAAAAAGCATTCCAGACTGTGTTCCTTTGGGAATGAGTAGATGATGCGGCCATCCACACCCGCAGCTTGGTTCATCATTAAATTCGTCATTTCTCATTTGATTTAAGCTTCTTACATATTCTAACGTTAATGAAGACGCTTCAGAGTTTTGCTTAATCACATTCCGTCCACTCCTCACTTCAGTCCAAAAAGATACAAATGAAAAATGAATTTAATTAATAACAAAATATCATTTGGTACAACTACACAATATAAAATTCATTGCTCATCTAACCCGCATAGGTACTTCCTGTTATAATATAATTGAAAATTACAGTGTTCTAAAACTAACCACCTAAATAAGAATGCAGTCCCATAAAAAATAAAAATATTTGCAAAATTACGTTTGTTCCAGATATAAATGTTATAGATTCGAAAACAGATAAAATATCGCTCAACTTACAGTAGGCAGTGAATGTATCTAAAACAAAAAATAGTTTTCTCTGATCTTCCATTGAGTAGCGTTTATTATTTTCATCCAAACGAGGCGCCATAAAAATTCTGAATGTGGCCTTTGAGAGACCTCTCAACGAAGGACTTTTTGTCTAAAATTATTTTGAAATGTAAATTGAAAGTACATGAACAATGCAAATAGCAATTCCATTGGTATTTCTTTTTAAATAAAATAATTCCATAAAATTGGAAACTTACGACGGTGAATGTATATTGGAATTCATCGTGATTTAAATGGTCAACACAAAGATCCACAGATCCATCTACAGTTGCATTTCGTTGAAAATCGAGTCCTTTTGCTAAATCAAATCGTCTCTGGGTCCAAAATGTGTACAGAGTATTTGCAGGAGAAATTGATTTGCGTCCGACTGAAGTGATTTGGATTCCTTCAAGTACAACTCCAGGCCAGGTTAATTGAAACTCTCCCTAAAAATCCAAAAAAATGCCTCATTAAACTAATCTCGTAAATATTTACTGCTTAATTAATTTTTTCCTACTTTCATTAATAATTATACACTGACCCCTCTTGAAGAGTACGGTGGAAGGGTGTCCTTATGTATAGCAAATAAATTATCAATTGTTTTGTGCCATCGATAGAAAGTGACGTCCCTCATTGCCGTTCCAGAGTCACCCATTACCCCTACTCCTGTCCCCTTCATTGTTGAAATACATTGATAAATGTAAAATTAAAATTATACTAAGTGGACAGACAGTTCACTATGAAAATTAAAGTAATGGTTATAACAAAAAATTAATAATTAATTATGGCAATAAGTAATACTTGTGAATTCGTCCCGTCGTTGATAAAAGAAATTATAAGATGGCCTTGATTATGATAGTCTCCGTAATAACTTGGATTGATAGGCGATTGTCTTGAAGATTCTACTGTTCTTCCAAAAATATCAACACCTTTGAAATTTTTTAAATCAACAGGATTCCCATTCGCCTGCAATTGTATAATTAATAACCACTAGTAACATTTTGTAATAAAATTTTAACCGGGCCGGGCTCTTTCCTTGCGCTGTAGTTATCAAAAAGTATCCAAAACGAATTTAGTAATTAAGAATAGAATTTACGTACGGGTATCAAAAGTCCTGAATTTGCAGCCTTCAGTAATCTATTAAAATTTTGTCGATGACTTGATATTTTAATGTTAAATGATCCTGAATCGTTTTTATAGACCACGTCCTAAAATAGTTTCATTTATTGTTAGTTCACTCAATTTATTAGTATGTAATGCATTAAATGTATATACTTGGAACGGCAAAGTATAAAAATCAAAATGCAGCAAATTTACCTGTAAGGGTGATCTTGGTGGACGATCAGCCCACATAAGTCCAGAGTTACTATCTTCCAAAAATGAATAATATGGCTCCTTGACAACCCCATTGTTTCTTATGGCTAATGGTACTACGGGAGGCAACCCATTCGAAAGTCTTTCGGCATGATATCTATAAAAGCAAATTTACTATTACTTACAAGCATTTTTTTGATTTTCTGGTTAAAGTAAATCAGTAGTGGTACAAATACTATCAATGTTATTTTTTTAATTGGTCAGGTCCCCCGAAAGCGGATCATAGTGCTCTTTGTATTTCATCCACGATTTTAAAAAACATATTGGTGAAACCACCGGCTTACTTTAACCAATTTTTTCCCAAAATTTGCTGCTTACATTGCTTTTACTTTGCATAATGAAGACAGGCATTTTAAAAGTGGCTAATTTTTTATAATTTGAAATTCGATGTGTAAATACATTTTAATCAACTTTTACTATTAACTACTGATTGGACTTTATAGAAAACACAAAAATGTAAGTTACCTAGCAAGCATACTATGATGCATATAATAGATAAGTTCTCCACTTCGATCGAGAATTACTCTCGGTAGTAGAGGGTACTCCAAATGCCAATACCAATGGTGAGAGTTGACCATTAAATCTTCCCGGAAGTACCACAATTTATTTTCAATGCCGTTGGCAATTCCAGCGTTCTCATCAACTGCCGTCACACATGTCTTAAAAACATTCAAACTTTATAATGTTTATAGGCACTGAGAATTAGAAAATGGCAAACAAAATTTTAAATACCCGTTTATCAGAAGGTGCTCTAGCTTCTCGAATAGCCTTAGAAGATACCATAAAATCAGGTTTTAATTCGACGAGAGGAATAAAAGGGCTGATTCCTTCTTCTCTATCTAACAGTGACCCAACAAAACCCTTTAGCCACAAACTAAGATTTATTTTGTCCCTGTACTTCAAAGCAGTTGCAAACACCTTTCGGACATCAGATATATCTATATATGCAGAAGAATTTGTAGCAATTAGTTATACTTCTCGAAAGTTTCAAAATCATGAAATGAAATGTTTTACAGCTTAGTTAGCATTTTTAAGTAACGGTAACAGAATCATATTTTTTAACCAGATTTCTATCTTTGTTAATTCCCTTATCATAAATTTGCAAACCTTTGAATTGAAAATATTTTTATTGTTTCAAGAACTTACTCAAACCAAACTTTTATTTTGAATATTCATTAAAATTTTTGATAATTTAGTATTTTTTTTAATTTTGATTAAATTATTTGTACTGAGCCGTGGCAAGAGATGAATGCTGGAATTTTAACTTTGTGAAAAATATTTAGAACTCAAATTTAAAATTATATACTAAAAGCTTGCTTACTAGTTAGCATGTCTTTGAACTCCATCATAGCTTCTTTGTAGTAAGGATTTGCGTCGTAGAAAAACACTTCAGGAGAAACTGCTTTGAACATCTCATCATTGCCCGTTTCATCAACGTTGACTGTCACAAATTTGATTCTATTTACGCCAGATTTTAAAGGATCATTTACTCCTTTATCAAAAACTTGCAAATATTGTGCTTGTAGATCTGCATTTTCCACTGAAAATAAACCACACTTTTATAAAGTACACCAAATAATAAATTTTACAATCAATGCAATGTTGGAAAGAAAGCTAGTTCTGAATGAAACGGAAGAGATTTACCTCGTCTTGTATTTTGGATTAAAAATGAAGAGTTCGAGTTTTCACAATTTACTTTTTTAAAATGTGAAATAAAAGTACATAAAATTGTAACCAGAGACAAAATTTTAAAACACTTAGAATGCATAATGTTGGTTCAAATGCGAAAATTGCTTCTTTATTAATCGTTTATTTTACAAAACAGTTTAACTTGGTTTTTAATACTTTAAAGAAATTTGTGGCTACAAATATTGCACATAATGTTGCGGTTTACTGTATTTATATACTGTAGTTTATTCGGATATTTGACCGGTTAAAATATGCATATGCATGGCATTTTCATTAATTTACGTCAGCAGACTACTAAAAATGATTTCTAAAGAAATCTATTATTATTAAATGTCATATTCCGGTTTTAAAATGTTTGACTCTAAACCTTTCTTTCTGTGGTAATATATTTGTTTTTGTATTAAATACTAATATGGATAAAATTATTAATTTATTCTCATTTTATTCTGCGTATGCAGATGTTTATTTGCATTATTGCATTTATGAATTCAGATATAGCAGTAGAGCCGCCGTATAGCATAGCACTTTACATTGTACTCTCAGTCTAGCCATATTTCCTTATTTACATTACACTGCCTTGTGCAAAAACCTGTGTTAAGGTGTGTATTATAACGTCCTTAAATCATTTAAAGTTAGACATCTACTATAGGTATCAATACCATTATATCCGATCAGCTTATAAGATAAATTATTTATGATTAAAAGATTTTGTGATTTAGGCACCGATTGAACAATGATCTTCGAACTGCTCGATGCTCCATCCTGTCAATGGTAACTAGCTGCGCAGATTAAAGCATTTATTGTGTTGAGTCATTGTAGTATTAAATTTTATAATTAATTCTTGAAACGTTTTCCTTCGATACGATATTATAGTAGTAATTCAAAGCTAGCAGGTAGTTTCAAATACATTCAGATATTATATTAGGTTTAAGTTTAAATGAACGTTTATAGCTGTAAGTTTTTCACTCGCCGGGTGTACTATAATAATTATACACAGGGCGAGTGAAAAACTTCGCGGTATTAAACTATAATACAGCGGGGTAGAAAAATTGGTCGGTCACTTCCATCCTACGGTAGTTCTTGGAAAAAGTCTTAAGACGCGGAATAGCTTGCCACTTACTGCCTTCTGCACTATACGTATCTAAGCTTTTAGTACTATAGCATAACTGTTGGCAATTCCCCGGAAATAAACATACATAAATAAAGTACATTTAAACCAAGCCACCTTGGTCTGTTAGTGTGGACACTCAATTCCATACTGGCGGTCAAGGGTTCGAATCCTGTCAGTGGCTTGGGACATTGGTACATGGAGTGGGTTTTTCTCCACAGCTGTTAGTAGTCACATTACTAATATGCAATGGTTTTCCCTACTCTCCACTAACTGACTTGTCAGATAGGAGAAATGCCCGTAATTGGGATGTACCTTAACAGTCTTCTGTTCTAACCGCTTCTGCTTCCTATCCTATGCTCTGCCTTCCTATTCCTGCACTAACCAATTGGAGTGAGCGCCCTTGATGAAATAAGGCAAGGTTGTGAGGGGTAAACTCACATAAAACGCCAGCGATCTCCAAGTTCTCTAGTTGCCCTTTCCTGTAACGTTACCACTCTGAATGTGCCTTGAGCCAAATTCGGAGTATAAACCCCTATCCTTTATCCTTAAATAAAGTACATTTAAATGTTAGTAAAGCATTTTACCTGTATTTAATGGTTTTATACTGTGCACGTGACCATTTGCAGAGTCTGGCCAATTACCTACACCAACTTGCTGTTTCATGTTATTAAATAAGGGCAATATTACTTAGATGATAGAAAGAATTGCTGCATAATATATTATAATATTTGAGATGAAATAATTATATTGAAAACATGTCAATTTACTTGAAAGTCTTATATGAAGAAACTGTGTCAAGTATGCATACAAAGATAAGCGAACAAATATTGAATTAATAGTCCTAAGTCCTAAAGTCGAATAAATTATAAATTATCATAAATAATAAATCGTAAATAAATTAATTGCAGTAGATACAAAATAGAGGCCTTTCAAATGCAAAATAATATAAAGGTTAGGAAGTAATACTACTACATATACTAAAGTATCTGACTATCATGAAACATTTAAAGAATAGCAATTAATTAGTCGTCATTTTTGACTCCCATTGGGCATAGGAAGACATGAAACCGAATAGTCGAATGATTGCGTGTAATTTTCTTCTAAGCAATTTTTTACACTACATCAAACGAGTTTTGTATTAGGGTCGTTTGACATTTCAATGTCTACTCAAGCATTTCAGAAGAGTGAATGTTTAAGTAAAATATAAAGACTCCTTGCAAATATTTTCCACAAGGGTTCTGCGATCTGTTTCAAAATTCAAACTCCATCATTCAAAATAAATTTTGAAAGTTTGGAAAAACTCGTTTTTTTTAAAAATTACCGTTTATAAAGCAAATCTTACTGTAATAGCTATAGAAACAGCCAGTTTACACATTACATCAATTTAACCTCTGAAAATGTCAAAGGTCAACTTTTGGAAACGCTCCAATATATCTTGTGTGACCTATCAATCAGCATCGAAATAACTCGAGCAGAACGATTATGATGTAAAATGACACAAATTTTGTACCAGTAATAGGTCAAAGGTCAATTTCTATAAAATAGTAAAACTAACATTGTCACAAATTGATCCTTTACTTATTACTGGTACAAAAATTCATAAATTTAGTTCCCGAACTAAATCGATTAATACGGTATTTTGTCCACTTTATATATTTTTTTAAATCTTGCCATGTTAACCTATTGTATTTATAACTGTTTCGCTCTCACATTAATCTCTCTCCATTCGAAAGACAATGGATCATATGATCATAATGTTGCAATACAAAGGTTTAACTTCCGCTCAAGATTCGAGTCGAGTAAATCAACGTGAGAGGTCTATTGTAATGAAACATATGACCCATTGTCTTTCGAATAGAAAGAGATTAATGTGAGAACGAAACAGTTATACTCACCAACATACGAGATTTGTATGTACAAATATCGTGTCATATTTCAATGAATATTCACACAATTTGATGTACGGTCAGAATTATAATTCCTCCAAAAACATGAATATTTTGCGAAATGGAAATTTTTTCATTGCTATTTATTACCATACGTTGCTTTAACATAGAAGTTAACCTAAAGATACATAGTAACGCATAGCTGTTATATAAAAATTAACGGTTAAAGAGCGCAGGCTTTCTATTATGTCCTCTACAACATTTTACTTGACGTGCCGGTGCAGATGTACATGATCCATACAATGTAATAATGTAACTTGTTGAACAATTCTTTAAATGTTTGCAACTTTTGGCTAATCTGACATATAAAGCAACAACCATAGCTTTTAAAGCTACTCTAATTTCCCATATGAAAGCCACTGTGAATGTTGATGCAATACAGGTAACAATGTAAAATATGGTGGAAATATTGGAATTGTAAAGTGTTAAAGCACGAGGACTGTAATCCCAACATGTTTTGCATCTGGTGTAATTAAATTCTTTAAAATATTGTATCCAAAAATGATAAAGGCCGGAATGATCTAGAACATACATTTTTTGCTTGAAGAAAGTAGTAAGCAATGGAATTTTCTCGCTATCAAATCCATACTTTATGGGGATTGTTAGAAAAGAGTTTTCTTCTTTTCCATAGTATAATTGGTTTTTTGGTTCGATGCCTCCATGTTCTGGATTCCAGTAAGAGTCATTCAGAAATCGATGTAAAAATGAACTTCTGAGAATCATGACTGAGTTGTTACATTGGGCTATCCATTTGTTTGGAGTTGTATAAGGAAATCCAGGAAACAATTTTAGAGTTTTATTAATATTTTCAATTACTGAAATAATCTTTGTGCCCCCAATTGTTTTTTGTGGCAGTATTTCCCTTAACTTAAAAAGGACTTGGTAGCTATTATCAACGGAATTATATAACTGAACCGCTGATTCAACTACACGTTGACTTTCATTATGGAAATTTAATTTCATGCTCCAACCCCAACCATGTGAACATTTGGGATGACTAAATTTATGTCCTAAATTACAATAAAAGTGCGATAGGATAGTATTCTGCATAAACAAAGGAATTTCAAACGGTTGTAATACATTCGTGCGCACAATTTCACCAAAAGAACTAAACCCAGATAGATTAGCTAATTGTTCGATCGATTAGATTCGTTTCACCGGCGGTGGCTCAACTAAATCAGTGATGACAATTCCTTTGTAGCAGTTGGTGAGTACAATGAACATTAGCAGCGATGGACCGATGACTAACCTGAGCCAAATCATTTTCTGAGCCTTTGCTGATAGAGAGTAACTGACTTCCAATAAATAGGCATAACAAATCATTATGAACGGAATGCTTTCATCCTTTTTACAATACACAACCCCGTGAACAAAGCCGATCACGGAAATAATTGTGAGTATAATGGCCAGGCAAGCATACGGTTCAAATGGTCGAATATATCCGTGGAAGGAGAGACTCCCGTCTTCCAGAATGACGCAGGAAACAAAGTTATAGGACTCTGTCATTGTTGTAATCATGGTTTGGTGTGGGCTGGCTTTCCATTCATAGAAGGAATCCATCTGGAAAATCAGCGTAATCATGTAAGGTTGTTCATATTTGTAAAAGCATTTCTCTACATACATCGAAGAATCTATATTCATGCATGGTGGAGTTTAGAAAATTTTCAAAAATGATCGAAAATATTGGATATGCTGGGCTACTTGCGTTACTGATATCATAATTTGTAAAATAGGCATGTAATAGCGGAGGCCCGCAATAATCATCTTCTCCAAAGATTTGTGTCTTCCAAACATTTTGATCAAAAATTTTCAAAAAAAACATTTCGGCAAAACTGCTTATCTTTATGAACTTTTGTATCGCTAATCCACGCAGGGGTTGCTCAAAACAATCGGTCCTCGAACATATAGGGACAACATCATAACTGCGGGATGCAAATTTTGGTTCATCTGGTTCTGTATGAGGACAAACTAAATAGATACCAGGGTCATCATTATCCGACGTAGACAGCAAAAGCCATGGTTTTGACAGAAAAAGACGACGTAGCATTCTTTCCTGGCGCTTACCGTTGATCGTTTCATCAACAAAGAAATTCGGATTTGATTTAGCCGACTCTAGTATTTGTCCGTCCAGGAGAGTGTAGACAGCCGAATTTTCTCCAAAACTGTACCATCTCCGTTGGAATACAGCATGTCCTTTGTCTATAAACTCTTCTTTAGTGGTAATTTCACTGACATGGATAATTAGCATCTTATCCATAAAATATATCTTATCGAAATTGACAATGATATGCACTAAGCAAATTATACGGCTTATTTGGTTTGGAGGAGGTATATTTAAATTTTTTCCCTCATAAGCTGACTTACACTTTGCAAATTTCTTTGAATCTGTATATCCTTGCCCGAGCATATAATCATCTTCAGTGCAATATCTCTCCTCGTCCTTGAACTTCAACTTTGTAATTACAAAAGGATTGTTGATTTCTTGCACTTCATCATTTAACAAATCTTCTCGTGGAGTGACGACATCATTCTGCTGCCATATCAAGTTAACGTAGCAATCATTTTCGAATTGCACTACCTGAGACAATTTCCATCCTAGGGAAAACTTAGCAATTATAAATGCAGAAAACACAAGTCGTGTTAATGATTTATGAACTGAAGGATAGTTCATGTTAATAACTAACGAGAATCGGTGCCACAATTCTTATAAGTATCTCTAATATAAAGTATGCAATTTATTTTTGTATGTTTTAGAATATTTTTGATTTTATACTGTAAAAATAAACAGAACTGTAACTGGTATCTATAGGTACATAATCACTGTTGGAAAATATTACAAACTTATTTCAATATTTTATAGTTTATAATCACGCATCTTGCAGTAGCTATAAAACTGATAAATGGACTAAGGCAGAGCTACCCAACTTTTTGATAGGTCATAAAACAAAAGGCACACATTTGTATATTCTTAGTTGATTATTTATTATGGTCGGTTATTCAATAAGCCAAATTACCAAAGTTTATAAAGGAAGGAAATTTAAACTTAATAAACTTTGAAGGAATGACAAAACGACAAAAATGTAAACAAATAAAATGCTAAGTTAATTATCAATTTGAAAGTTTTAAAGACTAGAAATGACAGTGTGTCAAGTAATGAAGTAGCACCGCTGCATATCTACTAATTCTGTGATTTTCTAGAAAATTCTAGGTCTGCTTGCTGCTCGGTCTGGGCCACGTAGACAATAAATGATCCATTATTTAATTAAACACTTAAGCAAAATCAGTAATTATTGTATTATTGTAATTATTGTCATTGTATTAATTATTCATTCTCATATTTGCTATCAACGGTATATCGTGTTTATATAACATACAATGCGAGTAGCCGTCTTTAAGTCGTAGATATTTCGTTTCACATTTCAAAGTCTACTCAGGCGTTGTATTCCAGAGGTCCTGAGTGAATATATAAATAAAATATCGATGTCATGCAAATTTAAGTACAGCAATCATTAAATATTGCTCTTTACCAACGTGATCTTTCACGTATTTTCTCATGATATGACCATATATGGGATGGTGTCTCAATAGAATAATTGGCCCCACCTTGGTAGACATTGGCCCTATTCTGTTACACTACGGCCCCACCCTGCAAAAAATTGGCCTTATCTTATTTTACTAATACCCCAGCTTGTTAAACATTGGCCCCATCCTGTTACTAGGGCCCCACCCTGCAAAACATTGGCCTAATCATGCTTTATTAAAGCCCAACCCTATTAACATTGAGTGAACCCTGTTTTACTAATGCTGCTCCTTGTTAGAAACCCCATCTTGTTTTACTAAGGTCCCACTTTGTTAGACATTGACCCCATCCTTTTTTTACTAAGCCACACCCTGCCCTGTAAAAACATTGACCCCGTCCTTTCACAAAAATAATTTTTTAATTCTGTTGCATTATTTTTTGAATATTCAGCATAGGTTTAATTGTGGCCAATATAAATAGTTAAATGACAGGGGAATACATATTTCCGTTTGAATGTATAATACTACACTCTAATACAATATGTAAGTAAAATAAATAGTCTTTGAAACTGGTTTAAAAATCAGAAAAAGTAATTGTAACATGATATGAAAAAACCATTTATTAATTTAGCCTTCCGCAAAAAATTTTTATAAAGTACATAAAAATTTACTAAGTGATTGAAATTTTGGGTAGATACTTAACATTCTTACACAATAGAACGAAATCAGGTTTTGTATATAATTTTCAACTATTTGTAGGGAACTAAATACTTGATGCTTGTTCCTTTCTATTTGCTTCATGGATTATGGTCACCTAATAAAATATGAATCGATAATTAGAACAAACTCAGTTATTTATTTAAATAAAATATTAAATAAATACAAGCATTGAGCTTCATATAATAGTTTTAAAAAGTCCAGAAACCTGTATAGCATCCATATTCGGTACTTGAGATACATATTCTTCTAAAGTGGCCACGGGTCTTCTGCCGTTAAAATCGGGGACCGTGTACACTTGTCTGTCGAAAGGGTAGCCCATCGGTTTTGAATCTGGATATCTCTCATTCACACGACCACAATACAAATATCCCTGTGTACAAGTTCCGCTATTGGCAGGAGTGTCTTGGTCTACCGTATCTTCTTCCCCGTTTGTGACCATCACAAATAGATCAAAAACCATTCCAGACTGTGTTCCTTTGGGAATGAGTAAATGATGTGGCCATCCACACCCGCAGCTAGGTTCATCATTATATTCGTCATTTCTTAACTGATTTAAGCTTCTTACGTATTCCAACGTTAACGAAGACCCTTCAGAGTTTTGAGTGATCACATTCCTTCCACCTCTCACTTCAATTCGAAAACGACAATTGCAATGTTCAAAGTAATATAAAAATTAGGTAAATTTATAATAGCATGGCATACTTAAGGAAAAGGTAGCAATTTAACTGAAAAATATAGTTTTTCAATTTTTAGTTTGAATTGGATAAAATATAAATAAAGAATATCGCTGAACTTACAGTAGGCAGTGAATGTATCTAAAACAAAAAATAACTTTCTCTGATCTTCCATTGAGTAACGTTTATTGTTTTCATCAAAACGAGGAGCAATAAAAATTCTGAATGTAGCCCTTGACAAGCCTCTCAACGAAGGACTTTTTGTCTGAAAATTATTAAGAATTGCAAATACAAAGTTCTTAACCATATAAATTTTTGGCTAATTCCTAGTATAATGGCGCACTTTGGAATGGGCCGATATATGGCTCATTCGAAAGATCTCGTCGAGTTCGTAACGAGTTTGGTATTTATTTTGGGGGCAACCCCCCAAATAAGAAAGTTATAGTCGATGAAAGTTGAAAATGTGACTATTTCGATACCCATCTTTTCAGAAAACGAAGAGTTGCAAGTTCTTTAAGCCATCGTTGTTTCGCTTTTTATGATGAATTTACTTGTAACTATGGCAACGTAACTAATAACAACATGTAGGCTTGGTTTTGAAAAATTGGAAAGGTTGTTATAATGGAAATTGGTCTGCCATTTTCAATTTTCATCAATTTTAAAATGGTACCTGGTCACAATTTGCATCTTCATTCAGGCTATGCTATGTTCAATTTCCATCAATTTTAATTAGGTTAGATTTTAAAAAATGGAAATTGTGACCTCGTGCCATGTTCAATTTCCATTAATTTTTATTAGGTTAGGTTTTAAAAAATGGAAATTGTGACCTCGTGCCATATTCAATTTCATCAATTGTATTTAGGTTAGGTTTTAAAAAATGGAAATATGTGACCACATTCCTTGTTCAATTTATCAATTTTAATTAGGAAAAGTTTTAAAAGATGCAAATTGTGACCAGGTGTCATTTTAAAATTGATGAAAATTGAAAATGGCACGTTAGACCAATTTCCATTGTAATAACCTAAACCAAGCCTACATGTTGTTATTAGCTACGTTGCCATAGTTACAAGTTAAATTCAACATAAAAAGCAAAACATCTATGCTTAGACCCTAGTTAAAGTGTCACTTCCTTTTCACTTCCTCCTGAAAAGAGGACTATTCAGTTACTAATTTTGTCTAAAATTCAAAATCTCCTCACCTGGGGCAACGCACTTGTTTTATTTATGCATGATCCTTTGCGGAGGAAGTGAAAAGGAAGTGACACTTTATCTGGGGTCTTATAAAGGACTTGTAACTCTTCTTTTTCTGAAAATATGGATATCGAAATAGTCATATTTTCAACTTTGATTGACCATAACTTTCTTATTTGGAGGGTTGTCCCCAAAATAAATACCACATTCGTTACATACTCGACGAGATGTTTCGAATGAGCTATATATTGTCTTATTTTCTAGTGCGCCATTATACTAGGAATGTTCCAAATTTTTTTCTATAAATGGAAAACTTACGACGGTGAATGTATATTGGAATTCATCGTGATTTAAATGGTCAACACAGAGATCCACAGATCCATTTATAGTTGCATTACGCATAAAATCTAATCCTTTTGTTAAATCGAATTGCCTCTGGCTCCAAAATGTGTACATAGTATTAGCAGGAGGAATTGATTCCCTTCGAAGCGAAGTGACTTGAATTCGCTCAACTCTGACACCAGGCCAGGTTAACTGAAATTCACCCTAAAAGCAATAATATTTATATTAAAATTACAGTTAATAGTTGCATACCATAAATTTAAGTTCACGTTTCTTACCCCTCGTGGAGTATACGGTGTAAGTGTATCCTTATGCTTTACAAATAAATTGTCAATTGATTTATGCCATCGATAAAAAACGACGTCTCTCATTGTTGTTCCAGATTCGGCCATTACGCCTACTTGAGACTAAGAAAAACACAAATTTAATAAACGTATAATGTTTATCAGCCGTTTAGAATTTTTAAAAAATTAAAGGTTAACTAAACAATTGTAACATTAGGTCGATTTTTAGTACCCCTTGAGAATTCGTCGGGTCGGTAATGAAAGCGATCAACATATGACCTTTGTTATGCCAATCTCCATAGTATTCCGGATTAACAGGAGATATTCTTAAAGCTTCCGTGGCTCTCGACAGAACATCAATGCCTTCAAAATTTTGTAAATCAATAGGCGCACTACCGTTTGGCTGCAATTATATACACATAAGTTATTAGTTTAAAAAATTAAATTTGGTTAGATTTTTCAATTCTGACACTTGAAACCTCGTCAACAGAGATTTAAAGTATTTACTGTTAGAAAGAGTCCAGTAGTGGCAGCTTTTGTCAGTCTTTGTCCATGTAGTCGGTGTTCTGCTACTCTGATATTGAATGCTCCCGACGCATTTCTATATATGACGTCCTGAAAAAATAAAGCTGTTTAACATTTTGGAAAGTGAAAATCAAAACAAAAAATTTACCTGTAAACGAGATTTGGGGGGACGATCAGTCCATCTCATTCCAGAGTTACTGTCTTCTAGTAACGAATAGTATGGCTCCTTGATAATCCCATTGGGTCTTATATCAAGTGGTACTACGGGAGGTAATCCATTTGAAAGTCTTTCTGCGTGATATCTACAAAATAAATTCTCATTAGCTATACAAATAGGCATTCCATATTGTTATTATGATGCTTAAAATAGAAGTTATATAAATATTAATAAATAATGCCGAAAAATACTGTAAATTAATTTTTTTTAAATTTAGAATATTCCTTTCCATTTTTTGAAAATTCAAAAATTATTTTGCAATAAATTTTCACGATTTTACTACAACTAATCATGCAGTATATACTTATAATATCTGAAAAAATAATCACCTGGCAAGCATACTTTGGTGCATATAATAAAAAAGTTCTCCACTTCGATGTAGAAGTTGTCTCGGTAATAAAGGGTACTCCAAGTGCCAATACCAATGGTGAGAGTTGACCATTAAATCTTCACGGAAATACCACAATCTATTTTCGATACCGTTGGCAGCTCCTGTGTCCTTGTCAACTGTCACACATGTCTGAAAAACCATTTAAAGTTATGATATTTACAGATTCCACTAATTAGAAAAGGACCAACAATATGCATACCCGTTTCTCAAGAGGTTTAAGCGATTGTGCCCTGGCTTCTCTCATGGCAATTCTCGGCACCATGAAATCAGGTTTTAATTCCACAAGAGGAACAAAAGGGCTGATTCCATTTCCCCTGTTTATTATTGACCCAACAAAACCCTTCAGCCACAAGCTAAGATTTATTTTGTCCCTGTACTGTAAGGCAGTATTAAACACCTGTCGGACATCAGATATATCTATTTACAAATTTCAACAAATAAATACATGTAAATTAAATGCATATCTCACATCTGACAAATCTATATAATATACATATCAAATTTAAAAAAAACAGTTATTTCTAATTAAAAGCAATGAAGATCATTACTTTTGGTAAGAAATTGAAATTTTTGGTAGAATTTTAAAGTTAATTATTTTTAATGGGATTGGAAGCATTTTAACAAGGTAAATGTTTTATTCACATAGAAAAATATGAAACAAATTAGATTACTAGAAATTTGCAGAACTATAAAACCCATTTTAAGGATTATAATAAAGTCATTATATGTGTGGGTGGATTCAAAATATGGAACTGGCTTAAAGGAAAAGACTTGCTTACTCGTTAGTACTTCTTTGAATTCCATTATAGCTTCCATGTGGTGAGGATTCGCGTCGTAGAAAAAGGCTTCGGGGGAGATTGTGCTGAACGTGACGTCATTATTTGTACTTTTGTCATCAAAATCGAATACCAAAGGATGTTCTTCATTTAAAACAGTTCTTGTATTCCAAGTATGGCTTTTATCAAAAACTTCTAAATATTCCGCTTGTAATTGTGCACTTTCAGCTGAAAAGATAATTATTAAAAATTGCAATTTATTGAACAGTTTATTTATTATTTGACATAAAGAGCTAATAATAATGAAAATTAGTGCGATAATTACCTTGTCTCAAATCTATGTTTGACAATGGAGTTGTTGAGTAAATTGATGCAGTCTCGCATAATATTTCTGTACAGCATGAAATAAAACTGCACCTAGTCGCAATCAGGGTCAAGATAATATATTGAATAGTATACATAGTGGTTTTGAATTTCCAGTAAATAATAGCAACCGTGTATACTTGTTGGTGATTGTATTCCTTTGTTGCAATAAATAAAGTTCTAATTTTTTATTTTAACATTGTTACAAAAAATTGCAAAAATATTTCTGGTTTCCTTATTAAGGTGTTATAGACTATGAAGACAGATTGTGATATAAATAAGTTCTCTTTGATAACGGATTGCTGTTTTTATACAAAAATTTAATCGATATTGACCGGTATAAATATGCGAACGTCCGACCAGACCGACTTGGCACTATTAGAGTCTTATATCAATGTGCGTCAGAGGACTACTAAAAATAATTTCTTAGTAACTACCATCATGTGATTATTGCATAGATTGAAATCAAAAGTCTTTCTTGGGCACTTGCATTAATAAATTGAAACAATGCAGAAACCACTTTTAATAATTTCTTAGTAAATTCTATCATGTGATTATTGCAGAGATTGAACTCAAAATAGTTTTACTATATACTGAATATAAAATTATAATTGCATAATAATTTATTCCTATCTTATCACTACCGGAAAGTCTGCAGGTGTGTACTTGCATATGCAGACTGCATAATAAAGAACGTTAATAAATCTTATATTTAGATATGTTTAATAAAGCCGTGTAGCACGTCATTTCACATTCATTTCATTCTAATTTTCGGTTTAATTAAATCATTTTGATGCAAAAAGCGTTTTGTTACTAATATAAATATTCAATATATACTTTATAGCAATATAATTTCACAAAAGGAGATTATTAAAATTGCGAATCGTTGCTGATAAACTACTTGTGCATTTTTAAAACAATGGACAATGAACTCCATAATCTTACTATTATAATTTATAAATGGTAACAAATATTGGAATTCGCTTCGATCATTGCGGTGGCAAATTTACATTACTAAGAAATAAAAGCTTCGTTAACATGATGTGTATGAAATAACGGTTTCGTACCTTTTTCTCATTTCGTAGCTTATGCAGAACAATGGTTATCTTGGTACGTGCACCTGAAATAATTAGACGATAGTATTTCTAATTCGATTTCATATTTATAAATTATAAATTGAAATTTACTTGTATTTTTAGAATGATTTTAAAACATAAAATGCTTAAAAATTTCAACCTTAAGAAAATGTAGAAAAATTAGATAATGTCTGTGAGTGATGTCTTGGAGAAGGTTTTTTCAATAGAAATATTTATCTTAATAGCCTGTACTTGCATCCAATTGGTTATTTTTCGTCTACTCTAGTAGTATTCTTGTCTTTAGAGTCGATTGATGTTTCGGCATCGTTTTTAAAACTTTTGGTTGGTAGGGCTAGGTACTTTTCTTTACTATGACTTCTTTTGTGATACTCAAATTTAACAGAGCCAAGAAAAATTTTGTCACAATTGTTGCATTTGTAAAGTTTTTCTCCATGAGTGTCAACATGATTTTTTAAATATGCATATCTTGCAAAGGTTTTACCACAAATGGCGCATTTGTGCGGTTTTTCTTCAGTGTGGGTCATTTTATGTTTTTTTAGGTAATAAGGCATTGTGAAGCTTTTATCACAAATGTCACACTTGTGAGGATTTTCTCTGGGATGAGTGTTTAGATGTCTTGTTAGGTCACAAGTTCTTGTGTAGACTTTTCCACAAATATCACAATTAAAGGAGGGCTCTCCGGTATGACTTTTTAAATGGATTTTATACACTACAGATGTCACAAACGTTTTGCCACAATGTTCACATTCCAATGCATTGTGAGCAGAAGCATGTTTTTTCAAATCTTCAACTGTTCCGAAAGTTTTTGCGCATTTTGTACATTTGTGAGGTCCACACCTGATTTTCTCATGACGTAACTGCTCAGTTAAGTCAGGAAAGATTTTCCCGCACTTGTTGCATTCAAAAGGCTTTTCCTTGTGAGCTTTCATGTGAGCATTGAAGTCCTTTACTTGAGCAAAGCCTTTATTTTTGCAAATGTAGCATTGGTAATTGATTTCCCCAGTGTGACTTCTCCAATGCACTTTTAGAGAATTCCCACTCCCAAAAGTTTCTTGACAAACATCGCATTTGTATTTCTTTTCAGTTACGGTGTGCATTTTTCTGTGTCTCTTTAGTGAAACTGGCTTTAAAAAATACTTTCTTACAAATATCGCATTCATTAACTGTACTAGTATTGAGATGTTTCAGATCAGACTTCGTATCTTCGTCTTCATCACATTCAAAAAGCTTCTCATCTTCATCTGAATCTAACGGAAGCTCTTCTTCTTTACATTCTAACGATGATTGTACTTCTTCAAACGAATCTAACGACTTTAGAACTTCATACTCGCCAAACGGCCTAACTTCTTCCATCGCATTAACAGGCCTTACGTCTTCGTCCAAGTCAAATGGCTCTACGCATTCCTCCAAATCAAACGGCTTTAGGTCTTCGTCCAAATCAAATGTCTTAACGTCTTCATCGGAATGTGAATCATCACCGTCACTAATCTCACCAGTTTTTGTAGTCTTGGTTTCCGCCATAACGTACACGATTGACGTTTGTTCTATGCATTCATTAAATTAAAAATAAACTTTTGATTATGGTATAATAATAAATAGCGATGATATCAAAATATTGATCAACAATAAGAAAAATGGCAATTTTTATTAAAAATAATAAATCATGCTTACCTATACTTGGAGTTGTCCTTTATCTTGTAATTGGCCTTTGTAATGTTTGCCTAACTGTATGTGCACCTTTTTAATGGTTCAATCCATGTAAATTTCATATGTACTTCTGCCTAAAATAGAAGAAATAAGTAAAAAATTAACATCAATAAAATTACAAATAACAACATCGTAACAAAAACCAATTTAAAACAATTCATATAATTATAATTACGTTAAGTTAATTTGATTTAAATCAATTTAATAAGTTTTTCAGCACTGTATAGTCATTTAGTAGGCGATGATGCCATCTAATTGTTGATTGTTATTCAAATATCAGTATACCTAATGATAATAATAAGCTTATTACAGTCACGGTAGTCGCTCCTCCAACCTATTTACTCTAACCTGTTTCACGACCAAATAAAGTATTTAAATCATTAAATTAAACATTTTACAACGTAGTCAAAGTTAATGAATTGTGAGTCAGATTTATCGACTGACGAATTTAAGTCATCGGTAAACGAACACTCCAACTCCACCATCCACCCACATACCTACTTAATAATGTGCTAAATATTTGGATTATAGATTGCGTATTTGGTATTTTTGAATAGCTTATATATTTTTGAATAATATTTTCAGTAAAAAATAATCAACAAAAACTTGTTTTTTGGAAGACAAATATTTAATTCCCGGCGGATTAGACTTCATTTACGTGGTCGCAAATTGTAGTTGGACTGTGAAGAACGTATTTCCGCGACGTTACTTATAGATTGCTGAATGCTGGGTGAAAGTGAGATTTTAGACGCAAGCAAATTTCTGTGTAACTCGTAACATGCATAAGGTACAAATAGAAAGAAATTGATTGATATAACTTTGTTATTTAAACATTGTTTGAACATTTTAAATAATCAGTAAAATGGAAGTGAATGCCTATTAATTAGTAAATACTGCATAAAAATCAAAACACAGCTACAAATATTTAATGTGACTGTGCAATTACATTTTTTGTTTACAAACATCATTAGATTCTAAAAATACAGTTATTACTCTAAATAAAAGTGCCGATAATCTACAAGACATTTTACATACATTTTATCATTATCCCATATGCTTCCTAAAGTTTTATTTTGTATCTAATTATTTATTTAAAAATCCATTGATATATCCAATGAGTTTTATTTAGCGTAGCGATCGCATTGACTAGCTGTTAATTAAGTTACCAATCCTGCTCGCTCATTTTGTCAAAAGTTTCAGCGTCAATTGGTTTACCACACAGCCCTTCTATAAAGTAATAATTTGAATTTTCTTGTATTCCATATATTTGGAGATCAAGGTGAGTTATTAAATCCATGGACGCATATTGATAGCCACCAAACGCTATAGAGCTCTGTTGGCGTAAGCCCAATTCAATGAGATTTTTGATTCCTTCTTTTCGCGCAATCAAATTTCCCGGGCTGCTCCCCCAAACCAAATTTATATTTACTATATGGGGGTTTAATCTTGTCGTCAATGTTTTCATAACCTCTAATTTTGAAACGTCGTAACCTTTTAAAGAAAGTGTTTCTAGTTCCAAGCCGTCTAAGGCTTGGTCTTCCATTACGTTAATAATGCTGAATAAATGCAACCTTTTTACTGTTACGGGAATTTTTGAGAGATTTAAAAAGAAATTGCCTGCGTCCTGCTGCAAAGTTAATTTTAATAAATTTTTAAATTTGGGGAGGATATCGTTGATTTCTTCTTGTGAATTGTATAAATTTCTGAGCATTAGAAATTTTATATTGAAATTGTGGCCTGAGGAATGAATTTGCAATCCATGTAAAGTAAGAGTTTCAACAATATCATCAATCTTGGAAATATCGAGCCGAATTAATGTTGGTGTCTTATTAAAGGCTTTGTGGGTGTCCAAACTTAATTTTCGAGAGGCAACGGCAACATAACCGAACTCTACTTCGTCCATCATTTCGCCGTCATTGTCAAGAAAAATCGGGTATCGAAAATAAAGAGTTTCCATTTGAAACTTTTTCAGGGAAGAAGACTTACTAATGTTCTTTTGCAAGCTATCCCAAATGATTTTTACCCACTTAAGTTCGACATGTTTTATTTGAAGGTTATCAAATATTTTAAAATTGAAGGGTAGCAGATGGCCTCTGATTTCAATGGAATTCATTTTGTTCAGCTCCTGAAGTTTTAACCTTTGTGTTGTGACTTCTAAACATGGATGGCCTAATGCTAAATGTAGCTGAATACACCATAGGGCCACTGCGTATTTATTTACAACTTCTTCCAAATTTATTAGTTCCATAATAACTAATTTATTTTTATGCCTCGCCTTTAAATAAAGGTTTTCAAATATTTTGAGTGCTTCTTCCCAACGATCATTCATTACTAGGCAAACAGCATAATTGTACAAACTGGAAAGATGTTTAGTGGATCCGGCAGAGTAATTTGCATGAATCAATTTGGATAATTCAGCAGCTTCAGTGTATCTTCGTTCTTTCCAGAAAGCCTTAATTTCCATATCATAAATTAACTCATTTCGAACATGTTTGAATTCCTCTGAGAGCCCTTTTATGTTTTTCCGTGTATTTGTAAGGAATCAATTTACTGTCCAAGAATCCTTTGCATTGCAATGTTTTAGTCAATATCTCTCTTTCCATTTCTTTTGAGTGGTACCGTATCACTTGCTGGAGTAAACGATGAATACTTATCAACTTGGATTGTTTCAATACTTTTCCTCTTTTCTCCGAGTAAAATTCGTCATCAGGGTCAAACTCTTCGGCAAATGTATCGTCATCGATATCTTCAGTGACATAATACTCCATCACGCCAGTTCTTGTAACGAGCGAAAATTTTGTTAGCAAATCGACAGAATAATCAATCATTTCAACCAGTTCGTTTTCCACCTGTGCAAAAAAATCTAATTTCGCATCATCTGGCCGCAAGTAACCGAAAGTTGTCAAAATTTTGTAAGCCATTTCGCCATTTTCCATTTTCTGGATCTTCTCCAATGAAACTTTTAGCGCGTTGTAAATACTTTTTTCATAATCATCGACATCGTAATGTGATTGGATTATTTCATCAGTAACATTTATTCTCTTTACATAATCTTCCAACGTGAGTGAATCGCCATCATTTAATGTAGCCACAGCTATTTGAAGTGCCAAAGGTAAGTGTCCCAGTAAATCTGCCAATTCCTTCAATTTTAAAATGTCACGAATCTTCAGATTTCTACTTAAATTTTTCTTCAGAAATTCTACGCTGTCTTTTCCTTCAAAAACTTGAACTTCAAAAGGTATTATTTTTAAATTTCTTCCTCCCTGTCTCCAGTGGGAGCTTCTAGATGTAATGAGGCAGTGGAAATTGTATTTAGCAGTTGGCATTACATCTTTAATTCCTTCTTTCCCAATGTAACCCTCAGCATTATCGTATATCAACAGACATTTCTGCCCTGCCAGCTTCTCAAAAGAACTAAATGCTAATTGTTTCAAATCTTGTGAATCATCTGCTCCCAAATATTTTGCTAATTTCTGAAAGCATGGACAAAGATTTTCCTCGCCACAGTCTATCCAGATTATGCGGTCGTATTTGTTTTGATATGAAACGGCAAACCATATCGCTGTTGTAGTTTTCCCAACACCGCCCAGTCCTGATAAAGCGACGTTTTGACTGATGACCGCAGTTTTGTTTTCATTCTTTTCCAAATTATGCATTAACAGTTGCACAAATGAATTTTCGCCAACTTTTCTTTCGTAGAAGTTGTTCAACAATGTTTTTTCCTCAGGCCACCATATAACACTGCGAAATTCAGAAGAGCAGCTTGGCTTTTCTAAATCATTCCCAAATAACCCAGAAGGTCGTATTGTAGATTGATTTATATTCAAATCTATTTACAAAACAAAATTTCGAATATTTTGACTTTTCTATAGAATTAGTCAAGGGATTACCTTTTGCTTTGGAAAGTCTTATCCCTTTTGAAGGGTCAGGCTCGTTACCATCACCAGTTAAAGAAAGTATTTCAAGCACTAGTTCAGGTTTCAACTGCTTTACAGTATCTTGTAAAGCTGAAGCCAGGTGGGTATTTGAAGTGACGTGAAGTATACTGAAAAAAATTGACAAGATATTTAGGTCCTTTTTCATCAGTTCGGTGACCAGTGCACTGTTCTTTGAGAGAGTTGTAACATTTTTTTCCTGTACAAATAATTACATATAAACAATTATAATAATTGGAAGATTTAAATCTATAACGAATTGTTTCGTGTCGTGTATCTTACAATTATCCTTTCGCAATCATCTGGAGAGATTATATTTTCTTGAATTAAATACAGTAGCACTTCGTTAATATTTGAAAGATTTTTTGAAAAGTTGACCAAATTCGGTATAAGTATTTCATCCATGTTTTAAAACTACCGAAATGGTCGTTCGGAATATCTTCAGCTAAAATATAGCTCAAAATATAACTGTTTATATTGCCACCCACAGTTTAATTCACAGTTATTATATTATCACAACAATAGCAATAGACGTAAATATTACGTAAAGAAGTAGTAGACAGCGGATGCATTAGTCTTCAAGATGCCTCGAGAAGTGGCTCATAAATTTCTGACGTTACGTCACTCGAACTGGAATACTACTGTGGGAACAAGTAATGAAGTAAGTTAAGTTTGAAATCGCAATTATAAACTGTTTTTGCTAAACAGAAAAATGATTTTTAGAATGTGAATTTTGTACCGTATAAAATATTTCAAAACGTGCTGTAAACAAGGATTTTTGGGTAATAAAATATCTTAAATGGATAAAGTACAGGGCATGAGTAGGAAGACGTAACTCAAAGGTAGGGTGTAGTTTATATTGTATACTTGGTAGGGCTACTCTAATGTAGTAGGTAAATTATATTTTAAATAACGGCCGTATTAAGAATAATTTTGAATAATGCATAAATAAATAGAAAAAATTAAACTAAATACTGAAAATAAAACCACACAAATACAAATTAAAACTGCACAAAAATGTCAAATTTGAAGCAGAAAAAACAATTAACTTCTTTGTTGGGCATCGTACTCCCATTACGACGGAGATTATTTTAAGATATTATAGCTTTTATTACCATCAGTTATAGTGATTGCAAACAATGATTTGCAGTGCAAACAATGATTTAGTTGCTATATGTACAGTTGGACGATGTGCTTTTAGCAAAATGGAATTAAGCCTGACACTAAAGCAGTTTATTGAAGTTTGAAAAGTAGAATCCTGATCATTTTGTAAAGTCACATTTGGAATTTGTGTGTGATATCAAATCATAAGTTAGTGATGTAATGAATAGAAGGAAATATGGACTGGGACATATTATTACCGGAGCAGGGTTAACCAATATGCTATGAAAGTAACCAGTCGTGAATGAATGGTGAATGTATCATAATATTCAAAAACCATGTTGGTAGGTGCAACAATTAACTATTGCAAAAAATATTGCATTTTCATTTCAAGAGAGAGATTTTGCTATTTTAGATTTCTGTTTTTCTATTCACATTCCCGAAAAGTAGAAAAAATCAACTCTTTCTTTCAAAAATGGGTAAAAGTAACGACTAGGTAGTTGTTTACTTCTATGAATGAATCAGTGACCGATAACTAATTTATTATGATAATGTCCGTAACCAAAACTATAATATATTGACATGGCACATAAATAATGGTCGCATAAATATAATGGGGACCAGAAATTAAAATATTCATATATAGCAAGTGGTAAATATGGATATGCCACGACGGATGTGTTTCCGTGAAATGAGATAATAAATGTATATACTTACTCGACTTAATATGTGTGGTCGGGCTGGGCTAGCCTAAGTTATAAAATGTGCTAAAACTTTTAGACAAAAGAAATGGTATTATGTGGTTGAGTGTAAACATTGCAGTTTGATTAAGTCAAAAAACAGAAGATAAATGTTAAGAAAAGTAAATATCTACTTAGTACTTCAATACAATTTAGTACGACTGAAATGAATAAAAACTACAGAAGTTCTCAACACCAAACGCAATCCTGCTGTCCAGTACCCCGGCCATGTACATAGAAGCCCCGCACCTGTGTAGAGTTGACAATTTATGCCAATATACCAACTATTAAAGAAAGATTTGTTCATTTTGCGTTGTAATTAAGTCAGCCATTAAGCCAATGTAAAAGTAGCAGGTGTATATCCTCGTCCTGTAGCCAAGCAAGTATCCAGAGGGGGGCCGGGGGGGCCGCCCCCCCTAAGTATCCAGAAAAGGGCAATTTTTTTGTCAAAAAGGTGAAAAATCGAAAATATTTTCGCGCGAATATGACTTGAATCTATCAAAATATTTTGGTGGGCCCCCCTAGGTCAAATTCCTGGATACGTGCTTGCCTGTAGCGTTTGCAAGCCTACGTAGATTCCTGCTTTTGTATATAAACCATTTCGTTATTGTATAATTAAATTAATTAATCGTAAACTAAAGCTCCAAAGGTAATACATTAATTTAAATTCATTTCATTTCTGATAATTTCAAGTTCAGGTTCAAGTACGTCTACGCTAGTTCCTAAATACATTGTTCAACTCAATTATCATTCAATTATTTAATGTCTTGGATAAATCTCATTGTCGTTTTGCCAAATACATTATATTGTCTTGGGCGTTAGGCTAGTTTTAAGAATACATTTCATAATGTGTAACAGAATAATTTATTATTCGGTTTACGTGCGTAATATGAATAATTATCCTCAATCCTTACTGTATCAATCAATTCAATATCAGCAACTGTCCAACCCTACAATCATGAATAAAATCTTTTATAATGCGTATATTAGTCTCATAAACTGAAGATGATGCACTTGTCTTGTATTATAATATGAATGTTGATACCCGAGGCCGAAAATATCTATGTAGCACATTTAAATCTAATTTATGGTTATATATTTTCAACCAGTACTAAAAACGTACCAAAGTTACTTGAACTGGAGTATATGGTAAGAGTTTATATATACCTAAGTGTATAAAGCACATATGAAATAGTTTTTTTATGACGTCGCCAGTTAAGTACTTAATTATACAGTCCGTCACATTTGAAACAACAATGGTCTATTGAAGAGTCAAACTTCGATAATCAATTTAATTATTATTTCATATAAAAGCAAGGCAAAGAGGGCCAAAAGTTACAATCAGTCTCCAGGTTCAGCAGAAGAAACAAAAAAATCCAGAATGAAGCAGAATTTATTTACCGTCGTTGGACTTCTGCTGATAAGCAACCTAGCTTTCGGCGAAAATGGTCAAACAGTTGAAGAGCAAAAATCTGCTGAATTGGCGACTGCTGTTAAAAATGTCGTTGCGAATTACCAGTCAAGTAATACAATTACTTTTTAAATCTAATTAAATATTTAAATATGAAAACTTTTTGAAATTTTAATAACTTGAAATTATATTATAGACTTTTCCAATGGCGTTACTGTGGGACTCACTAACCCTGACGTATCTACACCCCCCTATTGACCCTTCCTGGAAACGCCAACCTATCCGCAGGTATCGTGACCTTGCCCCTGAACTTCCTCTGTAACCAACCGACACCCAGTATCCTCCAAGCTGTGACTTGCCACGTCTGCTCTTACGACTGCACCTTTGTTCACAATAAATACGGAGGAAAGTGTGGAAATGCTCCCAATCCGGTTCCAGGAACTCCTCAAACCAGCGGCCAAGTGTGCGTCTGCAACGACAGCCCCCCAACTGATGGAGTTGACATTTTGGACTTGCAAACTCAATGTGGACCCATTGTTACCCCAGAAGTTGGTACGTTCGTTGATTATCAAACAGCTTTTCATTATTTTAAAATGATGCTTTATTTAATAAAACTGTTTTTGACAGATAAGAAAATTGATTTGCAAGTAGCAATTACATTCAGAGCAAGAATGCTTCTCCTTCAGTGCGATGCTTCTCAAGTTTCAGTTCTCAAACCATTTGTCAATGATGCTGGCTGCAAATCTGACTGCTCTACAAACCACAATTATGCAGATGGAACTTGCCGATATGGTAAACCAGTTGCCAATCATACCCTAGAGATCTTTACTGGTTACAATTGCGATTGTACCCATTAATCATCAATCTACCGATTTCATCTCCTGACGACTACAGAATTATTGTTAAACTAGAACTGAAAATAGTTATTTTCAATACAGACTTAATGAATCTTTAACAGTTAATTCTGTGGCTTTACTCTTAGTTTGCAATTTGATGTATCGGATCTACATGGAGCTATTATATAAATTAATTACTTAAAAATAAATATTCAACTGAAACGAAGTTAGCAAATTATGGGTTTGGGCTGCTTTATTTCACCTCACTAAACATCAAAAAATTATCCCTTAAATGCGCAACATATCCCAACGATAACGATCTGGATCACGTAGCTTCTCCATGTGTGGAGAGACGTCTCATTGGCTCAATTTTCGCACATTTTTGGTGTGCGACTCTGTATGTTTCTCCTGGCTAGTGACCTGGTACAAATGGCATAAATGTCATAATGGCACAAATGACATGGTGCCATAAATGCCATAATGTATGAGATACCCAAATGGCGTAATGGCACAAATGAAGGATGTGGGATTTGCAGTTGCTATCTGAAATCCTCCCTTTGCATTTAAGGTTGTGTGAAACATAAAAGTAACATTTACCACAAGTTTGAAGTTAGTTTTCAGTAGTAATTAACTAAAACTCAAATCGTCCCAAAAATCAGCGTTTATAGCACATTACTGGAAAGACAGCTCAAACAGCTTTATATACGTAAAGACATAATATTGTACATTTATATATGCGATTTTGCTTTCAGAAAAACCATTTCATGTCGGTTGGTTAAAGTTAAGAGAAGAGTTCGGGAAAGAATCAAGTTTCAACATAAGTCAACCGTCGATAAGCCAAAGTCTCTGTTTGTTTTTTGAATTATTGACGACAAATTCAAGACAAACTACCAGCTTAGGCATATTGGCAGCAACTTCTAGTTTTATTCCACTCCAAGCACGTATCCAGTAGGGGGCCGGGGGTGCAGCGCCCCCTAAATCTGAAACAAAGAGAAAATTTTTTCAAAATAGGCCAAAAATTGCAAAAACTTTTAGCGCTTTGTGGGATTAAGACTTTTTTACATTATTTTTGGATGCGCCCCGCGATGAAAAAAGCTATCAGTTAGTGGTCATTGCTTGACGACTAAGAACATTGCGGGTACACACCCACTTTATTATACATTTTTGGCTGCTATTGTCACAATTTTCATGGGTATCTGCAAATGATGCTAGAAAAAGGGCTTTTAACTTTTTGGAGGGAACAATTGAAGGGCCTAATTCGAAAAGTAACAGTTTCAAAACGACTGATTTTTTCGCCAATTTTTTCAAAAATTGTCAACTCCAAGGTAGCCGACCAACATAGTTGGTCAGCCTGGGCGTTAAACTTCTAGCCGTTTTATAGAAATACGCGCAACCAAACTTTAAAATTAATTTTGTTAGACAAAAGCTTTCCTTGTAACTTGTTGTTATAGTATATTGAGCCAATTTCGACTCTAAGTTTTAAGGGTTTTGAGCACATTAATTTATGCATTAACCAGATCATATTTAGTAAACTTAATAAATATGGAAAAATTGTCTGTGTAAAGTTCATATTTGATATTTAAATTTTTCAGAATAAGGGCCTTAAACAGAATTGCCCAGCAATTGAATTTTATCGTGAGGGAGAGTTTCTATATTATATCTCATAGGTTAGGGTGTTTTTCTTAAATTATAGAATATTATTTAGAGCCATTTGTTATTCATTTGACATTACCAATTTTTCATTTGTTTGCCATATTTTTCAAATGAAACTTTATCCATGTTGCAACTGTTCCTTATACAAAGTTGTAAACTAATATTTAAGGTTATAATTTTCTTTAGCAAATGAAGATTTTCATCATTATCCAGATGAATCAAATAAAATAATGTCCATTAAATATTGAATTAAAATTATGGCCATAATAAATATTTAGAAGTTATCGACATTAATTTGTATTTTTATAAGGTTTGCAAATTTTGGACCCTCTTCTGTTAACCTTCTTTTGGAAAGTCCAAATTGTAAATATAACTATAATGAATTTGTTGCTTAGGACAAATTTTTAAAATGCTACATTTCAACCTATTTTCAATTTTACTATCTTACGTGTCCTTATTTTGGCTTATTTTAGCCAATAAAGTTACTGGTGAATAAATAAATTTTAATGTCTAAGGTCATTTTAACTGGCTTTTATTATAGGTGGCCATTTTAACAAGTTAGTTATTTAGCTGACCACTTGAATCGGTTAATTACTTTAGCTGGCCATTTAAATAGCTTGGTTTTTTTGGCAGTCCACTCATACAGGTTAGTATTTTAGCTGGCCTTACTAGCTTAGGGCACTATGCATAATGTCAGAGTAACGTAATCCTATATCCTGAGTCCAAAATGTGGCCCTGGTGGGCGACCGTGGTAGGTTGCCAATAGCTACATTGCTATTTCAATACAAAGAAGTTGACCATAGGTTGTACTAAGGTCAAGCTTTTGACTATTTTATTACTCCGGGTTAGGAGTTACCATTGGCGATACTGCATTACTAATTTAACGGCTAACCGTTTTAGTAGACCACTATAATACTGGTAGCCAATTTAGCCCCCATTTATACCCTAGTGGAGACCAATCATTGCTCCTAGTACCAACCGACAAAGTCGGTTGCATCCGACAGGGTCGCCTATTTCTAATACCAGATTAAAATTTCCATGACAATTGCAGCAATCTTGCGAAACTGTTACTTTTCGAATTAGGCCCTTCAATTTGAGTATGAAGCGTTACTGCCAGATCAAAAATTCAACGGCAAAAATAAGCACGAAGATAGTCGGCCCCCAGGCATCAATTTGGTAATGAAAATTCACACTATTTTTATTTCGAGTGGATATGTCATTTTTGCACCTTATGTATCATTTTGTTTGGAATTATTTTATTTTGTGACAAAATAATTCTACTGTTTTATATCCAATATGAGTTTAAAGTATATCTTTTCTTCAACCAATGGTGATATCATTATACTTTTATTTTCTGTTGATTTTCTGTAGTGTGTCATCGACAAATCTAAATGCTGTCCATCATTGTAATAGATATTTTAGTACATATATATATATTTTATTACTGTCTCAAACTGAGATTGCCTTCAGACACAGCAGAATAATTCAATAACGAAAAAACAGAAAAGTAAAGTAATAGTATTATGAAGAGTGAAATAATATGACATTATATTTGAGATTTAAATAAATGGTTCTGTAAAATTGATGTAGATCATTTATAGCAGTAATTGCCACTTCCTCCAAAATCTCAGTAGGAATTTTGAATCTTTTACAGAAATCTTCAAGAAAAGTAGAAATTGTTCCGCGAGCTCCAATAAAAAGCCCAATTACTTCAAAACGATAATTTATGGAGTATTTACGTTGAATGTCTGCAACACAATCTTCGTAAATACTTTTCTTTTCTAAATCCACCGTTGTCGCCTGATCAGAATTACTTTCAAAACGTATGGTGGGATCTAGAATGAGAGCTGATTGTTCCAAATGGTTTAATACAAGAATGTCAACCCTTCTATTTGAGTTGTTAGTAGCTATAGTATGAATTTCTTCATACGAAATGCGTTTGCGATAATTGTTCTGATTTGGTGATGCCTAGTGTTTCGATGTTGTAATCCAAATGGACAAAAACCAAGAATATGGGGTAAAGTTTCATTAGTCTCATTACATCTTCTGCAATGGGCCCCATCTTGGGATCGTCCAGGGATAGATCTACTGGCAGTCACATTTGGAATCATTTTCAAGTAATGAGTCCATTCTGTACTAGTCAGGCCTGTCTTATAGAAAAGGGATTTGTTGATTTTCTCACATTGTTTGAATTGACTGACACCTCTGCCATGAAAATTTAGAGAGCACCATGATGAAAATTCTTTGTTCCTCAAAATTTCCCGAATTTTTTGGGAAACTTGTCTTACTGAAAGACTAGGTCTATCTATATTTTTCACTTCTTCAATGATATCCATCCTTTCGAGACATTTTTCCTGATGTTTGTTTAAGTCACGTAATTCCAAAACATATTTATTGTTGTATCTTAACAAAGTAAGACTGATGTTAAAATTTTGGAGAGGAGCTTCCCATAAAGATCGTATAACGCCCAATCCTTTGTGTTTCGTACTTGAGTACATGCAATTGGCAATTGTTAGGAAAATCACTTGGTAACATCAACATTTCCTTGACTGAACTTCTTATGATTTTGTGGATGTCCTCAAGAAAGCATTTAGATAGATTGCAGAGAGGTGTTGATTGTATAGAATATACAAATTTAGGCCAAATGAAAGTGTTGACTATGCTTAACTTTTGATTGGGGAAAAACAATGGAGTTGAAACTAGAGCATTAAGACTAGATGTTAATTCCTTGAGAAAAGCTTTTTTATCCAAAACTATTTCATTGGAAAAATTTATCCCAAGATATTTGATAACAGTTCCTTCTTGAATTGATGTAATGCTTTGATCAGCTGTAATATTCAAACTCTTCTCTATTAATTTTCCATTTTCAATGTTGATGACATTGGTTTTCTCCACATTCAAGGATAATCCAATTTCATTGAAGAGATTGTTAGCCATATTAAATAGAACTGTAGCACTAGTTTTTGAATTAGCTAAAAGTGCGGTATCATCCATAAAACCGAGTACTGATAGGTTATTAAGAAAGTCATTAACCTTAAAACCAAATTTCTTGGATACCTTTACTTCGGCTAATTGTTTAATAATATGATCAATTCTCATATTAAACAACAATGAAGAGAATATCCAAAAATAAGATAACTAGATCTCTTCTTTTTGATTTAGCAAGCTTCAAACATCCGTCTAATATAGACGTATTGACAAAAGTTCCAGGAGAATGAGCAGAGCCAGACGGGAAAGTGCAAGTTGAGTAATAGCGACTAACAATTGAGATGATTACTCTTTCGTATAATCTTCTTAATGTGGAACATATGCTTATCGGTCTCCAATTTTTAGGATCCTTCTCACAGCCACTTTTATACACTAAGATAGTCTTAGCTTTTTTCATTGAGTTAGGTATTATATTATACTTCAGCATGATCGTAAATATTTTAGCAATGGTTTTCGGGCAATCACCAACTTTAATTGTTCTTGCATAAATAAAATAATATATCAATACATGTAACAGGCAAGACCTACTATAATATATACTAATGCGTTCCAATGTAAGTTTAAAGTTTAAGCTACGTTTGCCTGCTTGTTGTTGGATCGATTGGTGACTTACCGACCGACTTGCTCTTAGGTAGACTGAGTTTTCAACATATTCAGCCCCAGCCTTGACAAATAATAGTGAACAATCATATCTGGTCGGAAAACTCATGTACCGTAATAATCGAAATAATTCCGCGCGGAATTATTGTTTCAAGCACATAAAATAATTCCTGAAAAGGCCAAAAATGTCGAAATACTTCCGCGGGCGCGGAATTATAGACATTGGTATATCCATAGGTTCGTTTAGGCCGAGTTCGCAAAGTTGAACGTCCGAAGGCAGTAAAAATGTCATTTTTCTGCATCTATGGCTCTTCCATTTGCATTTGCTGCAGCTGTAGCATTTCTCTCCCTTCATTACAATCCTTGCCTGGTTTGAAGGCCGTAATTAAATTTTCCTGACTTCCATTCACATAATTTATTAGCCAAGCCTTGGTTTTAAAATCCAAATTTCTTGACACGTATGTACTAAGACTAGGCGTAAAAAATACACTTTTTCTTTCTCTGTCTCTGCCATTTCAGAGTGATTGCAGACTGTAACTAAACTACCAATTTTGCCAGATACCTAGACTATTAGAACTCTCAAGGCAGGAAGGTACCAGTAAATTTAGGTACCTTTTACTTGCATTTGCATCTCTTATAAAAATTTGCATACATTTTATCTAATTTTTATCTAAACAATTTATCATTTTATCATTAAAAACATACAGGTATAGGTACGCGGAATTATTTTGATACACGGAACTATTACCAATAACGGCCAAAAACGCGAAGTAAAGTCGAAATAATTCCACGTATGCGTAATTATTTCGATACGCGGAATTATATCGATTATTACGGTAAGACGAATATATAGTTGGGTTGCTGCAAACGGGACGCAGTCAGTGTACAAAATACCATTTACCCCTTACCAGTGGTAAGTGGTTTTTAATAGTATTTAACGTTAAATACCACTACCTAAAAAGTAGTGGTAAGTGGTATAAATGGTAAAAACGGTAACAAATAGTTTCATTTAAATTTCGTGTTTGAATTTGGAATACAATTCGGGGCCAAAGTATGAAATATCTTAGCAAATGATCATTGTTGTCACAAATTAATAAGTGTTCAGAGTAGGATTCAACTAATAGGGGCGCTATAGCGCTAACAACCCTTGCCGATTGAGAAATTAATTGCAATTAGCATCAATTTTAAACAGGCGATACCAAATACAATCTTTCTTTCTTCATTTTTTTATAACTTTTGGTGTACAATCAAATAAATATGATTAATTTAATTGATTAAAGGGCTAATTGGAAATATTTCATAGAAAATAAAGTTTTAAAACTTATATTTTAAGAAGTCTAATGTATCTGTACTCAGCTGTCTAATCAATTGCTAAAATTTACCATTTTTACCATTAAATGCATTTTTACCATTAAGTGCATTTTTACCACTGTGATGGTAAAAAAGGCTAAAAAGTGGTAAATTTTGTACACTGGAATTTTGTACACTGAATTTTTTCTTCGGCACACGGTGCAAACACGGAAAGGGCAAGTTACTTTTGGACTTCCTCCCATGAGAATATTGTATGTCCCTCGCTACAACTGAAGTCGGCAAAAATAAAGCAATAATATTATTTACTTTCCTTTACTTTTCTTAATACTTCTTGAATAGTTAAAAACGCTTAATATATTAGTTATTATCCTACGGCGTTCGACTTTCCCAGTTTTGCTAGTTGCGTTTGTATAGGCAGTGAACAAAGAACGACATTTTTTCCTTTTACTTTTTTGTCTATCTTATAAAAAGTTAAAGTTTTAAGTAATGAAACAGCTTTAAAGTAAAGTTTTTAAAGTAAAGTACGTCTTTTGATGTAGCAGCGTGCCACATTTAATTTCACTTAACATGTAAACAAGGCAAAAAAGTAAAAAAGACTGATTTAATAAAAAGTCCTTTTAAAATTTGCTATAAAACGGAGTACCTTTTTGTTCTTTGTTTGTAGATGTCTGGTGTTGCTTCGTTTGGTATAAGTATTCCTATTATTGATACATATAGTTTCCACTAGCATTCTGCACGCACGACTGGTCTCTTATGTATTTACTATAATAGAATACATCTTCTGAGAAATTGTCCACAGAAAATCAAAAATTGAACGATGGAAGTGGGTTATAAGTGTGCAAGAATACTATTTCAATAGTTTGAAAATGTTTTTTAAACTATACATGGATAAATTGTATTCGTTACCAATCTACTGGTCACCAGAAACGAATAAGTTTTATTTAGTTTTGGATAAAAAAAGAATGTTCGTGTGGTTCGTCGGTTGTGTTTTATCTTGCTTGCTAAATATATTTACTGTTGGAACGCTACTAATACAAATATACCTCCCCACATTTTCAGCAGAGCAAATAATCTTTCATGTAGGAACAATTGCAGTACTTTCCTCATCCTTTAATTTTCAATTTATTTTTGTACTTTTGTAGTAAGCCTTTGTGTTGCATATTAAACAAAATGATAACACTAGATAAGACTTTGACTGGTAAGTGACTATATAGTATAAACATGGTACCATTAAAAAGTATTTTAAATATTTAAATACTAGTAATAGGCCCGTTCTCCGAACGGGAAATGGGTAACCCCTTAATGGGGACGGTAGATCATGTCATGAGTATGTATTTGCATTATGATTTTAAAAAGTATGAAAATTAACAGATCAAAATTTTTAAAAAATTGCTTGCTGCATTGCTACAACATCCTACTGACAGGGAACAAATACAATGCTTATCGAATAAGCATAATAATAGTGAGCCAAATTCAACATAATTTAACTAAACACCGAAATTAAAGTAATTGTCGGATTTCATTATATTATCATTTATATTATATGGACATAATACTACATCACCCCACGTCATTTTCAATTACCCCATCATTGTAAATAACCCCATCATTGTAAATAGACGTCATTGTAAATGACCCTACATTTTAAATAAGTGTCATTGTAAATGACACCCACATTTTAAATAAGTGTCATTGTAAATGACCCCACATTTTAAACAGGTGTCATTTTAAATAACCCCGTAGTTTTAATAATTTCGTCATTAAGAATCATCCCTTCATTTTGAATAACCCCGTTGTTTTAAATCTACAAACGCCGTTTTAAAAAATTTCGTCATTTTAAAAATTCTCGTCATTTTAAATAACCTCGTCATTTTAAATAACCTCGTCATTTTAAATAACCTCGTCATTTTAAATAACCTCGTCATTTTAAATAACCTCGTCATTTTAAATAACCTTGTCATTCTAAATAACCTCGTAATTTTAAACATTCCTGCCATTTTAAATAATTTCTTTATTTTTAATATCGCCGTCATCTTAAATATTCACGTCATTTTCACCTCTTCATTTTAAGTAGCTCTGTTATTTTAATTAGCTACCACTATTTTAATCGTCCTCGTTATTTCTATCTATTTTCTACCTACCCCGTTACAATTATTAACCAATCCTATATCAAGTCAAGTCAACCTATACAATCCACAATCAAATAATACTGACTAAATAAGCCTTGCTATTAATAGTTTGACTCCGCTGCGGTCGCCCCGTTCGAGGTGAAAGGGACACTAATCTCTTTACATGGAGGAGGCCTGCCTGCTTAAAGAGTAGGACTTTGTCAAATTTTTGAAATGCACTGGCAAAATAATTTCTACTAAAAAATAAAAAATTGGAGTGGCTACCGTCTTTATTATTAACTCGAGTAGGTCAGGAAGAAGTTTGGTAAAGATCGGATGAAAACTGTAGGAGGAGTATCTGGACAAAGCGTGACAGATCGGAGCGTTTTCTCCCACTCCTTCAATGTTAAAATTCGAAATTCAAAAATTCATAAAACGATTTCTATGAAAGATATCCTTTTGAAACTTGAGGTTTGGGGTTCTGACTATGAGATGAACATCCAGTAAAAATTTGAACCTTGTATGTTGATGTTAAAGAGGAAATGAATTGCTCTTATTATATAGATAAAAAAACTTATTTGCAGAAACATATCGACATCCATCGGAAACTTGGAGCTTCCAGGAATTCAAAGTCGTTGCAATTATTTCAAAACTATTTATGACAATGGCAACTGGAGCAGCCATAATTGGGGCTGTAGCATTACTATCCATTGATTTCAGTCCATGTGTGTATTTATTAAAAATGTTGCACATTGACTTTGTAATAGTAAGATTAGTATGGATCCCATTACTGGCACTTATGGTTTTGCAAATGCTGTTTCCGCTACTTATGATGATAGTCATGGCAATAACTTATGCCATGATGATTTTATTTTGGCTTAACCTCGTCACAAACAACAATGAGAAAAAACGGAACACCGAGAGTTACTTAGCCACAAGATCATACTTCAACCGTGCACCTTTAACTAGTTTGCGGGTTTACAATGCTTTCAGCGTCCTTACCATAGATGCAAATTATTTTTTAGTCGCTCGAGGTTCACCGCTAATGCTTTTTTCAGCAGGTTTATTAAGTATTTTATGCAATTTTGGGTGCATAAAATTGTATAAGGTAATGCCCCTACGTGCATATCTGTTTCTACCATTGATGAGCATAGCCCTATTTATTGTCGAAGCTGTTGTAGTTCCTATGGTTAGTTTAGTCCACACAAAATCACTCAATTTTATCCAAGGCTGCAAGAGAAACGGAAATCCAACATTTCGAAGAATGTTAAGAAGCTGCAGGCCAATGAAATATGACGTTGGTCCATTTTTCTATTTGCAAAGATCCACAACGTTTTCATTTTTGGAAGTTGTAGCAATACACACAATGAATATGATACTTTCTGTCAATATAATTAAAGTATTTAGTTAGTTTGCTATTCTATAATATTATAAGTTTTGGTTTGGAAACATTTCTCAATATTCTCGATCGATTCTGTTAATATATTTATGATTGAAAATTAATGATTAACCATATAAATGTTTTGCTACTTATAAATTAAGCTATTTTTTAGCCATTTTAGTTATTTTTAATCTCTGTATCTATCCTATTTTACTCAATATATTTCTGTTCAAATTTCGGCCCTTTGGGATGCTATGTAACTGTTTTAAAATAAAACTTATGCCAATACTAAAAATGCGCATAATAATTTACGGTACACAACACCATGCGTATTATATGCGTCGTAGATATAGTGAGAGGACATGGGATTCAACGTGACAGACTAGGCTACTACTGGTGTTTCATTTCATAACTTGGGATTTAAGAGGACGGCTTGCCAGGCTCTGAGAAGACGGTCAATACCTTTATAAAGCAGTTACCCTAATGCGAAAAGTTATTTTGAAGAGGTTAAGCCCATTTGGATGTATGTTTTAATCGGAATGATAACTTGCAAAAGTTTATTTTCATTACTCAAAACCAAGTTATTATTATTGAAGGTCAGTTATTATTTGATATTCACAAATTATTATATGAGTGACTATTAGTGACATTGTTCAAGGGTCAGAACTATACACGCATAATTTCAGTATTCCATAAAAATGATAGAAATAAAGTCATACGACTCTTGGGAAAAACTTGTCGTATATTGAAGGTCTTCATCAAATTTAATTTTAAAGCTCTCCATAATCATGGTATAGTAGACTATTGGGTACGTTATATTATTGCTGGAACCCTAGTATCAGGGAACAAAAAAGGTACTCCTATTTTACAAAAAAGGTAAAACAAAAGCAAGTACTACTTTTTTTCTAAAAAAAGTAAAAAGGTAAAAAAGGACTGCTTTTAAAAAATCGTACTCCTACCTTTTTTATAAAAAAGGCAAAAAAGGTCCTTTTTTATTCCCTGCCTAGAATATAGTAGCTCATGTCCTAATCCTAACGTATTTCATTGGAATGCTAGGTTTAGGTTAAGCTACGTTTGCCTATCACAGCCCAAAGTGTTGGATGGATGACATGCCGACCGAATTGTCCTCGGGCCCGGCCAAACTAAGTTTTTAACATATTCAGACTGTTGTTTTGACAATTCCTAGTGCTGTATGCATAATTTATCTAGGTGGAAGACTCCAAGTAGCCAACCCGGTGCAAGCACTAAATAAGTAAATTACTTGGGACCCCGACTTCCGGCTAGGAGAATAATTGTATTTCTCTCCTTACAACTAAAGCCGACAAAGTATAATGCAATATTACTTGATGTTACAGTCTCTGAGAAATATGTTGAATGCTGCCTGCACACACGATTTTCAAAGGAATAGAATTTCTTATTGCTTTGCATTCTTGCTTCATTGCAGGGCTACTTAGAAGCAAACGAAATACTTTTAGGAATTGGGAAATTCCTAACACGAATATATAGAATATATTATGCATACACTAGCCAGTGCTCATAGGGACCATGCTCTGTAATAAATAAATAATAAATAAAGCTTTAGTGATGTTCTGCAAATTCACTTCTTACTACTGTGTACAAGTTAAATTGGTGGAAGCTCAATTTGGCAAAATTCAATTTGGCAAAAAAAAATTTTTTTCTCAAATTTAACGCCTTGGATAATTTGGCCAAATGCGATAAAATGTCCAGGATAATTTGGCATTTGGCAAAATGTGATTTTTAAACGTGTATAAAAGTAATATTGAATTGAATATATCCCAAATTTATTTCTTTGAATGTACCAATAAAATATTTGGACACTCGAAATCAAACTGTCCGGAAGTCTTGCTTCCTAACCTTTGCTTTTGTCTTTTTGAATAGAAAATAAACAAATATCGAAAATGCTTAACAATGATCACAAAAAAACAATAATATATCCAACAAATTCCTTAAATTGACAATAATAAATAACTTTATGTTGAGAGTATTGATTTTATTGCAATGAATTATTTTTACCAGTTCCTTAGATAAACATACGCCTGCTGGTTGAACATTAATTACACTTACACTAATTCAAAATTGGAACAGTTTTAAGAACAAAATTAACGCGTATTTGCAGTGCTGAGATACCGTATTTCCACAACATGTTTAAGCAAGTTAATTTACTTATTACATTTCAAAATCTCCTTAAGCCTATAAATAACTACATAATATTATAATGTTTACATTCAAACTAAAAAAGACTAAAATGCGATATTTATTATGTATCTTTGCACTTTTATTTTCGTGATGACAGTATATTTTCTCCTGTATGAATTCTGCAATGTACTGCGAGCATAGATTTAAATTCATTTCCACAACTTCACATCCTATACCTTTCCACCAATATTATATGAACTCTTTTTTTATGATTAGATAGGGTGACTAACTGTTTAAATCCATAGCCACAGACGTCACACGTATAGGGCTTTTCACCAGTATGAACTCTAACATGGACGTTCAAAGTACTATCAGCAAATCTTTTTCCACAAAGTCCACACTTATAAGGTTTTTCGCCAGTGTGGACCATTGTATGTATATCCAGATGTTGTTGTCGTTTAAATCTCTTGTCACAAAGTTCACACTTATAAGGTTTTTCGCCAGTGTGGATCCTTCCATGCCTTTTCAAAGTACTTTGTTGGACAAATCCCTTTCCACAAACGTCACAAATGAAGGAGGGCTTTTCAGTAGTGTGAATCATAGCATGTCTAGTCAAATTAATTTTCTGGGTAAATCCCTTTTCACAACATTCACACTTATAAGGTTTTTCGCCAGTGTGGACCCTTATATGTACCTTCAGATTTTGGTGCCGTTTAAATCTCTTCCCACAAAAGTCACAATTATAAGGTCGTTCTTCCGAGTGGACTTTTCCATGCTTTATCAGATTTAATTGCTGGCTAAATCCCTTCTCCTTTCGCCCTAGTTTTCTACTTTCGTTGGGGAGATATTTCTTCGAATAATTTTGCTTTGAATGAGTTTGTGGAAGATCCGCTCGTAATTCTTGATGTTCTTTGGATTTAACTTGGTACTGAACACTTTTGCTGTCGGATTCAATCAAATGACTGGACTGGTTGCCTGTATGACTAGTTGCATCACAGATAGTCACTGATGTAGTAGCCTTTGCAGTATTTTTTTCCAACGATATCTGCTTATTGGACAACGACCTAAAATTCATAGTTGAAATATGACAATTTTGGGATGATTCCTTAAAGCTTGAAACATATAATACATAATTTAGTAATTTATAGGAACTTTAATCAATGAAATTTTAAAGAAATAATTCAATTTACCGGTGACTTGCAGTTGCATCAACAATTTTAAAGCTGCCCTCGGAAGCTTGTTTAGTCACGACATTTTGCATGTTAATTTGATCATCTTTAACTCTGAAATTATCTTGCTTTTCTTTCATGTAAATTTTCCGCAATTATCCATTTCTGCAGAAATGTGGTCACATTACAATGATTAATTGGCAAGTGGGGAATTTTTTATGGATAATCTTCATGAATTATTCAAAACATGTAATTTAAATAGCTTAATAAGTACTTACCATAAAGTTTTAAACTAGGATTTTCGTTGATTTTCTCTCCAGTGGTGGCAGTAGAAACCCCTGAAATCTGTTTTGTCTTTTCAGTAAATAAATCTGCATCACTGTCTTCCGTTGTATTGCTTATTTCATGACCACCATCAATCGAATCAACTTCATCCCTGTCGACTTTTATTTGTTCAAATGTCACATCCACTGTGCCTACATTTATATCTGACGAAGGAATGATCAATGGATCCGGAAGTTCCTCATCATAAATAGCTGCAGTCATTTCGTTTAGGGAATCTTCTGTTGAGGTTGGTTCAGGGACATCAGAATATTTATTTCCAAAGTCGAAATTTGGCAAACCAGAAACGTCCAATTCGAATAATTGTTTCCCTGACTTAATATAGGCCGGTCTATTTTCGCCATTATCGTTACTTGAAATTTTTCCGCGACGATGGAGAATTTCCTGTGATCGAATAAAAGCTAAATCTGAAATTCTTTTTTGATAAAACTCCAACTGGTCATTAAGACCGATCAATTCCACAGCAGATTCGCGACATTTTGGACATATTGGCAATTTATCCCAACTAGAATGACGCATTGATGACAATTCTTGTGTTACTGACGGGTGCAAATATTTGCAACAGACTTCGGGCAACTTTTGAGTGTCATCACAGGATACACTTTCTTCTTCGAATTCATTGTAACATAGAACACAATGTTTTGATGTGTTCATTTTTCAATGGTTTTAGTCTATTCAGTGTTCAATGGTGTAGTTTTGAAGATTCTACCTGGACAAATCAAAATACAAAAAAATGTTTAAAAGGTGGCCATTTTCAGGATAAGTGTATATAGATATAGCTAACGAATGTAAAAATTAAAGTCCCACGACTCCTCCTCTTCCTCTATGATGTAGCGATTGATTGCAACGGTGACAACACTAGTAAATAAAAACCTATTAGTTTCCACTTTACTGTTAATATTTTCCGTTCCCAGTTGGGTGCATTTACAACAGGACCCAAGTCCTGTTATAAATAAAGCTAGTGTGTATTCTGGGGCAATATTGTACGATGGGTAGAATGTATTTCAGATACATAGATTATTATGTTAATTCCAATGGACCTTTTCATGCTTTCTCATTAGGTGGGCCAGGGCCAGAGGTACAGATTTTACGTTACATTGATATAGTCAAAAATATTCCAAAACTTAGCCTTACTACGGCCTAGGGTCAACCTTTTGTTTAGAAAGAGAATTTGGATATTGGCAAATTACTCCGGTTACCCACCACATTTTTGACTCGGACACTTTTAATCACCATTATACATACTCCATCACTGGACAATGGACCATTTTAAGGCCGAGTTAGCCTTAATTAGCAATATAGTGTCAAGAGTTTTTTATTGTAATTTTAGCTCATCACCTGAGTAAGCGAGCTTATAGAACCGCACAGTCTCTCCCTACGTCCGTCCTTCTGTCCTCACAATAGCTTTCGAATGCAAAGACGGATATTGACCAAACTTGGCAAAAACGATGCCTATGAACCACTGACGATCCCTATTGATTTTGGGACAAATCAGTCCGTTGGTTGCTGAGATACCGCGCGCTCACTTTGTTTCATTTTGATAGTCAAAGTAGAAAATGGGTATTAAAAAGTTCAATTGCGTTTCATATAAATTGTTTGCGGAAAATATTTCCCTCAGCTTCTACCAATTTAAGATTTATTTTGATAGTCAAATATAACTTATTTTAAAACCTTTTGATTTTGATAGTCAATTAATTATGATCAATATTATTCTAATTTGAATTACTGTAGATTTTAGTAATCGACAGGCACATATCTAAACATTTGGTCAAGGCGGGCGCAACCAATAATGATGTTAAAAATAAGACATATTTGCGCGAAGCGCGAAACTTTTTTCAATTTTTGGCCTTTTTTGGAAAAAATCCTCTTTTTCTCAGATTTGAGGGGGAGCGCTGCACCCCCCCCCCTCACTGGATACGTGCTTGGTAATCCAAATAGACCTATTTCTACTATCATTCTACCAAAAATGTGCACATGGTCGCCTTTACTCAGGCGAGCTTCTGTTACGGTTTCCGCGTAGGTTTTGTTCTCTACTCCTGTACTCGAAAAAGAGTATTTGAACGTGAGTAGTGAGTAGCGTCTACTCCTTTTTGGCAACAGTCCATACTCCATACTCATTTCCAAGCACGTCCTTGGACGCGTCCAGTGGGGGAGGGAGTCTTGCGCCCCTCTCAAAGTAACGTTACCTTATACCTCACCCAAGCTGGAAAACATGTGTTGGGCCATCATCGGCAAATCAATGGCCATGTATTTTTCGATGTCTTTAAACTAAATCACATATATAGAACACGAATATTAGGGTGGTCCCAAAATAGGAGAAGCTTACGTGTTCTCAGCCAATAGAATGTCACGCTCCATTCGGGGGCGTGAATAATTTGCGGAGCTAAAGTGTGGAAAGTAGTCAGTGGGCGGGGCCTGTTACACTGGAAATTAAAATTTTTTCGATGCAGATCCTAGTTAGTAGTAAGATGAAATTTTAGAATATTTTTTGACTATTGGAGTAACTCATTGAGCATACTAAATTATACCATTATTGTATATCGTATATCATATCATTTTGATGATCGACATTATATTCATCCAAAAATGTACCACACAAGAAAATCGCGTAAGAACTTTAGACAGAATTCCAAGAGTTGTAAAACAATTTCAATTTTTACATGTATTTTGATGATCATCAGAGATTTCGAAATCTGCGGTACCGGGAGCTTAAAGTCCTGGTGCATACAAACGTAAATGATCTCTTGACTATGATATTCCTGATATTTTTTTGGGAAAGTGCTAAAGGATCCGAGATCGCTGATCCAACACCCATAAAGTAAATTCAATAAAGATTCATCGAAACTTATTCTAGAGGTTATATTTTGAAAATATCACAATTTTGTCTTTGATAGGAAGATACAAGGATCACAAAATGCAAATACAGGATTATGTATCAATTTCAAGTTTCAAACGACTTCACATTTTTATCAAGCCAGTGACAAAAATGTGAAGTTTTCGGTTGGGTTGCTGCAAACGGGACACAGCAAGCAAAAATTTTCTAAGTTTTTTCCCAATGGAAAAACGTACCCAAATTTTTCTAAGTTCTTTTTCCAATGTAAGAATGACGAATTTAGTCTTCAGTGTGTAATCAGTTTTTAAGCCACCCGTCACTATTTTTGCCTTTTTTCTAACCTAACCTAACCTAATAAAAATGAATATAATAAATGTTGGGTTGTTTCAATTTTATTAGGTTAGGTCAAAAAAGAAGCAAATAGTGACTAGATTTGAAAATACTTAGAAATTTGTTGCCTTATTTTTGCATTGGGAAAAAAACTTGGTTACTGCGTCCCGTTTGCAGCAACCCAACCAGTAATCTCAGATCCTTTAAGTCTTTCCCAAAAAAGTACGAATTTTAGCGATTCCCATTTACCCTCTATGATAATTTTTGCTGGTTACCTAGCAGCGTCCTCATTTATGGCAAAAACAGTCTTTTGAAATCTGCGCCAATCTGCCTTAAACGGCGCAAAATTTGATGTACAGAATCGAAAACTGAGTCACTTTTTTGAGAATCTAACTTTTATTAAACCAATTCAAAATTCAAAACATCAATGTAAATGGCCAAATTGAATTTTCCCGCACATGTAGTAATAGAAACCTTGAGCGCACTAAAAGCTGGAAAAAGGGTAATTCCAGCTAGCCGCATCCGAAAGTCTAGGTAGCCGTAGCCGAAGTACCAGCTAGCCGAATTAGGAGTAAAAATTAGGAGTAAAATTAGCAGTCTTATAGGTCTAGCCCATTCAGGTAATGTGTGGTATGCTCTCTTCCGACCCACGACTTGTGTACCTGACGTTGTTAGTCGTTAAATAGAGACTGTACTGTACACGGACGGGTGATAAGAGCATGGAAATGAGGATAGCCCAAAGCAAGTGCCGGCGGGCATTCATTTCTCTAGGACTAATGTCCAGCCAAGTGGCTTGCAACCACATGCATTGACATCTGTATCACCCAGGTTAATTTTAGGATAAGGATTTAGGTAGCTTTTTACTGCACTTAGGGAACTTAATCCGCCCATTTCCATAATATCCATGGATAGTATTCCCGTACTGTTCCTGAACTTCACCGAGCCAGAATACTACCCAAGCTAGCAACCACTGGGAAGACCTATGTCATATTGGTCTAAGCAGTAATCGAAAGTACGATCAGCTAGCAGAGAGTCCGAGGACACTCCACCATTCTGAGCTGACTAGCTCCGAAGGTAGAAGAATCCGAAGGTATCAGCTAGCCGAAGCCGAAGAATGTACCAGGTAGCCGAAGTTCCAGCTAGCCGAAATCAGAATGTCCAGCTAGCCAAAGCCGAAGTACCAACTAGACTTCTCGAAGGTCCAGCTACCCGAAGCCGACGGGTTAAGTCAATCTACCCGAGACCGAAGTACCAGCCACCCGAAGCCGAAGTACCAGCTACCCGAAGCCGAAGTACCAGCCACCCGAAGCCGAAGTACCAGCTGTAGCCGAAGTACCAGCTACCCGAAGGTCCAGCTACCCGCAGCCGAATTACCAGCTACCCGCAGCCGAATTACCAGCTACTCGAAGCCGAAGGTCCAGCTACCCGCAGCCGAATGTCCAGCTACACGAAGCCGAAGGTCCAGCTACCCGACGCTCATAATTTCCACTTTTCTGTGTTCCTGGTGTAACTACTTTTTGATGTGGCAGAAGTGCCCGCGTGGGTTTAAATGTGTTTGCAATGAGCGAGTACGGCTCGTCCTATCTACCCGACAGCCAACTACTGGACACCCAAAACCTTCACACCCGACGCCCGACAGTGGCCAAATACTTCCCGCCCGACACCCGACAGCTATCTACCCGACACCCGATGCCTTCCCACCAGACGCCCGACAGTGGCCAAATCCTTCCCACCACATACCCGACAGCTAACTCAAGGACGTATTTAGGGATGGGCTTTACGGGCTGAAGCCCCCCCCGAAATCCAAGAAAAAGGGAATTTTTTTCTCAAAATAACAAAAAATTTCGCGCTCCGCGCGATTATTTGCCATTTTTAGGCCATTTTTGACTCATTTCCATCAACAAATGCCAAAAATTTTCGCGCTACGCGCGAATATATATACTTAAAATATCTAGTGAAAATTTAGCCCCCTCCGAAACTCAGTTCTGCATACGTGCTTGAGCTAACTACCCAACACCCGATACCCAACCAACCGACACCCAACAACTGACGCCCTTCTACCCGACATTTACATTTTTTTGAAACTTAAAGTTTTATCATGTAAATTATTTTGTTTATGAGAGTGGCTATGAAACTATGTCTGTCTAAGTGTTTCCCATATTTTTTGGAGGCCTAAATTTAACTTGAGTTGGGAAATCGGATTGTCAGAGACCTTAGAGTCTAAAGCTTAGTCTATTTGACAATTTTGGCTAGTTGATTAAAATAAATGGCCGAGTAAAATAATTGCTGTTGTTGTTAGGACTGTGTACCCAAAAATTGTGGTGCAATGTTTTTGGCTATACATTTCGCAAAAAGAGAGTCACATCTATCATAAAAAATCGTTTGGGTAATGTAGAGCCCAAAACTAGGTAGGTTGACGGGTCTGGGACCAACTTTAATTTCCACAATTTTTCAATGTTATATAATGCAAGTCAAATAGTCCCAAACTGTCAAGTAGCCAAAATTGTCAAATAGCCTAAGCTTTAGACTCTAAGGTCTCTGACAATCCGATCTCCCAACTCAAGTTAGATTTAGGCCTCCAAGAAATATGGAAAACACTTAGACAGACATAGTTTCATAGCCACGCTCATAAACAAAATAATTTACATGATAAAACTTTAAGTTTAAAAAAATGTATATGTCGGGTAGAAAGGCGTCAGTTGTCGGGTGGGAAGGCGTCGGGTGTCGGTTGGTTGGGCATCGGGTGTTTGGTAGTTAGCTGTCGGGTATGTGGTGGGAAGGATTTGGCCACTGTCGGGCGTCTGGTGGGAAGGCATCGGGTGTCGGGTAAATAGCTGTCGGGTGTCGGGCGTGAAGTATTTGGCCACTGTCGGGCGTCGGGTAGGAGGGTATAACTGGGAAAAATAAAATGGGAGGGACTGTGCGATTCTATAAGCTAACTTATTCAGGCGAGCGAAAAAGGCTACGTAAAATATAAATAAACTAGGCGGTCACAGGACCCAGGTCCTGTCGTACATGGGGCTAGTGCTTCTACAAACAATTTTGTAGGAACTGGTTTGCAGTAGGCCAATTACACCAGTATTCAGATGGGTTCAACACTAATATAATGTATAGCCGGTCTCAGGCCCCAGGCCCTGTTATAAATAAAGCTAGTGTTTATTCCGGGGCATAAATTGTACGATTATTAGAATGCGTCTAAGAGATACACAGATTTTTTATATTAACTCCGATTGATCTTCCCACGGTTTCTCATTTGGTGAGACGGTAGGTAGAGATTTTACATTATTAGAGTCTTCGCCTTAGTACGACCTAGAGTCAACTTTTTGTTTTGAAATATAATTGTGAGTACTGGCAACTTACTCCAGTCACCTCTTATGATCACATACTTGATTCGAGGTTTACGGTACTCAAACCATAACCTTTGTTATATACTGCCACTAATTGATAATGGACCATTTTGAGGTCAAGTTAGCCTTAATTGGCAATGTAGTGTCAAGTAGTTAAATAGAAAACTGAATAATTTTCATTGTTACTTTTTGGTCCCATAAGAGAGTTTAAACTTTTATATTATGTGACTTTTCGAGCTGATCCAGTTATTTTTTAATTCCATTCCTGTCTCAGTGCTCACTTTTTGAAAATCTGACTTTTTTAAAGCATTTAAAGTAGAGATATCAAAAACCCAACCACTATATTTTGTTCGTGAATATTCCACGAGTCCATAATTGCAAGACCCATAAAAATCAAATACCTATTTTGAGAACAATTAAACCGTATGTAAAGACAAATTTTAAATTCAATATAGTTCAATGTAGGTTGACACTAAACGTTAATCATAGAATATTCGAGCGCATAAGTGAACACAACGTAAATTAGAACTATATTTTATTCATTACGCTGCCAAATTTCTTCCCTTGAGGTAGGGAAATAGTCGGACAGGTTAACTTGAGGTTTCGACTTGAACAACAATTGAGTCCCATTTCGGCAATAAATTGAGGAAATTATGTTTATTTTGTTAGTAATTAACTGTGATGAGCGTCCTCAATTGAAAAATGAGACAAAAATGCTGTACATATTGTGGTGTAAAAAGTGAAGTATTTTCAGACAATATTACACAGTTCTAATTTTACAGTTTCCAACAAATATCTAGAACATGTTTTGTTTCTTTATTTTTCAATGAAACTATTGGTTGTGAAATTGAGAAATATCATAATTCAATGTAAATGGATCAATTATAATTTTCCCGCACATGAAATAATGAGATCCTTGAGAGCACTCAGCACTGAAAGTTGGAAAAATTTGTATACAGAATGCATGCACTACTTCTGTTATGAAATATATGAATATTAGAGACAATATCAACAAATTGTTACATTCAACGCGCATGAACCAGTCTACGTTTATCATATAGAGTGATGATAGTTGTGTATTGTGTTAGTCAATTCTGGTGGACGTGCGCAAAATTTTGTATCTTTCGAAACCAAATCAAATTTTGATACCTAAACGTTTCGAAATTACAGTAATGCAGTGGCACGAAAATCTCTTGATACAAACATACAAACCTACACGGGTACACATACGGAATTATCTATCTGCATGTCCCACTTTACTCTTATAAGAAGAGATGGACCAACAAATGGTCAAGTCTGCCTTATCGGCAACGGCAATGGACCAACAAATGGTCAAGTCTGCCTTATTTGGCAAAGAGCCGTTAAAACGGTCAAATAAATGTTTTATGATAGTAATAATGTGAAGAATTTTTAGTCGACTCTATCATATTTTATATATAGAATCCCAAAAGTCAATGAGTCACAATAGCACAACAAAACTTCAAGATGCGAGTGAAAATTAATAAGTACAACAAACGGTATACTTAATTGAAGGAAAAAGTTTCTACTACCACGTCACACAACGGTGTATTTAAATTTAATAATTTTATCATACTTTGCCTTTAAAACGCGCAAGCGTGTATGCATATATTAAGCAAGAGACCATTCTGTTTTGAAACGTTATGGCTTGCCCTATTCTCATAAATACATATAGACACATACAAACATACGTACATACAAATGTTTTTAATAATGTACCCCAAGGCAGTTGACCCGAAGTCCACTGTAATCAAAGTGCCTTTGTCAGGTAACTTCGGAAGGCATCCGACAAATGCACATTGCGTGTGGTGGACATCGGGTAAACTGCTTTGGGGTACATTATTAAAAACATTAGTTATTCAATACGCGTGCGCCAGTTCATCTTTATACTTTAGTCATGATATGTTTCTAATTTTATCTAATGAATGTTGAAATGTGAATTATTTACTTATCTAAAAATAAACTGCCTCCGATTCAAAAGGTTACAAATAAATTTGTGCCTCGGTCTTTACTGGTGTATTGCAAAACGAATGTTTATATTACTAATATGGGTAAACGGTTCATAATGATGAGACTCTGTTGATGCACGCAAGTTACGTAAGTTTTAATATTTGTGTGCATTGTATTGTGTGCATAATAATCATGTATCGTATTGCAAAATGTTGCTAAAATCCTCCCATCTGGGGAATCATTATTGTTATATGTTATTGTCATTATTAGAGATTAATGTTATAGTAATAACCAATCAGATTGCTGGATGTCAAAAAATATCGACCAATAAGAGTGCGTATTCAGGTACAACTCCCAAATACTCCCAAATAGCCAGTACCACGCTCGGCTGAAACTATCAGTAATATAAAAGTTAAAATGCCTTACAAGGTAAAGGCATAGGGAGATATTCTCCGATTTTACACCCAATTCGAATTCTACCCATACTGCCACAGAGATGTAAGTAGTAAGCAAGGGCGTATCAAGAAATCAAATTAAGGGGGTGCTTAAATATACCAGCATATTTTTCTTATGTATAAAACTACTTTTTATCAATTTTTGAGAATTATCTAGTTTGTTTATGGGAAATTAAGGGGGGGCTTAAGCACCCTAGCACGCCCCCCTAAATACGTCCTTGGTAGTAAGTACCCAAGTCGAAAATAACCATGGTTATATTGTTTGTTTGCCTACTTCTTGCGGTAGTAAGTAGAATACGAATTGGGTGCAAAAATCTAGGAAAATGTCTCCACCTGTCAAACTAATCAATATACTGGTGTGTTAGGTGAAAAGTCAATAGGATGTTTTGCTCTCTTTCTGCAGCCAGTTTGAATAATAAAATTAATAAGACCCAAGAGGGATCGGTGGATATATCCACGATCACGGGCTCTTTCCCAACTAAAAGAAACTGAATGCTCTCAAACCTTAAACTGGCTGCAGAAAGAGGCTGAATTGGCTATTGACATCACCTTACGTTCGATCCATCTTAATACCGGTAATCAACTCCAAACTAAATAAATAATTACTCTTATACTGTCATCATATCAATAATTATGAGTCACTTCACCGTCTTTGAAAGAGAAGGACCCAGTCTTTCACGGCTAACTAGCAAAATTTTTGCATTTGCAACTAACATTGCTAGGGGGCCAGCTGAATATTTTTAACCCTAGGGGTCCATTTCTTGAGTGGTTGGTTTCCTGGCCTGCCGAAGGGCGGTCGATTTTCAAAGGAATTGTACCAAGGCTGGTCTGTGGCCGGCCGAATTTTGATAGCTATAAAAGTAACAAGGCCAGGCCGATAAGCTTTTCAAAAACAAATGGCGATGGCCAGGTCGAAAAAGTTTGTGCCCAGCTCTGATGTGCATGCCGATAGTGACTGTGCTAATGAATATTATGCGTAAAAGTATCATGACTATAGTATAAACACAAACTGGCGACCTCGAAGCAGTTTACCCGAAGTCCACTATTAGCAAAGTGTCTTTGTCGGGTAACTTCGGAAGGCATCCGACATAGGTACATTAGGTGCTTACGTGTGTTGGACTTCGGGTAAACTGCTTTGGGGTACATTATCGAAAACATTTGCTACAGCGCCGTGCGGTTATTTACTAATTTACAAAATTTATTAGCAACGCAGTTTGGTTTATTTGCTAAAGATGCTAAATTCCATCCAGATGTAACTTGATTTACACGTTTGCGCGTTTTAACAGCAAAGTAAGATAACATTATTAAATTTAAATACACTGTTGTGTTACGTGGAAGTAGAAACTTCTTTCAATTAGGTATACCGTGTTTTGTATCATATGTTAGGTTTATTCAAAACAATTTATCTGATTGTATATATGGTTTTACTCCTTTCTGTCTATTTGGAAATCTCTGCTGACGATAACTTTCGAGCAGCTTAAACTTCAAACAGTTGAAAATTTAAACAGTCTCGCTCAAAAGCTAGTCTGTTCAAGTTTTCAATGTACAATTCACAGGTAAATATGGAGACCAAGTTCTTAAATGGGCACAATCCCTGAGTGGGGGAGAATTCAAAAATTAAAAATAGCTAAAAATCGACGCAACTGCTACTAAAAAAATATAATTTTTTCATTGGCATGTAGTCTCCACCTCCCTGCCCCTTCCAAAAATACAAATTTTCAATCGATATGACTGTAGTGTAGTCTCTTGCAACATGATCTAGTACTATTACACATTAAAATATGAATATCACGATTACAGCTATTTGTGAGACAAGCCAGATGGAAATCATCACTACGCCGAAATTGAGACAAAAGTTGGTTGGTAATCAATGCATTACAAAGCACAAGAAGTACGCAGCATAAAATGAGACAAATGAATGTAAATGCATACTGCACACCTTTTCAATTGGGCATTATGAACAGGTGAGAAAACGTGGTTGTAGTTTTCCGGGTAGAAATGTTCTGAGTACTACGTGGAAGTGACAAAATGCCATGTCATAAATCATAAAATGTAATATTTAACTCAGTGTAAAGTAAAACTATAAAGACTAAATCGATTGGTTGCTTGGTTTGATTTATGAAAGGAGCAGCGATGGAGCTGAAGTTAAGCGCAGAGCACCTTGACTTAGTTCATAGCCGCGAACTCCTTACACATTCAAATTCGTACAACTTTTAAGAAAATTAGAAAATATTCATCTTCAATTTAAATTGTTTCTAAGCATAAATTGGAAACAAATAGACGGAAAAGCTAGTCATTTTATTGGTTTTCTTTCTCATTTATGATTTAAGTTACCATTGATACTAGCAACTTACTAGTCAACTAGCTTGTCAATAATTACATAATTACATTACAAGGCAAAGGCAAGCCCACTATACTACATATTATTATGACGTATATTTATTTTTTTATTTAAAAGATACACCCAACATATTAACAAAAGTGTGAATCAGCTTGTATGAATTCAGAATTAGTAATAATATAATATAAGATTTGTGCCTTTTTCAATACAATATCGTTCACCTTTGTCAATATCTTTGACGTCATAGGTTATTGTTTGCATTGTAATTAGTTTAGTGAGTAAATATTATCAATTTAAATGGCTTCAAATTTTAATAGTACATCAAAATGTGAAAGAAATGTGACAGGTTACTTTTAAGTTTCATCCCGTAAACAGTAAATAGCATTGTAACCGGCTAAAAAAGAGTTTACCCTAAAAAAGGATAGACTCCAACTAAAAATGAATGTCTTCTTCTATTCCATTTATTATTTACACAATTCACATTATTAGTGACACAAATCCCGGTAATAATTGTGTTTATATTTCCATTTAGGTTGGAGACTGGAAGAAAGCTTGGAGTATTACCTGGTATTCAATTTTTCAAGTTTTATGGACAACCTGGTTTAAATATTATCAAAATGGAAGCTGCTGATGAAGCTAGTTTGGAGACTACCAAAACGGAAGGTGCAGATGAAGCTGGTTTAAAGGTTACTACAATAAAAGCAGCAGACGAAGTTGGTTTGGATTCTGCAGAAGACGCTGGTTTGAATTTTGCAGAGGACGCTGGTTTGAATTTTACAGAGGAGGCTGGGTTGAATTTTATAGAGGAGGCTGGTTTGAATTTTACAGAGGAGGCTGGTTTGAATTTTGCAGAAGACGCTGGTTTGAATTCTGCAGATGAAGCTGTTTTGAATTCTGTAGAAGACGCTGGGTTGAATTCTGCAGATGAAGCTGGTTTGAATTCTACAGAAGACGCTGGATTGAATTCTGCAGATGAAGCTGGTTTGAATTCTGCAGAAGACGCTGGATTGAATTCTGCAGAAGACGCTGGATTGAATTCTGCAGATGAAGCTGGTTTGAATTCTGCAGATGAAGCTGGTTTGAGGACCATTAACACTGAAGTTCCCGATGAAACTTGTTTGGAAGTTCCAAATAATGCGGGTTTGAAGACTATCAAAATGGAAATTCCAGATATTGAAGTCGCTGATAAAAAAACACCAATAGTGTGGGTCGAAGAAATTTCAAGGAAAGAAGGCCAAGCTCCCATATGGACCATTACAGAATTAGATACTACAATACGCCGACTTCCTAGATACAAATGTATTTTAGCAGTGACTTATAAGGGTCAAGATCTCGTGGGTATGATTTTTCAACCATTTTATTGTCTAACTTATCAGTCTGGAAACTTCTAGATTGTCGTAATTAGTAATTAGGCAGTATGATAGTTTCCGTTTTCTTATGAGAGTGGGACTACCAGGAGCAGTATAAACGTCATTTAAAATGTAGTGTTAAGGTTTAGGCTTAAACTAAAGGGCAGTCTCGTATGGTTTTTTTGTTTCTTGGGCGTTTTGGCCTTCAATGTGAATGTCAATGTCAAAGCAGATTTTTAGTTTTGTATTTATTTTCCGAGACGCCAAAATTTAATGATTTTAATTTGTTTTGATTTAATATTTTAGCTGAAGTTGAAGCTTGCAGCAAGAAGGAAGCAAAGAACGCGGCTGCGAGAGCTATGCTAAACGATGGGATGAAATTAACGGCTAAAGATTATGTAGAAATTAATCGTCGAGGTCGCCGAGGTGTTAAACGTGGCCTACGTGTCGCTCAGATCCCACCAGAAGAACCTGAAAAAATACAAGTAATCGATACTTCCGAAGAAGACGAAGGAATTATCGTTGATGATGCTGATGTTGGACCAAATATTGTAGGAGAATTGATTGAATACTGTCACAAATTGCAGTGGGATGACCCTGTGTACAAAGTAAGAGACTAAATCGAAACATTGTAAATATTTATTTCAGAAATACAATTTTCAGCTCTGTTGAATTCATTTTGTTTAATATTAACTATTTGTTAAATAGTATATTCCTTAATACTAGTACAATCTACAACTTAATTGGGCTTAACTTTTAATTAATCTCATTCCGTGAATAATCTTTAATACCGAATCAATTTGCAATTAGGTGAATATATTGTGACTTCAGAATTATAAATTATTTTTTCTTTTAATGCAATTTTTATCCGGTTACTCCGCGAGCGAATAAAGGTTTAGTCAAATGTATAAAAACTGCTACTGCAAGTTTTATTTTCTGACGTTAACTAGATGACAAGAACTGCGGATAAATTTTGCACGTCAATTTTTAATATTTTGAGGTGTATAAAATCTAACAATGTATTCTTTTTAAGGAATTGCCTACTACCGGACCGCCACACTGCCTAACATATAACTTCATGTGTACCATAAATGGGATAGCTAAATCTGAAAAGTCAAAAACAAAAAAACAAGCCAAGAGAAGGGTAGCCTATAAATGGTTGACATTTCTTCAAGGACCAAAACAGAAAATTGATTTCAGCATTGATGAAGGAATAAGTTCATCAGACTTTGAAAGTGGCTCTGGTAATTTAAAATGAGTTTTATAACTATATTATATAATAATTGATATCGATTAATGTCTCCCTTTGGTAAATGCAGAAAACTTTTCATGGATGGCACAACCAGGAGTTCAACAGATACCCTAGTCTCATGGTTTAATTTCTTAACGTTCATTTACTGCCTAAAAAATATCAGAAAGTATTTTTAAGAATCGAAAAGTAAAAAAGGTTTATTTGCAGGCTGCCATGAATTTTGTTAAAATGGACAATAAAAAGTCCTGTATTTAAAATAGTAGACAATTAGCATCCAAAAGCGAAATGGAAACTATTTAAAATAATTGAAACATATTTGACAAGACTTTATAGAAATTGGGGTGTTGTTTGACTGAAACTTTTTCTTACTAAGTTATTTATTACTAGAAATTTTATAGCTGGCTATAATTGTGGAATTATTTATTTATAATATATAGTGTTAATGGCGGGTGACTTTATTTATTGTCTGGTGTGTTTTGTGGAATTATTTATTATTAATATTTATGGTGAATTATCGACAAGAAAGACAAGTTTTTGCGTGTTGACTGTTTTAACATAGCCTTAAAATAAAATAAACACTATAATATATTATATGTCATGTTAACTAAATATGTGTAAATGTTACTAAGCGGTAATCGCCAAAAAATTCATTTGAAATTTTTAATAATCTACAAAAATTGCAAATAGGGAGCAAACAATACAGAGCGACTACATAAATGAGACCTCAAAGTATTTAAATGCAAACCAATATTCCAATTATTCTCGTTTATAGTTTTACGGTTGTGAACTGACGACATACCTTATTGATATTCCAACATCACTCTTGATTCCACCAGTTCGAAATGAAATAAATAGGTAAAGCAGTCAAGCACAGTCGTACATAATTTACAATGGATATCTTTGTGGTTAATTATTAGTATCTAATTAATATTTGATAATTCTATTTATATTTTACTAAAACCGTTCTTTTTTTGTGCTCAATTCTGTTTAAAGATGTTGGTGTGTATTTTTATTTCATGTTGTAAAAGAATGGTAATGTCGTATATTAATAAATAATGGTTTTGTCTGTGGAAAAATTTTCAATGTGTTTATATCAAGATTGTTAAAATCGAAAACATTAAATTTCAACATTTATACATGTTAGATTATAATGCTGCTAGAAATTATAGTTTAGCTAGAAGTTCAGTGTAAATAATTGTCACACTGATCATGTAGGGTAGACCAGTGTCGTTTTAATGCTTATAGTTCCTGATATTTAATGCTGCAACTATTGTTATTTCTCACTCAATAGGATTTAGGTTTACTTCGTCTCTGTAAGATTCCTTCTGAATTCTTAATACTCATAATAATTTTAAGGTATGTAACTATTTATGGTCGTTTAAGCAAAAGCATTCCAGAGCCCATGAAAAAACGGTAAAATTACTTATTTATATTGTTTACTCTCGGAATTACCTGAAAGCTAAGTTATAAAGTTTATTGGAAGCAAATGTATAAAAAATAGTACCAAATATTACAAGTGGCAAATCAGAAGGTTGGATAATTTTTCCTACCGTTACCCAATAATTACAAATTCTGGAGAGTGATATTTAAAATTAAGCTGCATTAGCAGATGATCATAATTAAATATGGTAAGACCACAGAGTACAAAATTTACCACTTTTTTAGCCTTTTTTACCATCACAGTGGTAAAAATGCACTTAATGGTAAAAATGCATTTAATGGTAAAAATGCATTTAATGGTAAAAATGCATTTAATGGTAAAAATGGTAAATTTTAGCGATTGATTAGACAGCAGAGTACAGACACACTATACTTCTTAAAATATAAGTTTTAAAAGTTTATTTTGTGTGAAATATTTCCATTTAGCCCCTTAATCAATTAAATTAATCCTATTTATTTGATTTTACACCAAAAGTTATAAAAGAATGAAGAAAGAAAGATTGTATTTGCTATCGCCCATTTAACATTGATGCTAATTTAATTGCAATTAATTTCTCAATCGGAAGGTGTTAGCACCCCCATTGGTTGAATCCTACTCTGATGAACACTTATCAATTTGTGACAACAATGATCATCTGCTAAGCTATTTCATACTTAGGCACCGAAATTTATTCAAAATTCTAACACGAAATTTAAATGAAACTATTTTTTATCATTTATACCACTTACCACTACTTTTTAGGTAGTGGTATTTAACGTTAAATACCATTAAAAACTACTTACCACTGGTAACATGTAAATAGTATTTTGTACACTGTAAGACCATTCAAACCATTACCCACGTACTGCACGCCCCATTATAGAGGCGTGTAGTATTATAATTGTAATGTAGGAAATGAAAGTAGTAGAGAGGTTAAAGCATTGAGACTGGCATCCAAACAATCTAGAGTGTGACTTGGCTGAACAGCTCTGAAAACTCCATATCTCACACCAAATGCCATTGTGCTTGCAAATACCTTTCGATAATAGTTCTTATTGGTGATTTCCTTGCTTTGTACTAATTCCATTTGTAGTTCTTCCAGGACGCTTGATGAACTCTTCCAGCAGATGGAGAAAGTTATAAATGTCAGTATGAATCCAACAGAACAGCAAGATGCCATCACAGAAAATATCATCACGTTGATTATAAAAGACTCTCCAGCCTTGAGTCTCATTAAAGCAAACATTGGGACAACCGTTGCAATTAAAAAGAAGAAAATTAATACCGGCACAAATGACCTGAGAACACTGTCGTTGAATAACTTGTTCAAAATTCGTAATCCTTTGAGTGCGTGTATTTTTCTGTCCAAATCAGCGTTGCTTTGCCTAAAATGAAAAAATCGTTACACTTTAAATAATTTCGTACAATTATTTTTAAGTAGAAGTATAATATAGGTAAAAATGATGGGAAAAAGTGGAAGAATCATTTTTATTTATTGTATAATATACAGCTTAGAAATTGATTTATATTTTAATTACCTTAATACGTGTAAATAAAATGCTGTTCTAGTTGTATAGACACCCATGTAGATGATGAGATAAGTTCCCAAGGTATTGGCAGGTGCTACTATCAAAACTTGAATTATTGCAGCGAAATTTCCTAAGGCTGTGTTCACCTCTCCAAAAATTTCGACATCTGAAAAAACTGCAGAGAGGCTGTGTATTCCAGGAATGTAATAAAACATGATAACCACGGCAGACCACAAATTAAATGAGTACATTGGTAGCATCAATTTGGATAAAATGATTTCCACAAGAATGTAGATCTTGATATTTTTCTTCCTCCAACCTGAATAAAATGGAAATATTCAAATGTTATTTTGATTTTAACAGCAAAAATATTGACTTTAAAGGAAACAAACTTTTTAGAGTTACCTTCGTTCAAAAGATGATAGCCCTTCATGTTTAACTGATTCAAAACATGAGCCATTTCATTTGCTTTTACTATAACAGTATACGAAGAAAGTGTGAATGTACTGAATGCCATAATAGAAATAAATGCTAGAACTGTATCAACTCGAATATCATCGGATGCTTTCACGGAACGAAAAAGTTGATAGACTTCATACAGTGATAATGCAAATAAAAGTTTTGCAAAAATGTGAATTCCCACTGCTCTTTGAGTACTCTCAAACAATTTGTTTGACTTGTCAAATTTTAAAGGAATTAATCCCATCGAAGAAAAGAAATTGGAATAAATGCCAATCCACTTTAAAGTCTCTGTGCCTGTTACATTTTTGGTATTAAAAAAATTTTGGATTTTAGTTTTAGACAAAGAAATAAATGGCATTCTTGTTTTAGATTTTTATATCCACAACAATTGTAAATAAGTGATTCTAAAAAAACTAAACGAATTTGTTTCTAGCTTTTACATTTTAGGAACAAGATAATGAATTTCTTTATAAAGTTGTGTTTGCTGAGACTACTATGTATGAAATGACAGATACTGAGATACTTGCTATTTAATAAATATCTGCTGTAATTTTAGTGATTCATTTACGTAAATATGTCATGGTACTCTGTTGTTTTCCTTTCTTTACCATATCATCGCATAAAGGTGCTGTCTGATGAATAATGTATTTGCAGACTTGACACTGATATTATATGCAGAACTGCTTCCATAAAGTCCCAACATTAATTTAAGTACTATAGTAATGGCACCATTTCACATCATTAAAATATTAAATTAACATGTCGTTTGTGGAGATAAAATAAATCATATAAGTCGACCAAGTGATCATTTCATGGAATTTGTTATTTATTAACGTTGTCTTGATGCTTATGAAGCATTTTGAACTAAGCTTTCCACAAAACTCAACACACCTTTTAAAGGTACCAACTATAGGATTACTTTGACTGAAAAATTATTTTTGTACGGCCAATACTCGTTTTACATTCAATATAAATATAACAAAATTATATTTTCTGTGGCATTTGCAAATAAATTTAGTGGACCAATACTGCAAGTAATACACTACTATTATTGTGTTAGATATTATAGTTGTTGCCTATTTGCCTTGTAATTAAGAATGAGGGTTTAAAAGTTATTAAAAGTATTGTCATTTTTGCTTTTTACAAGATTGAAGTTAAGGATTGTAATTGATTTTCTTTTCCTAAAACTATGCAACCCCTTCGGAAATTGACTTAGGACAATAACATGAAAAACAGAATAATCTATATAATTATTCCAGGTGGAATTTCCTACCTATAATTATGAAATCCAAAACCTTTCATCACATTAAGTTACAAAGTAAAAATATCTGTCTTAGGTGGCTATAAATAAAATCAAAAATATATGCTGACCTGTTTTAAGTGTTTTATTACACTTCACATAATTATTACTTATTGAGTGTTGATAAGTTACTTTTAGACATGTCTCCATTCTCTAAAATAATTTACTAGATTGATTTATTTCCTTCCAAGGTACTTCCTTATACATTTATATTATTACCTCTTTGCCTTGTTTAAATTCTAACTGCCCATGAATACAATTAATGTAGTCATGGTCTAACCTTAAAACTCTCAGACTAGTTTTAATCGTTACGTCGCTTTTACGACTTAGGCTAGGGGTTATGATGCTGATGCCATTTTAGTTTGAGTTGAGATTGAGTGTAGTTAAGTCTTAAGACGTCGTTGTGTTTGATATAAATCAAGTTGATTATGTTAGCTTAAAGGCTTGAAGTAAATGGTATCTACTTTATCCTATATCTTTTGGTATGCCATAGGTATGAGTCTCATAAGTCCCACCGTGTACCGTTTTTATACAGTGGCAGAAAGTATTATGCAAAAGAAGCCCAAATAAAAACAATGGGAGTGTCAAATAGACACGCATTTATAAGAGTTTTAACACTTGACTGAAGAATAATACCCATAAGTGCTGGAAGTTCGTCATATTAATTACAGTGGCACCAAGACCACTGTCTTTAAAGAAAGCATGGATGTCGAATTTTAAACAGAATATCACAGCATTAGTTGTTGAAACTTTCTTTTGAATTGGGTGTGCTTTTGGCAAATATTTGATTTTATTATGCTACCATTAAATGTGTAGCCTTCGAAGCAAAGGTCTGATATCTTCCATCACGTATACTAAGTTGGGATTATAGCAATTTGTAAATAGGAAGAATTTTCTGTAGTATATAGACTCAACTATTTTATAAACATTTTTGTAGTCTTAATGAAACATTATGTTAAATGGAGCAGACGGTTTCTTTTTTATTGTCAGTATGGCTCTTGTTTAAAGCTATGTCATCGATTATTGATGAAACAAGAGACAATGTAGTCCAAGGTTGCCATTTGTACTCATTTTGCAAGAATAACCCACATTTATAGTGATAGTAAAATAAATAAATTGCATGGCACGGCCCTGCATCGTTTTTATAAAAGATCGTCAAGGATTTAATTTAAAACATGAATTGCTAATTTCTGCAAAATTGGATCTCAAAATGTAATAAATAAATAAGGCCTGTTTCAATTCAAGTTCGCTTTCTAAAAATTCTACTATAGGACTCTATCCACAAATCCATTCACAATCAATTTATAATCCTTGTAGTATTATATATATACTATGTATATAGTATAAATCCTTGTTTTGAGTACAGTCCCGAATTCTCTCTTCCTCATAAAATCACAATCTACTAATCACAAAATTCGTTCTTTAACACTTAATTAAAAATGCGCCAGTCATCGACCAAGTACTTCAACTAGTTAAACTTAACTAAAACTAAATAGCTAAATAAATTAACAGCTTGGTTTGGATTAACCTGTTAAAATCCTCGTTTGACGAAAAGAAAATTTGACAACCCTGCCTGTATGTCTATTCTATGTATACTATTTGTCTGGTTTGACTAAGTAATTTGATGTTTTATTCACATCATCGCATCACAGGACATCAAACTAAAAGTAAACAGTCCTGACCGCATTTGACAAAAATACAACACTATATACTTTATTAAGTTTCGGTTGTACTATGATCGCCAAAATAGCCAAGAACGCTGCCGATACAATACCCTATTCCTATTTATTTTATGGTTGCTACCGCCACAATTTCCAATTGTATTTCCAACGGATGCAGGAGAAAGGACTTTTAACCATTTGGAAGATACAAGACGAATACATTGGACTCGGGTCAATTCCACAATCGGATTTTAAATCGAAATATGAAGAGAGTCGGGTGGTGGGGATCAACTTGGGGATGAAGATTCATACGATTTTTATTTTGTGTGCATATTTATTCCTAGGTCTATTCCTCTCATTCCTTTTCGAACTGTTCTGGCATAGCATCTCGATTAATATTCCCCAATACACCTGTTCCTGATTTAAAATAGCAATAAGGAAAATTAAATATTCAGGAACTAGGCTGCACTCATTCTGCCGTGAATTAAGGAAATGGCGACCCACCCGGAACATAATAGTTGGAAAGTATCGACGAAAATACTTCAGGAAGGTAGTTCCTATTCAGAAATAGGGATGTACCATACATTCGGTTAAGTTAAATTCCAATTTTCCATCACATTTTGTTGAAATAAATACATGCATAATATGGCTACCTGGCTTTATAATAAATACTTTTATTTACCAGCTATAATTTTCCAGGTTTTCAGATTTGATGCAAGATCCACCAGAATATTGGTTTGGTGAATAGGTAACGTGTCAGGTGGCTTTCAGGATTCTGATTATTTAAATACAGCCCAATCCTTTCCTCCTAATACAGAATCAAAATGCATAAAATGTAGCTCAATAAATAAAATATACCATCAAAAATGTGAACCAATATAGAGTTCCCATCTAAGAGACCTTCTGGCCTGGGAAGGTGTTCTCACGTTGAAATATGAAACTTTAGGAAGTCAATCAACTCCATAATAGATGATTTTAAAAAATAATATTTTTAAAAAATAACCCGCCGTTCGGAAGTTATGGCGGGTTTTCTGCCGAGGGGGGTTTGCAAAAGTTATCTCCGATTTTCTCGAAAAGTATTCATCCGATTTCAATGGGATTTTTTTTGTTGTGTTCCCAAACACATTCCTGAGAAGGGGTAAAAATCAATTTTTGGTCAATGTTTCCAAATTTTGAAAAAAAATTAATCGAAATTTCGAAAATCACAATTTTTTGAAATTTGGCATAATCTTGCTTTTGGTATGGTTGTTATGTTATCTATAATGCATATCAGCAAAGCAAATATCCATATCACCATATTTCTTATACTTATACTGCCTATTCCATGACCTTTTGCCAGAATTTGCTGTTTTTTCTAAGTCTTCTTATCTTCTCTTATGTCAACGAATGCAGTCATTCAACATTCTCAGAAAAGAGCGACAAAGTCACTCTTGGAAATATTGTGCTATTATACTATGTACAGCAGATGCATGAGTCATATTTGTAGTCATCATCGGTTCATGACTAATGTCATAATCGCCACTGCCCCTTCTTCTCAGCTCCTGATAATGCTGTACACTTAAGGTACCTAAGCTTGCACTTTAGGTACCTAAAACTAACCTGATTATAATATGTTTCCATGAAAAGGGACACATTGTTTTAGGTTCGAAAGTCATAATTCGCCCGCTTGTTAGCCAACGCATTACTGCATTGCTTTTCCACCTGGCATATATAGGTTTAAAATCGCTCAGTTTAATCATTTAACCAACAGTCGTCTACTTCATTTGAGTCTTCAGCAGTGATTTTGTATTGTCGAACATTGAAATCTCGTCTACTTCAATTCTACGCCACACCATTTGCTGAGTCTACAACAGTGATTTCCAAACATTTAAATCTACAATGGAGTAAGCAACTTCTGAGAATCTCAAATTGTTCATTTGACGCATTGGCAATTGTTAAAAAATTTTATTAGTGAAACGATATATTTTAAAATAATAGATTAGTGAGGTATGTTTAAATAATGTGTTCTCACCGGTTCTATTGCCGTAAAGGGCAGTACAATTTCCGTGAATGAAATTGCAGTTGAACCTCGTTTCCCAAATCTGTTAAGTGACTGACTCCAAACACAGAATGAAACTGAGGCTGCATTACAGAATAATTACTTTTGTCCCTCTCACAAACATGGGCGAAGTTCTATTTAAGTGTACATCAATATCAAGAGCTAAAAAGAAGGAGCAGCGGGGATTATGACATTAGTCATGAACCGATGATGACTACATATATGACTCATGCATCTGCTGTACATAGTATAATAGCACAATATTTCTAAGAGTGACTTTGTCGCCTCCACTTCCCACTTATATCCCCCGCCTTAATCCAAATTATTTTTTTCTTAACCTCACCTCCACTTCCCACTTATATCCCCCGCCTTAATCCAAATTATGTTTCTCTTAACCTCAACTCCACTTTCACTTATATCCCCCGCCTTAATCCAAATTATTTTTTTAACCTCACCTCCACTTCCCACTTATATCCCCCGCCTGAATCCAAATTATTTTTTTCTTAACCTCACCTCCACTTCCCACTTATATCCCCCGCCTTAATCCAAATTATGTTTTTCTTAACCTCAACTCCACTTTCACTTATATCCCCCGCCTTAATCCAAATTATTTTTTTAACCTCACCTCCACTTCCCACTTATATCCCCCGCCTTAATCCAAATTATTTTTTTCTTAACCTCACCTCCACTTCCCACTTATATCCCCCGCCTTAATCCAAATTACTTTAGCAAATTCTGGCAAAAGGTCATGGAATAGGCAGTATAAGTATAAGAAATATAGTGATATGGATATTTGCTTTGCTGATATGCATTATAGATAACATAACAACCATACCAAAAGCAAGATTATGCCAAATTTCAAAAAATTGTGATTTTCGAAATTTCGATTAATTTTTTTTTCAAAACAATTTGAGATTCTCAGAAGTTGCTTACTCCATTGTAGATTTAAATGTTTGGAAATCACTGTTGTAGACTCAGCAAATGGTGTGGCGTAGAATTGAAGTAGACGAGATTTCAATGTTCGACAATACAAAATCACTGCTGAAGACTCAAATGAAGTAGACGACTGTTGGTTAAATGATTAAACTGAGCGATTTTAAACCTATATATGCCAGGTGGAAAAGCAATGCAGTAATGCGTTGGCTAACAAGCGGGCGAATTATGACTTTCGAACCTAAAACAATGTGTCCCTTTTCATGGAAACATATTATAATCAGGTTAGTTTTAGGTACCTAAAGTGCAAGCTTAGGTACCTTAAGTGTACAGCATTATCAGGAGCTGAGAAGAAGGGGCAGTGGCGATTATGACATTAGTCATGAACCGATGATGACTACAAATATGACTCATGCATCTGCTGTACATAGTATAATAGCACAATATTTCCAAGAGTGACTTTGTCGCTCTTTTCTGAGAATGTTGAATGACTGCATTCGTTGACATAAGAGAAGATAAGAAGACTTAGAAAAAACAGCAAATTCTGGCAAAAGGTCATGGAATAGGCAGTATAAGTATAAGAAATATGGTGATATGGATATTTGCTTTGCTGATATGCATTATAGATAACATAACAACCATACCAAAAGCAAGATTATGCCAAATTTCAAAAAATTGTGATTTTCGAAATTTCGATTAATTTTTTTTCAAAATTTGGAAACATTGACCAAAAATTGATTTTTACCCCTTCTCAGGAATGTGTTTGGGAACACAACAAAAAAAATCCCATTGAAATCGGATGAATACTTTTCGAGAAAATCGGAGATAACTTTTGCAAACCCCCCTCGGCAGAAAACCCGCCATAACTTCCGAACGGCGGGTTATTTTTTAAAAATATTATTTTTTAAAATCATCTATTATGGAGTTGATTGACTTCCTAAAGTTTCATATTTCAACGTGAGAACACCTTCCCAGGCCAGAAGGTCTCTTAGATGGGAACTCTATAAAAGCAAAACTACATAATATGTGCATGTGATGGATGACGGTCGGATCTGAGAAGTGAGAAAGACGGGTAAGGATGCAGTAAATTAAAATTCGGGTTTCGGCCTGCTCTGGCCATCTTCAGAGTGGGAGCTTCACCCACTGACCCGAAGGTCGTTTGTTTTCCCAGTATCTCTGGGGATTTGTTTATCCAGTTACTTCTGGGCGTACAGGTCTGTCTAGTGGTCTAAACAGCCGCTTCTCAGGCTGATGTCTGGAGTTCGAATCTCTGGAGCGCCTCAGGTCTATAAGGTAGTAGTCTGGAGCTGGGAAAAGCTGTCTTTGCCGTATATTCGTTATTAGCATTGATTTGCCTATCTTAGTGACAATATGATTATCTATCAATGCCCTGTCTGTAGTGTATGGATTGTTCTGTTGGTCTGTATACGTGCTACGAGTTCTACCTAGCACAAGTCTGGACAATGGGATGCACATGAGGTGATAAGGTGGATTGAAGTAGACTGCTGTAAGTGATTTGTCTGTGGTCACTGGCGGTTGGCTTACATGTTCCGGTCCCTCTCTGACTGCCCACCAGATCGAGTTGCGGGACAGTGTTGAGTCGTTCCGTCTCATGGTTCAGTACTCTTCACTAAGTCTCTTCGTGTAAGTCTGTACACTTAGTAAAGTTGTTCCGGGAGCCACTGCAAGTAAGCCCTCGCGGCTTGAGCGGTAGCATAGCTATACTAATCAATAGTAGTAGCTGTGCTCTCCCCCTAACACACACATCCAGTTACTTCTGGTATAAAGTGTAGAGGAGGATTAGGAGGAATTAGGATGGGATTGTCGCTTGTGTTTATCTAATTGTCCCTTTGAGGGACATTTGTATTCACACATGTGGCATTCGAAGGGCTTCCCAGGGCAAAAACGCTCTATGTGCCTTTCCAGCCGATAAGGCGAGTACTGTGGGGAGCCGCATGAAGGACACGAGAAAGGAGCAACTTCAGGACGGTCACGACGTTTTAGGGGAAGATGAGTTGGAGAGGGACAGGTTTTATAACCGGGGTTTGAAGGAGTGGTTTCAGGGAAGGGTCGTTTGCGGTTGAGAGGAGGACATTGGGCGAAAGAAGAAGGGGCACTTTCTTCAGGTTTTCGCCTGCACGTGACCTGATGCAGCTGCCAGGCCTTGTAACGGGCATCAAAGTCGGCACCTGAATAAAAACGAATCAAAAATTTGCTTTAATGTCAAAAAGCTTTTCCTATAAATTGCTTACTGGTCACCAGTTGAAATGAAGCCAAGTAGATGGAGGTAGAAAATTATACATTAAAAAAGGCTGGAAATAAAATTACCTTCAAAAATCTTGCCACAAAGAACACAAAACTTATAATGTTCCATTTTAAGTTAATGGTAATTAATGATGTGGTGGATGTGATTGAGGTGCGAGTGAATGTGAAAATGGAATGAATGTGCGTGTTCTTCTGTGTACCTACTGCAATATAAATAATGCTCTACATTTGAGTTTTTCCGCTTCGTGTTGGGCAGGAAACAGTTTAGCCTAGTGTATAGTTATAAGGTCACGTGGTTTACGTTGTAATAGTTGGTGTGACACATGACAGAGGTTAGCATGACACTTGCCACTTAATGCAATTTAATAAAATGCAAATGAATTAAATAAAATGCAACTAAATTAAATAAAATGCAACTATAAATAAAATCCAACTACAAATAAAATTCAACAATAAATAAAATGCAACTAAATTAAATAAAATACAACAATAAATAAAATGATACAACAATGAATAAAATGAAACTAAATTAAATAAAATACAACTAAATTAAATAAAATGCAACTAAATGAAATAAAATACATTTAAATTAAATGCAACTAAATTAAATAAAATGCAACTAAATGAAATAAAATGAAACCAAATTAAATAAAATATATCTGAATTAAATAAAATACAACTGAATTAAATAAAAGGCAACTAAATTAAAAAAAATACAACTAAATGAAATGAAATGCGGCTAAATTAAATAAACTGCAGGTAAATTAAATAAAATGCAGCTAAATTAAATAAAATGCAGATAAATTAAAAAAAATACAACCAAATGATATAAAATGCAGCTAAATTAAATAAATACATCTAAATTAAATAAATTGCAACTGAATTAAATAAAATACAACTAAATGAAATGAAATGCGGCTAAATTAAATAAAATGCAGCTAAATTAAATAAAATGCAGCTAAATTAAATAAAATGCAGCAAATATAAATAGAATACAACCGAATGAAATAAAATGCAGCTAAATTCAATAAGTACATCTAAATTAAATAAATTGCAAATAAATTAAATAAAATACATCTAAATTATATAAAATGCAACTAAATTGAATAAAATGCAACTAAATTAAATAAAATACATCTAAATTAAATAATATGCACCTAAATTAAATAAAATGTAACTAAATTAAATGAAATGCAACTAAATTAAATAAAATGCAACTAAATTAAATAAAATACATCTAAATTAAATAAAATGCATCTAAATTAAATAAAATACAACTAAATTAAATAAAATACAACTAAATTAAATAAAACACAATTACGGGTAGGTTTTGAGATACGCTGGTTCTATTACCTTAATGAAAAGTCTCATGGAAAAGCAATTTACCTACTTTAAAATTTTGTAAATTCAAAGGAAATAGGTCAATGAGTTTCGCAATCATTAAATTTAGAGAATTATGTCAACGGTATACAATATGTTAAGCACTTTAAAAATTTTATATATTAATAGAATATACACTATTCATATCATACCCATACACTTCATGTCATGAAACTATTTGCCATAGTTTTAAGCAAAAGTTTTGTACCCTTGTCACCTTCAATTCTTTTGTAAAAAATTTAATGTGTTGACTAAGTATACTGTGGAAATGTAATGTTCTCTCATGGAAATGCTGCAGAATAAGGACGAGCTACTCTTCACTCTCATCACCACTGTAATAATATTACAACGAATGCAATTATTCAATGTAATCTTTAACTACAACATTTATTCGTCTGATTGTGTTTTAGGTCTGGTCAGCCTATGTAATATATTTATCAATGTGAGATAAGTAACCACAACTCGAGTCATATTAACTGTGCTACATTTTACAGCCTTAAATGTCTATGTTTACAATTTCTTCACACTCTTTAATCTGGTTATCGCCTTGTCAGCACTCACTCTGCCCAACTCCAAAGCATTAATTAAGATATAATATTAATAGTTGTGTTAATTTGACGATGTAAAGACTACTGGTCACATCATCGAAAAATGAATAAATAATAATAATTAAAAAAATAATACTGTGATTGGTGGCCTGCTGAATTTCTCTTGAGTGCTAGGTTCTCTCCTTAGCTGGGTTCACTAGTTATATAATAAAAATATTTATTCCTATGCCGCATGTATCCATGTCTCTTGGACTTTGCGGCCAAGACCAAGGGTTAAAATTATTTCGAAATTAACCATTGAAATCATAATTATGGCATTGAAACAAGAGACATTGTAAGTCCAAAATTGCCACATTTGTGCCCGTTTTGCAAGAATAATCCTCGTTTCCTCGACTCTACCTCACGGGTACTTATATAAATCCCTTGATTAAACCTTCACAAGCAAGAAAAGATAATGTTTTTTCTTACTTAAGATGTACAGAAACCATATACTAAAAGGGGTCCAGTGGGTTGTGGTTTCGTAAAAATTGTGCCGACGGTCTAAGCTCCTCCCTTCATCCAGGGTACCGCAGAAGCCAACCAATACAGATACGGGGCAAAAATTTGAATACTTTGTTATGACATTGTTCTGTACATCTTATATGGATATTTTTCAATACGTTTTGTCTATGATATAAATCATGGTATTATATACTCGTAAATCCTTGTTTTGAGTCCCAAATTTTAACTTCCCAAGCTTAAAATCCTAATATTGTTTCTTTACATTTAATTCAAAGTAAGTGCCGCAGTTATCGACTGACAACTTAAACTAGTATAGCCTAACTAAATAAATTAACTTGGGGGTATAAATTGAGTTAGTTTATTAAAAGCCTTGTTTGATGAAAAGAAAATCTGACAACCCTGCATATTTATCTGTTCCATGTATACTATTTGACTAGTTGATTCTTTATTCACATAATATCGATACGACGACCGACACACGAAACAGGACAAACCAAGAGAAAACATTCTTCTCCGTATTTGGACGTTGAAAAAGTAAAAACACGACACCATACACTTTATTAAGTTTCGGTTGTAGAAAGTTTATAGCAATGCACGAACTGTGTACATTCTTCCTCAGTCACACGGTTTCAGAATTTTGACATATCTAATTTCCATATTCCATACACCCCAGTCCCAGGGAAACGTGAGAAAATTAGACGTGCAAAACTTTCAATAATTCGGTATAGCTATTCTTTTTAAAAACCTTTGATTATCATAATACCTCAAATGGGGACCTAGGCACGTATCCGCAGAAATATATGGTCAACGGGGGCGCAACTATAGATAATGTCAAAAATGAGACATAGTGATACATTGCTATGTTACTAGCAAAAATTTTCTAAGTGTAAATGTAAATCGCGATTTTATCCAAAAGTGCGTACATTTTTATTTAGAAAAACAACATGTCCTCCTACAGTTTTTGACCTATATACTTAAATTTCAAGATATACCTATTAGACGCATTTTACCCTACATATCTCAATTCAATAACACCCGACATATCAGTCGGGAAGGATGAGAAAAGCGGTAAGGAAATTTTCAGCTTTCGAACTACACCACTGTATATTCCAAAAGTCTAGATTAAAAATTGTAGGAATGGTTTCAGCTTTAAAATAATTAAAATTACTTATGATCCTTCTTCACTTTCAGTTTTCTTTCCTAGTTAAAGTTGTTTTGATTCCCATTTTTCCCCAATGGGAGATACATTTCCCATTTGAAGCCATGGCGATTTAGCAGTAAATATTAAGTTGGCGTCCGATTTCATCGTGTACAATCTTTCAAATACTGTATTCTTCTCTTATCGCCTCTCCGTGTCCATGTATTGTGTGGCAGATGTGTGAATATATTTAACCGTAACTTTTCTACCCCGTATAAAATACAACTACGTTTTAACTTGACATCGTGCATAAGAATACTTGCAAAGAATACCCAGAACAGACTATAATGCCCCATATTAGTAATAATATGTTGTATAACTCAATTCATTGCGTGATCCATCCTCTGATAGCACCAGAAAAATAAATGCCGTGAAAGTACAAATAAGAAATGGTCACTAAATCAATTCTTCTTCGATTCTTCTTCTTACACACAAAGGCCAATGCAAAAATATGGCTTACTTATTCTCTCGATTTTTTGAGTCGCAAAATTTAAAACTAAAGCTCTCCTCAAATCGAACAGTTGATGTCACTCACCCTTAATAAAGTTTGTAATTAGAGTAGTCAATTAAATTAAGGCGGAGGATTTGCGTTGGGCTTTATTGGTGTACAACTATTATGGCATATGTTTGGAATTCGTGTCTGTGGACACCTTACTGCCACGTCGGATATTCACTTACAGTGAGGGACGAAACGTCGCCATTTCTCCGTTTGTCTTTCACTTGTATTTTTAAATGCTAAATAGGCATTTGCTTTAAAATATTCCTAAAATGAATATTCAAGTATTTTCGAAGTTTGTTTCGACTGGGTTCTTCTGGATTGTTCTTGGGACGACGGACGGACTTCAAAATTTGTCATTTTATAGAAATTGCGACTTCAACTTGGTCACATCTTCGGATTCTGTTTGGGCAACTTCGTTCATCTTGTTCAATCAACATCTACAACCGTGGACTGTCGCTTCATTCAATTACGACATCGATCTATTCACACGACATAAGAACAACCCTCGGGATATATCGAATAATCTGTGCAGCGTCAACATTCTGATGGAACGAAAAGAACCGATTATATTTTTATCAAGATTTTTTGGGAAGGAAATCAATCGCCGCACTTCGACATTCATAATTGTCTACGACAGAATTAAATTTAACGAAAATCGACAAATGTCATCAGATTTCAGGAATGAGTTGACCTCTCCTCTGTTTGTAGTGGTCATTGAAAATTCGACTCAAACTTCCGTGTACACTGGAAGTCTCTACAAAAAAATCCGATTCATTGCAGATAGAGAAATCCTGGATGAAGATTGGGGAAAAGTTTGGCACTCTTTAAATGGACACATGCAGGGAACGGAGGTTGGAGGAATAACTTTACATCGATATACATCTTCTGCTTCTCCAGCCCCAGAATGCAAAGAGTCGATGTATTCTTCGATTAAAAAAGGAAGAGATGTCTGCATCTCTACATTCAGAGCCGTCGAAGAAATGGCCGACAAATTAAATTTCACTGCTATTTATGCCAGAAGTGCAAGAATTCTAAAGAAGAGAAACCAATGTGGAGACATTCAAATGTTGGCATATTATTCTGACTATGCCGTCTACGTATGGCACACAACGGTGTTCATTCAATGTTATGAAGAACAGGTTCCTTTCTACTACGAGGCATCCCCTGATTTCCACTCTGTCCCACTGTCGGTGTTGATTCAAAATACATTTGATGATTACTGCTGGCTCCTCATCTTCTCCCTTTTCCCACTTTCCTTTCTGGTTTTAGTATTCGGATCGACGAATTCCTCCTCAGCCAAGAAACTAGAATGGATTTTGATGTCCTTGGTAGCTGTTCTTTTAGACCAGGGAGTTGTCTACAACAGAAGGAGCAGTCTGTTCTTGGTAGTAGTATCCACGGGATTCGTTATTACTACTCTCTATGCAACGTGGATAACAAGTGAAATCATTGCACCTCCAGAAAAGAAAATTTTCTCTGGTTTCGAAGAACTCATTGACAACAACTACAAACTGCTGACGGTCAAAGACAGTCGAATCAACGCGGTTGGTAACTGGGAAGGTTTATTCGCTAAACACAAAATGTTATCAAAGATGAATTCAAGTGTTTACATTTTTGACCTGGAAAAAGAAAACCCAAAAAAGTTAGACTATCATCAAATATATACATCATTGATGACTAACTATTTTAAGAAACTATTTGGCCTCCTATTTAAACGAGATGGGAAGTATCTCCTGCAATATTACCAAAAGCTATCATCCGCAAGTGGACATTACATAATGACCAAGAACGTTGCAAATACATTACCCCATTCTTATGTATTTTTTAGCTGCTACCGCCACAATTTCCAATCGTATTTCCAACGGATGCAAGAAGAAGGACTTTTTATCATTTGGACGACACAGAGAGAGTATGTTGATACCGGGTCATTCCAAAAATCGGAATCGAAATCGAAGTATGAAGAGAGTCGGGCGGTGGGGGTCAACCTGGGGATGAAGATTCACACCATTTTTATTTTGTGTGCATATTTATTCCTCGTCCTTTTCCTCTCATTCCTTCTCGAACTACTCTGCTATCACACCTCATTGTCTATCCCAAATATTCCCCAATACATCTTTTCCGGATTTAAAATAGCGATAAGTAAAATTAAATATTCAGGAACTAGGCTGGTCTCATTCTGCCGTGACTTATGTGCCATGAAATGGCTACCCATCTGGGACACAATAGTTGGAAAGTGTCGACGAAAATACTTCAGGGTCAGTAAGTAGTTCCTATTCAGAAATAGGAGTCTAACAGACTTTAGGATATTCCCATTTCCCTTCCCCTTTCCTCGTACTACAGAATCATGTTGCATAAAATGTAACCCATTAAATAAACCACCACCAAAATGTGACCCAGTTTAAAATCAAAACTACAAATCCGAAAAAACCTTACGAAATTTTGATTTTTAACGAACCTAACCAAATCTTAATCAATCGAAATTACATGAAAGCACATTTGACAGTCATAAAGTTGTTTTAAATTAGGTTAAGTTCGTTGAAAATCAAAATTTTTGGTTTTCCATTTTACATATATCCTAGGCATTTTGCATATGTCCGGTCTGTACAAATTTCCTGTAACATATACATTGATTCTATGCTTGTATTTGTTGAGGTAATGCTGCTTCGGATTTCAGCTGCACCTACATTATATAAAGTTAAAAATTATACAGCACCACATATTATTAAATAGGAAAACGCAAAACTGTTGAAACACTTTAGCACAAATAAATCAATATGCCTTTATCCACGATATCTCTAAAATTAGCTGCCAAATTACAATTTAACGTTGATGGAATAAATTCAATTGTTATATCCTTTATTTGTAGTATCCTACTACTTTAAAGTGTAATTTGGAAACTATTTTGCAGCTTGTCTATTGTTAATTACATTCTTTCATAAGTAAAATGTAATCAGTAATTATACATACGTACAATATTAATATATATTGATTGACCATAATAAAGTATATCTACAATAGATGGTCTCGATTATGAAATTCAATTATTAGTCAATGTGATTCGGGTTTCGACCTGCTTTGGCCATCTTCAGAGTGGGAGCTTCACCCACTGACCCGAAGGCCGTTTGTTACCCAGTATCTCTGGTGATTTGGTACCCAGCCTCTCTGGTGATTTGGTACCCAGTTTTTCTCTGGCGATTTGGTACCCAGTTTTCCTCTGGTGATTTGGTACCCAGTTTACTCTGGTTGGTAAGTTTTTTCCTTTGAAAACTTACTGTGAAGTTGGAAGCTTTTCTTCTGGGTGGAGATTTATCATGAGCTGTTTTAAGTCATTAAAAGTTTCCGGAAACAAGATATACAAACAAAGAAAAAAACAATACTCGCATTCAAAAGTTTTCGGCTGTTGAGGATTTCTTTCATCCATGATTTGCCTCTCTTCTGTGACATTCATGGTATTCTGGGTATTGATTCTCGCCAGTTTGTCCTCATACACAATGGGCGATTGCGCAACATTTGCAGCTGAATTTGATTTTTTGACGGCCTTAGATCTCTCACTGGAATTTTCTTGCTTTCGTTTTTCTTGTCTAGCTATGCGTCTTCGGTAGTTCTCCTTCATTCGAATTAGTTTTCGCTGTTCTTCCGTTAGATTCGCTCGATAATTCCGCTTCCTTATTTTTTCTTTTCTTAAAGTTTCTTCCGATTTTATTGTTTTCATAATTGACAGCTGTTGAGGATTTGAGTCTTCACTTGCGTTGTTGTGCTTCGCTCTGAAAGAAATTACAAATATTAAATTACAAGTGTTATTTATCTTATAGAATACATTATCCGTATAGAATTGAATAATTGTATCATACTAAGTCTGATAGACAATAAATAGGTTGTAAACATGACCTATTTATTTGCGATAACTATCAATTGTAGGAAACATCTATTTGATAGCCCAGTTGAGATAAAATAGAAGATAAAGTCAAACCAACCTGTTACCTTAATGGTGAAAATGGGAGACTCCTACATAAATATCTCATTTAGAAAATATTATATTGCCGTAGCATTAAATTGTGATGGATATAATAATATAATATTTACTAACATTTCTTACAATAAGCCTATATCTATTAAGCTTAATTTAATAAGCCTAATCTTTATTCTCGGTCCTAGCCCAACCCCTCTGCACTAGATAAATAATTTAATTTGCTTTTAGTGGGAACAGTATCCTTCTACTACCGTCTCGGATAAACTACATCCGAGAAACTGTTTCCACCAAAAATAATTTTAGAGGAGTTGGGCTAGGATGGGGAATAAAGAAAGGGCATTGATAGGGCATGAATATATAGGCATTGAAAATATTGAAATGACTCCAATACAATACCTGTCCTGGAATTGGTAAGAGTAGCAATCTCTCTGTATTTAACTTTTTTTAAAGTCCTCTAAAAAGGCTAAAAATTTTAATTGCATATTTTTTCGTTTCAGACCATTTGGATTAGGAGTGGTCACTTTTTGGGTGGTGAGACCCGCCTCCTCTTGGGGGAAGGCCTATGTTAATACTAATAAGCCCCTTTCTTTATTCCCGATCCTATAGCCAAACTCATATGAAGTAGAAGAATAATTTAAATCGTTTTTGGTGGGAACGGTGTGTATCCTTCTACTATATATATTCTACATCCTAGACACTGTTTCCACCAAAAATTTATAATACTAGTTGAACCCAGCTAAGGGACGAACCTGGCACTCAAGAGAAATTAAGCAGGCCACCCATCACAGTAATAAAAACAATTCCGGTTCAAATGGGGAATAATAAAAGATTATTTTTATTAAACACCCCAGAATGTTCTTCTTTAAAATCAAAAAAATATGATCCCGGGATTTCTGAAAACGAATTGTCTTCTTTAGCTAATTATTTCCATCCAATCACCAATAATCATCTTATGTGAATTCGTATTATTCTTCTGACGTTATAATAATATGAAACAATTCAATTCGTTGGTTTAGAGGGATGGGCATGCGCCTTTTACTTTTGTGCTCTCAAGGAACATGCATATATTACGTTGATAGTTGATGGGAGGAAGCGATGTCCAAAAGAGTTACAGCTAGCACTTGTGCTATACTTGAGAGAGGGGGTTTTACGTTACGTAATATATGGGGGTTTCCTAGACTCTTCTACCAAGACATAGATAGTCAGGCATTAGTGCGATTATATTATAGAATAATCGCAGACTTGAAAAAAATCACCAACACAGGATCCAGGTCCTGTTATAGACAAAGCTAGCGTGTATTTCGGGGCAATATTTTAACGATGGGTAGAATATATTTCAGATACGTAGATTTTTATTTTAATTTCAGTTGACCTTTTCCCGCTTTCTCATTATTTGGGCCAGAGGAACAGAGGAACAGATTTTACATCACATTGATAGAGTCACAAAATATTCCAAAACGTCGTATTAGTACGACCTAGGGTCAACCCAAGGCAATATTGTAGGATGATGGATAGAGTGTTTTTCAGATTAATTAATTTTTATATTAATTTCAATTGTCCTCTTCACTTTTTCTAATTTGGTGGGGCAGAGGTAGATATTTTTTACATTGAAAAGAGTCGAAAAATATTCCAAAACTACGCTTTAGGTCGACCTAGGGTCAACTTTTGTTTAGAACCAGATTTGTGGCTATTGGAAAATTACTCCGGTCGGGTCACCCGCCATGATCACATTTGTGGCTCGGATACTTCATACTTTGAATCATCATAATACATACTGCCATCAATAGACCATTTTGAGGTCAAGTTAGCCTTAATTAGCAATGTCGTCAAGCAGTTAATTAAAAATTTGAATGTTTTTATTGTAATACTAGGGAACCCAGCTGAGGGGCAAACCTAGCACTCAAGAGAAATTCAGCAGGCCACCCAACACATTAATAAAAACAATTTCGAAAAGATCCATTGCGTTATTATGTTAACTTTGGAAATACAAAGTTTATTTAAATTAATATACTTTTGGTTGGAAAAATTAGCTGCAGCCCCAACTTCGTGCTAAAAAAGAATTCCCTAAACCAAAATAATAACTGTAGATCGTAGCGCCGAATACAGGGAACAATGAAACATTCCATTTTTGAAAAAAATCCCAAAAAGTCACCAAAAAGCTCCCTTTCTAAATCAAAAGAAATTAGATTCCCCGTGGGATTTTAGATAAACGTACAAACGGCATGAGTCAACTTACGAATAAATATTTTTAAAGAATAAATAGTTAGTTACCCAGACTGTTATTTAATTCTAAAAAAGGTGTGCCAACTGCCAAAGGAATCAAGAGGGTAGTAAAAAAGTAAACCCAGCTCAGCTCTACTAAAAAATGTTAAACAAGTTTGTCGATATAGGGGAACCAATTTATATTAGAAGTTTTGAAATGCTATTTAATAAGGCACATTGCGACCATTACGAAACGTCCCCTTTCGCTAATAATTTCCATTTAATCACGACTCACCACCATTCAACCTTCTTATGTAAATTTCTATTATTATTTTAATGTTGCAATAATATTATGAAACGACTCATTTCGTTTGTTTAGAAGAATTAATGTTTTCAATAATGTACCCTAGCGCATACCTCCATGTACTAAATTTAGCACATGAAGGTATGCGTTGGAGTACATTATTGAAAACATTAATTTGGGCTTGCGCATTTTGCTTTTATGGAACATGCATACATTACGTGTGCAGTTGATGGGAGGAGGAGGTACTCAAATGTGTTGCAGTCAACACTTGCGTTACACATGGGGGTGGGGGTTTTGCGTTACGTAATATATGCAGGCTCCCTAGGCTCTCCCTACCACACGTACAGACATATATAGACAGGTAATTTTTTCCAAGTCTGAGATTATATTATAGATAGGCGGTCACAGGACCCAGGTCCTGTAGTACATAGGGCTAGTGCATCTACAAACAATAATAAAAATTATGGTTTCTAGTAGGCCAATTACACCGGCATTCAATTGGGTTCATCACTATCACTATGTACCGGTCACAGGACCCAAGCACTTAAGTCCTGTTAAAATTAAATTAGTGTGTATTCCGGGGCAATATTGTACGATGGGTAGAATGTATTTCAGATACATAGATTTTTATGCTAATTCCAATTGACCTTTTCAAGTTTTCATGCTTTCTCATTAGGTCTGCCAGGGCCAGAGGTACAGATTTTACGTTACATTTATATAGTCAAAAAATATTCCAAAACTTCGCCTTAGTACGGCCTAAGGTCAACCTTTTGTTTAGAAAGAAAATTTGGCTATTGGCAAATTACTCCGGTTACCCACCACATTTTTGACTCGGATACTTAATTCGGATACTTTTAATCACCATTATACATACTGCCATCACTGGACAATGGACCATTTTAAGGTCGAGTTAGCCTTAATTGGCAATGTAGCGTCAAGCGATTAATTAGAAAATTGAGTGTTTTTTATTGTAATTTTAGCTCATCGCCTGAGAAAGCAAGCTTATAGAACAGTCTGTCCGTAGGCTCGTCTTTCAGTGACCTTCTATAACTTTCGAATGCAAAGACGGATATTGACCAAACTTGGCAAAAACGATGCCTATATGGACTACTGACGATCCCTATTGATTTTGGGACAAATCGGTCCATTGGTTGCTGAGATACAGCGCGGTCACTTGGTTTCATTTGGATAGCCAAAGTAGAAAATGGGTATTAAAAAGTTCAATTGCGTTTCCTATAAATTTCCTATAAATTATTTACGAAAAATATTTCACTCCGCTCCTACAAAATTTAAGATTTATTTTGATAGTCAAATACAACTTGTTTTAAAACCTTTTGATTTTGATATAGTCAATTATGATCAATATTGATCTAATTTGAATTACTGTGGAATTTAGATACGTATCTAATTTGGTCAAGGGGAGGGGCGGAACCAAAAAACCTACGGCAAGCCATAACAGAAGCTCGCCTGAGTGAAGGGGACCGTGTAAACAGTTTTAGTAGAATAATAGAAATGGGTTTATTTTCATATTTATTGGTCAATATTGCGTATCAAAATCAAAATGTATGAATGTTGACCATCAAAGTAAATAGAAAATCAAAACAGATTAACGTTGACTATGAAAATCAACAGAAAATAAAAATAGATTAATTTTGACTATCAAAAGCAATAAAAAATCAATATAGATTAATGTTGACTTTCAAAATCAGCAGAAAATCAAAATAGATGAATCTTGACCATCAAAATCAACAGAAAATCAAAATAGATTACGATTGGTATTGAAATTAACAGAAATTCAAAATAATTTAAGATTGGACATTGTAAATCAACAGAAAATCAAGATAGATAATTGTGTATGAATTTAAGAGATATGTAAGCAAAATAATTTGAAATTGCAAATCGGATTGCAACAAGTGTTAACCTAATGAGAAAGAGGATTGTAAAAAACAACTTATGATGTAATATGTTCAAAAATTTGAAGTGGTGAAATGTCAAAGGTGAAGCCAAGTGAAAGGCATATTAACAACTTTTAAAAAAATTACCTTTGAGCTTGTACCACTTCAAATTTTTGAACATATTACACCATAATCGTTTTCCTTTAAGAGTGTAGATGCTGATTGATATATCACACAAGGTGTATTGGAGCATTTTCAGTAAGTTGACCTTTGACATTTTTGGAGGTCAAATTGATAAAATATGCAAATATGCGGTTTGTATAGCTATTAGAGTAAGATTGGCCCTAAAAACGATAAACTTGAAAAAAAACGTTTTTTTGGAAATTTCGAAATTTGTTTTTCATGAAGGAGTTCGAATTTTGAAAAACGCTGCAAGTCCACCCTCCAAAATTTCATCCAAATCGGTCGAGTAGTTTCGGAGTAATTTTACAGTAGCGTTTCGAACTTCGGAGGGTGTGTCCTGAGTAAAGGGGGCGGTATATCGAAAATCGGAAAGAAGTTGTTTTTTACAATCCTCTTTCTCATTAGGTTAACACTTGTTGCAATCCGATTTGCAATTTCAAATTATTTTGCTTACACATCTTTTAAATTCATACACAATTGTTGACAATGAAAATCAACAGACACTCAAAATAGATTAAGATTGACAATGAAAATCAACAGATACTCAAAATATATTAAGATTAACAATGAAAATAAGCAGAAGATCGAAATAGATTAATGTTCACTTTTAAAATCAATAGCGATTCTATAAGCTGCCTTTTCAGGCGAGCTAATGATGTTGCAAATAATAAAATAATTTTTTTTTCAATTTTTGGCCATTTTTGGAAAAAACACTCTTTTTCTACTAATTTAGGGGAGCTCTGCGCCCCCCCTACATCCCCTCCTGGGTACGTGCTTGGCAATCAATCCTATTTCTACTATAATTTTACCAAAAATGTGCACATGGTCCCCTTAACTCAGTCGATCTTCTGTTACAGCTTGCTGTAGGTTTTGTTCACTATACTCCTGTACTGGAAAAAGAGTAAAATTTGAACGTGAATGCGTGCTTGGACGTGTTGGGGAGGGGGTGCAGCGCCCCTCTCAAAGTAACGTTACCTTATACCCCAGGTTAAAAATATGACCCTAGTAGTGGGTGGCCGGAGTATGTTACCGATCGTCAATATGCTATTTTACTACAAACATATTGACTCAGGCACCGAATCTCTTGCAACCTGCATGGTTGCTGTGGAATCGGCCCCCGCCCCGACTCCAAAGTAGGTTGAGCTTACGTGTTATCAGCCAATAATGTTCACGAATACGAATGGATCGTGATCCATTCGGGGGCGTGGCTAATTGGCGGAGCTAAAATGTAGAAATTGGCCAATGGGTGGGGCCTAATACACTGGAAATTAAAAGTTTTTCAATGCCTATTGAGTATTGTAGTAGTTGTAGAGACTCTATTGTAGAGAGTCATAGAGTAAGTATGCTAAAGCGGGTTAATGGGATATTTGAATGTTGGTCAGCCAATCCGCGAGAGTAGAGAGGGACGCACATCGCACATTCTAATGTGGGGATAGTTAGACGGGAGAACGGAGCGGAAAGAGTGGCATTCTGTTTCTGGGCTTGAGTCGTGCGGGTTGGTTGATGGGCTAATAAAGTGGGATTGGATCTGGACTTCGGATTGGTTTCCTTTGTGGCATCTAGCATACGGGCATTCAAGCATATGGACATTCAAGCATACGGGCATTGCAGGACTATCGGGCATTTCAGGACTAATCGGCATCCCTGGTTCGGTCGACTCTGACAACGTACAGGCTTACCGTCTGAGGCGCATCCACCGAGAACCACGACAGAAGATTCGGGGTAAACTCTTGTCGGAGGAAGGACAGGATTCAGGGACTTTTTTTTTGAGAAGGACAACGAATTCACGTAAGTCAGTTATCATATTTTATAAAATGGGGCAAAATTTTTTTTTTGGGATTATTTGCGGGGCGTATATAAAATGTCTGTAGAAAGGGAAAGTGATGACTGAATACTGACTTTTTGGGGAATTGTATAGTGACACAGGGTCATAATAATTTTATATGGTCAATATAATCATTAGGGAATAACGTAAAATTACTGTCATAATTATTTGGGGCATAAAATATGAAGAAAAAGGTATTTTTATATGTCGCCATTGAGTAGGTACGGTTTAGTGGACATTTTGGGGGCGTTAGAGAATTATGTCGACATAATACCTTTATATTTCTTATTTGTAATAACATTTCTGAATTTCTGGGCATATAAAATTCAGGTTTAAATGATTTTTTCAAGTTTTTGGTATTTATGGGTACGTATACAGTTCCAGGGTTTCCTTGGCTGACATTTTTTAATGGGTTGGATTATTGGGTAAAATTCATTTTATGAATAGGGAAAAATTATTTTATGTCAGGATTTCATGGGAATGTCTATTACTAAAATTCTACAATTAAAATTAAAGGAATTTTGTTGAAAATTTTGGAAACTTATATTTAATTAAGTAGGGAGTCAATATTGTCCCACCGAGTGAACCTTGGTACATAGCTCCAAATGTATAATATAGTGTAGTAGTGTTAGGGTGGTAGCTGCGGAGCGATGCTAAATCTCTCATGGCTAAGCGATAATTTCTAGTAATTTATGTTGATAAGTGGCGACAGCCGTTTATCCGTCCAACTCCTAATTTATCTTTCGTTGAACCTAGTTGAAAGTCAGATAAAATAGGAGGATGAATGCTTAATTAGCTAAAAGGACGCTCATGACTACATAATTGAGGTTAACGTCTGGCCACATGTTAATTATGTAATTTCTTTATCTGTTAAAAAGTTGAATGTGTAATTGTTTGTGTGTAATCTAGGCATAACTAGTGGAGAATATATAGTTTATTTTAATTTTAGGGGGAGTATTCTAGAAATTAAGCAAATTCAAGTCTGTGTGAAATTAATTTAATTTTGTTTCTTTGAGATAATCTTTGTTCTGAGACTATGATTGGCGACGAGAAAAAATGTGAATGCTAATTATTTTTGGCGACGACAGTCTGAAGGCCAATTGGACATTGTCCTCCAGCCACTAGACACGAGAAGATTCCATGATCAGACACTGACCGAGACAGACGTAGAGAGACGAGCTGCGGTGACGAACAGCGAAGTCTACCATGGAGAGTGACGATGAAGAAGATTCTTTTTTGAGCAGCCTTAGTCTTGGTTTATGGGTTCTTGGTTTCAATTTTATTTGATTATTTGAAATTTATTTAATTATTATTGAATTTATTTGGTATTTTGACGACATTGGAATTTGAGTGAAAATAATTGGGCATTTAGTAGAAAATCTGAAAATTAATTTATCGTTTTGAGAAATGTCTGGATTTAAAATTTTGATTCTTTTGATTTCTTGGAATTTTGATTTGAATTTAATTCTTTTTGTTATAAAAATTAAAATGATTTCTTGAATTTGGAACGGGTTTTGTACATAAAAGGTGTAATGTGTGTTGAGTGAGAGTAGTATAGTACACATACAAGTACAATCATGAGTATCCGAGTTTTATTTAAGTTTGAATTTTGATTTCATTTTGAGTAAAGTTAAGAAGGTTTGAAATACTACTGTTTCTGAAAAATGGGCTAAATACTTTAAGAATGTTTAAATGAGACATAATTTTGATGTTGTTTGAAAAAGTAAATGCGTAAAGATTTTATGATTTTCAGTTTAAGAATAGTTAAGAATAATTGGACAATTTTGGTAAAAATTATAGAAAGGGAAACTTAAGGCTGATTGGGTTATATTATTTAGTGCAGTAAGGTTTGAATTCTTCGATTGTCTATAGTAGCCATAAATTGGGGAATATTGTCGAAGTTCTTATTGAATTCGTTTCCTTGGCATGGTGAAACATAGGAATCTTGAGAAAGAAAAAATAACTTTTGCGACTAATAAATCCTTTTAGTCATTTTGTATTGATTCAGTTTCTTTACAAATTCCTAGCGGTGCAGAAAGAAAGAACATTTAAATTTTAATGGTATTATTTTTGTTTTGAAAACTTTGAGTTGTTTAAAAATAATTTCGTAAAAGTAATAACTATTGGGAGAATAGTAAAGTCAATTTAATTGGGGAAATTGTTTTTGAATTTGTTGATTTTAGAAAAAGGTGTGAATTGTTGTAAAGAGTTAATGAAATTGCGTATTTGATAATTCAATGACTGATTACTACCTACCTACCTAAAGAAAAAAGCTTGTTAAATCTAGTACCAGCAGAGATAGAGGACCCTGGGGTAAAATTAGGTGTTGATTCGCCACACCCTACGGTTTCTTTGTGCATAGTTGCTTGAAGGAATTCGCGGAGCAAAGCACGTACTAGTGAGCTAAAGGTCAGAACACAATGGGTATTAGCTTACCATGTTCCCGTGGCCATACTAACATTTAAAATCTTCTACTGTACTAACATTCCAGTCACGAATTAGAAATAGTTGTCTGCTAACATCTAATGAAGGAGTACAATAATTCTACCTAACTACGTTCTTTGATTAAATTTTGATTTGAAATGGGGAGTATATTTGATAAATTGTATGTTGGATATTGACTTTATTATTATTGGATTTCAGAAAGTTTAAGTTTATTGGGGGAAATGTGAGAATGCCACTAAAATGTTATGTTGTATGGAGTAAGTATTTGCTATTGGAATTTAATTCTAATCCTACTTTGCTGACGAGTAAAAATGGATTTATTATGTGTTTATTGTTGAGAAGTGCATATAGTTTGTAAGAGAAATTTCTGTCTGTCAATTCCGAAAAGAGCCTTAGGAATTCTTCACGTTCTGTGAATCATTCGAGCTGAAAGGAAATGAGAGGGGGGAAATATATATTTTAGAGTTAGTGTGAGTGAGAATCCTGAGACCTACGGGGGGTAAATCCTGAGACCGACGGGCGGTGAATCCTGAGTCCTACGGGGGGAATAAAATACCGGTCGAAGGAAGGCCGACGGGAAAATACCGGTCGAAGGAAGGCCGAAGGGAAAATACCGGTCGAAGGAAGGCCGAGGAAGAGAGATTAGGATAAGGGCAAAGGTGCCACACGACCTCTGAGCCAGATAGGACAAGTCGAAGTTAGTTAGTTAAAGCCTGAAGAGTATACCAGGGTAGGAATGAGGTCTGAAAATTCTTTTATTTCTGAGAAAAACAAAGAGGATTACCACAAAGTGTCATACGTAAGGATTATTTGAAGCAAGGGATTACCCGGAATTTCATTGGTCATTGTTTTTGTGGTTTTTGGAAATATTTTTATTTACGTGCCAATAGAACCTGTAGTTAGAATAGTTATAGTAATATGAAATGTGTTTGTTTGATGTGAAGAAATGCATTATTAAAAGTGGGAAGTAAATGAAAAGTTATTTTGAGTTTAAGTAGTGTTTGAATTTTGATAAATGAAGTTTTGAATTAATATTTTTGAGTAATAAAATGATGTAATTTTGATTTTTGTTGCAATGAAGTGTACTCCAAGAAGTAAGAAACAGTAGGTATTGAGTAAATGGTATTGATTAAATAGAGTTTAAAGTTTTAAAACGTTTATGATTTAAAAAAGGTTTATAAAATGTGTTGTTGATGTACTAATTGGAATTTATGCTGTATTTTAGTTTGAGCTGAGTGATGATGTGATTTACTGGTTTTTGCTGAATGTGTCCTGTCACGATAAGAGCAAGCGAGAGAATGAGAATCGGTGAGATCGAGGTCCAGTGACCACAGACGATAGCCGATGTGGCTCCTGGGGTCTTTCTAAAGATCCGAGCCGAAGACACAAGAGAATTGTAAATCGACATGGAAAAGAACGAACGAGAATTTCAGCGAGTGCATTAAATTGTTCTTGGAATTGATTGATATTATATGGATTGAAATTATTTTGTTTTGTAATTATTTGGTAAGAAGTTATTATAATTATTGGCTGTGTTTTAGAAATTAAGGATTACGATTATGAGTATTTTGTACTGTGCATTGTAGGAAATGTGTGAAATGAATTGTATGAGAGTTTCATAGTATAATTGTCTAGAGGTATGATATTATTATTGGATTTGTATTTTAAATTTTTGGTCATTTTGATTATTTAATTTGTTAAATTCACTATTATTTTAGATAATTGGAATAGTACGAGTAATTCTGAATATTATAGAGTTAGCTAATATTATATAATGTACTGTTTAGACTGTAATTGTAACTTAAGTTTATTCAGGGGTTTCTATTTAATTGTTTTGGGGTCTTTCTATTCTACCTCCTTTTTCCTGGTAGGGGGGAAAAGCTGGGGACAGCTTTAAAATAAAAATGGGGCATATGTAGTAGTTGTAGAGACTCTATTGTAGAGAGTCATAGAGTAAGTATGCTAAAGCGGGTTAATGGGATATTTGAATGTTGGTCAGCCAATCCGCGAGAGTAGAGAGGGACGCACATCGCACATTCTAATGTGGGGATAGTTAGACGGGAGAACGGAGCGGAAAGAGTGGCATTCTGTTTCTGGGCTTGAGTCGTGCGGGTTGGTTGATGGGCTAATAAAGTGGGATTGGATCTGGACTTCGGATTGGTTTCCTTTGTGGCATCCAGCATACGGGCATTCAAGCATATGGACATTCAAGCATACGGGCATTGCAGGACTATCGGGCATTTCAGGACTAATCGGCATCCCTGGTTCGGTCGACTCTGACAACGTACAGGCTTACCGTCTGAGGCGCATCCACCGAGAACCACGACAGTATTGACCCTAGGTACTAGTAAGACGAAATTTTAGAATATCTTTTGACTATTGGAGTAACTCATTGAGCATACTATTATACCAATATCGTATATTTTATACATTGTGATGGTCGACAATATATATTCAGCATTTCAAAAATGTACCATACAGGATGATCAGGTAAGAACTTTAGACAGAATTCCAAGGGTTGTAAAGCAATTTTTACATGTATTTTGATGATAATTAGATTTCCAAACCTGAGGTACCGGGAGCTTAAAGTCCTGGTGCGTACAAACGTAAATGATCTCTTGACTATCATATTCCTCATAAACTTTTTTTGGGAAAGTGCTAAAGGATCCGAAATTACTGATAAAGTAAATTCAATAAAGATTCACCGGAACTTATTCTAGAGGTTATATTTTAAAAATTTCACAATTTTGTCTTTGATTGGAAGACACAAGGATCACAAAATGCAAATACAGAAATATGAATCAATTTCAAGTTCAAACGATGATATCTTCAAGCCAGAGACAAAAATGTGAAGTTTTCAAAGTATAACCTCTAGAATAAGTTTTGAAGAATCTTTTTTACACTTACTACATGGGTGTAGGACCAGTAATCTCAGATGTTTTAGGACTTCCCCAAAAAAGTACGAATTTTGGCGATTTCCATTTACCCTCTATGATAATTTTTGCTGATTACCTACCTAGCAGTTGTGGCAAAAACAGTTTTTTAAATTCTGCACCAATCTGCCTTAAACGGTGCAAAATTTGCTGCACAGAATCGAAAACTGACTTTGGGAATCTAACCTTTATTAAACCAATTCAAAATTTAAAACATCAATGTAAATGGCCAAATTGAATTTACCCGCACACGTAGTAATAGAAACCTTGAGCACACTAAAAGCTGGAAAAAGGATAAATCCAGCTAGCCGAATCCGAAGGTCCAGGTAGCGGAAGCCGAAGTACCAGCTAGCCTAAGCCGAAGAGTGATACCCGAAGCCGAAGGTCCAGGTACCCGAAGGCCCAGCTAGCCGAATCCGAAGGTCCAGGTAGCTGAAGGTACCAGCTAGCCGAAGCCGAAGAATGTACCAGGTAGCCAAAGTTCCGAAGTTCCAGCTACCCGAAGCCGACGGGTTAAGTCAATCTACCCGAAGCCGAAGGTCCAGATACCCGATGCCGACGGGTTAAGTCAATGTACCCGAAGTACCAGCTACCCGAAGCCGAAGTACCAGCTACCCGAAGTTCCAGCTACCCGAAGCCGAAGTACTATTGGAAGCTTCGGCTATCCAATAATAGTGATTTTGGTCTGTCCTCAGGTACTCGAAAAAGAGTAAAAGGGTTCTTGTTGCCAAAAAATAGTTCTTTTTTGGTATGGTAACAGTTCACACTCAACCTCAAACACATATCCAGTAGGGGAGGCGCAGCGCTCCCCTTAAAGTAACGTTAACCGGCTGTCTTATACCCCAAGTTAAATATGTGACCAGAGTAGGTTGCCGATAGCCAAAATGTTATTTTAATATTGAACCTAGGCTCTTAATTAGCGTTTGTAGGGTTATAAGTCTTCTAGCGAATATGGCTAGCCGAAGCCGGAGTACCAGCTAGCCGACTCGAAGGTCCAGCTACCCGAAGCCGACGGGTTTAGTCAATCTACCCGACGCCGAAGGTCCAGATACCCGATGCCGATGGGTTAAGTCATTATACCCGAAGTCTAAGTACCAGGTGGAAGTACCAGGTGGCCGAAGCCGAAGCAACAGCTAGAGGAAGCCGAAGTGCCATGTAGCCGAAGTATCAGCTTGCAGAAGCCAAAGTACCCGCTAGCCGAAGTCGGAGTACCAGCTAGCCGAAGTCGAAGTACCCGCTAGCCGAAGCCGAAGTACCAGCTAAAAAAAACTTAACTGCATCAAATACTAACCTACCAGTCCTTCAGCGACCCGAGAATTCGTCACAGTAGCAATTGTTTGAAAAACCAAAAAGGAATATTTTCCATTAACCCCTTGTCAACATCCGCCTAACCTATCATAAATATTTTTCATGACGTCTCCACCTCCCTACCCATTTGCCTCCCCCAAGCGAAAAGAATATTTTTATTAGCTCCCCCTCCCCACCCATTCCACTCCCCGAAACAAAAAGAATACATTAATCTTCTCTACGTATTTTTTAATGTAACCACCTGGAAAGGGGTCCAATTGCCCTCACATCCCTCGCTCCTTGTTACGTCCTACGATATTTAGCCTAACGGTCTATCTTTAATAGCTTCTTTTACATCACTGATCATAATTTAATTTGCGATTTGTCGACTTATCATAGATGCGATTGAAAATTAATTTGCATTCTGTCGGCTTATCGTCGATGTTTCAAATTTAATTTGCATTCTGTCGGCTTACCGTCGATGTTTAAAATTTAATTTGTCTTTTGGCTTTATACATCATAGTTATTAGTGACGAGCCGGTCACAGGGCCCAGGCTCTGTTATAAATAAAGCTAGTGTGTATGTGAACCAAAGGCGAATCGTCTAATTTTCTATATACTATATATATCAAACGGAACTGTTAGCCACTTAGCCACCATCATTATTTTTGCCTCTTTTTTGATCTTAACGCTGCGCTGATATATAAAATAACGATATTTATTAAAGAGTAAGTGCTGCCGGTTGGATCCTAGAAAGTCGCTGGTCATATTGGGGGAATTTTCGGAGGCGACTTTTATTGAAAATTTTTAAATGTGTTCGGAGGCACTTTTCCCCCAATTTTCTACTTGGAGTTTTAATGTTGAATGTGGAGGTAAAGGCTCATTTCATTTTTTGAAATTGACTTTGATCCATTACCATTACCCCTTCACTTTTCTAAATCCAACTTACCGTTGAGTCCTTGCTGAATGCTGATAGCAGTGATGAAGTCAAAGAGTGATGGGTGCCAATACCAGTTGGCATATAAAAACACAAAACTTAGTAGCAGTTTCAGTTTTCCCATTTACAATATCATCAGGAAACAAAAGCGAATCAAAATATGAAAACATTAAATACCTGAAAGCACCTAAAAAGACAAAAACCTCACCAATCCACTACGAGGAGGAAAGCTGGCCTCGACTGGACAAGTAATAATAATAATAATAATAGTTTATTGTGCTTCTCGAATTTATACATTCATTACACAAATCTTAACAGCGAGATATTATATGAATCATTTATTGCTATTATTACCCAAAATTTTGTACCATGGTATATTATTGTATCTTAGACCTTAACAATCATAGTATTAATTTCTCTTATGCTTTAAGTTCAATATTGTTGAATCTTATTATTAAATACAATATTATTGTAACTTATAACTTTAAGACTATTGTGAAGGGTGATAGTGGATTGGCAATCCCTGTATTGAGACTATTTTATTTTAAGTTATTTTCATTCTTATTCATTAATTACCCATGACCGAATTTTCATTGCCCTTACAAAATAATTATATATTCTAATCAAACATTTTATATTATCTACCTCAAACAGAGTACAGAAGTCTTGATTACCTAGGTTATTTAGGCTGTTGTCAAATAATGCCTCCCTAATGGGCTTATACACTAAACACTTACAAACTACATGGTATAAACTTTCACATTCTTTTTCGTCATTCATACAGATAGAACATAGATTATTATAATCGAAGTTGTATTTCATACCATTTATAATAATTCTAGGTACCAGGGCATTAAACAGTCTTAGCTGACAAATTACACGGGTTTTGTCAATTGGCACCCTGAGACTTAAATATTTTTCTGGAAGCACAGCATTAACATTTAGGTTATTAAATATTACGCAAGTCGAACCATTTGATTTTCTCTCTAAGTCAGATTGTCTTTGGATATCTGTGAGCCTTTCAACCATTTCAGGTAAGTGAGTAATAGCTACCGAAGCAGATTGAGACTCCCAGACAAAAAGAAAATCCAATGCTTTCAATTAGATGCCGTAATTGAGAGGCCCAGTTATACTTATCTAATACTTTGTTTTTCTGATCCAGTTTGTGTAATGTATCAAACAACAACCTCGGATATCTATTTCCATCCATGTCTAATATTTTTATCCATAATCTCAAAGCATACTTAAAGACGCACGTGATTACCTTATGTCTCCCTGTTTCCAGTCTAATAGCATAATCCGGAGTGTTACTAGGCAATTTTAGTAAGCTTTTTAAGAACCTTAATTGAACCCGTTCCATTGCATGATCTTGCATAAGGCCCCAGGTTGCACTGCTGTAAAGTAGTGTTGACTGACAGATTGAGTCAAAAATTCTCAATCTTGAGTTCCAACTATCCATTTTTGATTTTACAACAATGGACCATACAATGCCTAATTTTACATTAGCTCTTCTCACAAAGTCCTGAGCTGCACATTTCGATAGTCCCGATGTAGAAAACACAACACCCAGATAGGTGAACGACTTCACTATCTCTAGCTCTTGATCATTATAGAAATATTTATGTTTTCTCTTTAGTTGCCCACCCCTATTAAATACCATTATTTTTGTTTTTAGTATGTTGACTGTGAGCTGTTTTTTGTCACAATAGCGTTTCAGGAAGTTTAATTTAAGTTGGAGGGATCTAGCTGATGCTCCAAGCAAAATTAAATCATCTGCGTACATCAGAAGATGGATTCCTTTTCCACCCCTATGTCAACTTTAGAGAATGTACTTTTTTCAAAAACGTCTTCCAAATCATGTACGTATAACGAAAACAATAAAGGCGAGCACAACTCGCCCTGTAATAAGCCTTGCGTGACATTTATCGGGTGCGTGTGACCATCAAATGCCTTTATGGTCATTGTTGCTTTATGGTAAAGAGATTGGAATACTTTTATAATTTTCGAGCTCACTCCCAGCTTTTCTAAGGTCTGCCACAGCAAATTAAAATTTATTGAGTCAAAGCAGCGTTCGAAATCGACGAACGCCGCGTGGACGTCATTATTTAGGTAGCGGATATTATACTGAATGATGGCATTAAGTACAAATATGTGGTCGTCACACCCTCTTTTTTTTCGAAAACCGGCTTGTGCTTCCGGAATTAGGTTGTTTCTCTCTGCATATACAGTTAATCTCATTAAAATTATAAATGTAAACCATTTCAGCAAAGTATTCAGCAGAGAGATTCCCCTATAATTCCTGGGGTTTTTAGGGTCGTCCTTTTTGTAAATTAATGCCACCTCAATCTCTGACCACTTATTGGGAACGCGCTCGGATATAAGTATTTCATTGAAAAGATCAAGTGATACCTCTTGTAGCCTTGCGGGCATGTTTTTCAAAAACTCATTTTTAATTCCATCCGTTCCCGGACTTTTTCCGTTTTTTAATTTTTGCAACGCATCACCCAGTTCGTCTTTACTTATTGGCATGTCAAGTTCTTGCACTTCTAAACTATGGGGGGCATAAACAGGAAGCTCCGGAGGGGGCATGACATTCATGTAAAACGTTTCCCACTCCGCCTTATTTATCACGTTACTTTGTACACACCGTGGTCTAAAAATGTTGGCACATAACCAAAAGTCTGCGTTGTCTTTTAAATTAGACAATGTAGTCGCCACTTTAAGGTCATGTTCCGACTTTTTCTGATTGTATAGCTTTCTAAGTGCTACCTTAAGATTAGACGCTATTAGATATAAGTCAGGACGAAAGTTTGCCTTCCTACATTTTCTTCTAGCTAATGTGTATTTCTTTTTTAGCAAAAAACATTCCTTATTAAACCACACTTGATTTTTAGGTTCCGCGAGTTTTACTAACTGCCTATTTTTAACCATATTGCAATTTTTAGCTGACTCTTTTATTGCACTAGCAATGTAATCGTATTTTAAGTTTATGTTACCAATCGTTGACTCAGGTCTATTCAGCTCACACCATCTGTTCACTTCGTTGCAGTATCTATCCGCCAATTCAGTATCCCATATAAGTATTTCCTTTGTAACTGAGTTATTCGAACGCCGGGGAGACAGAGCAACGGGTTTCAGCAAAACCTGGCAAATGTTGTGATCTGAAAGACCAATGTCATCGATGATTTTAAAGTCTAGAACATGTGAAACAAAACCATTATTAACACAGACTATATCATTTACACTTCTACCCTGTGGTGCTGAGAATGTAAATGCACGACTGGACAAGTATAAAAGAGGGGCGAGGCTTTGAATGTTCCTTTACCACCAATGCTGAATATGCTATTTTAAGATCGCTATATCTAATGCTCTCTATCGATAGCATCTGTATTAAAAATGAATTCGAAAAATTAGAATAGGATTTTCAATGTAAAATTTAAACGGAAAAGAGAGCGAACTCAGCTTTTAGACGACCACTTCAATACATGTACGCTCCACATAGTGCAATCACATCTCACAGCATTGAACAGACGACACATTTAGTTGTGATGAAAGCGAGAAAGAAACTGCACACAGAACGCGTGCGTGTTAACCTTTTCAATAACGTACCCCAACGCATACCTTCATGTGTTATATTTAGTACATGGAGGTATGCGGGGCAAGTACCCCAGGGCCGCCCCGCCCTGGCGGGCGGCTCTAGGGGACATCTCTATCTAGATGTCCCCCAGAGCCGCCCGCCCGTCAGATTTGGGGATCTGATCCGGCGGGCGGGCGGCTCTGGGGGGCTCTACAGCCGCCCGGGCGGCGCTAGGGAACTTCTCTATCTAGATGTCCCCTAGAGCCGCCCCGCCATAGCGAACGGCTGTGGGGGACATCTAGATAGAGATGTCCCCTAGAGCCGCCCGCCAGGGCGGGGCGGCCCTGGGGTACTTGCCAGGTATGCGCTAGGGTTACCTTATTGAAAACATTAATTTCATGCACGATAGTACATGCATACTGACATGCATACCGACATACCGAAATTCACCGCGCAACTCGAACAAGACGATTTTCTTTAGTAGTGATAGTGATTGCAAATTAATTTACATTCTGTCGTCTTATCGTTGATGATTACATAAGTAAAAAAAATGCAATTTTTCGGCTTATCGTCGATGGTTACATTTTAACTTCATTCATTCGGTGTACGCCGATTTAGGCCAATCCAATTACGCCAATAGGCAAAACGCATTTAGGCCAAACCAGAAACTCTGAAAACTCATTTAGGCCAAAAAGTGACCTTATAGGCCAAAACTTTATTTGCGCTGAATTAGTCACATATCGTAAATAATCAATGAAAATATGTAAGTTATTCAACATTTTGCAAGATTTAAGTACATTTTAGACAATATATAAGTAATTTTAAGCAAATAGTGTAATAATGTAGAAATGCATATAAATTTGGGCTAAAATTCGTGAAAAATACATTAATGACGACAAATTTTGCACTGTTGCGAAAATGTATCAAGCTATATTACCTTTGCACTCCCTTCACACGCTCTATTGTGCCTTGTGCAGACAAGTCCACGGACACCACTAAATTGTTTACAATGTTCCCCTGATAGGGGGAAATTAACTGAAAATGTATGTAACTTCTAAAATAATGAATATATTTGGAGGAGGCGGGCGCGCGTAAGTCAAACAGATTGCCCAAAGGAAACTTTTCGTAATTTTTAACTTTTAAATAAATTTCTTCGTACTAATACGCTGTGTGGAAGTCTAAAACAAGTCAGAAAAAATTCTCTGTAAAATTTTTTCACTAGTGGAAAGGGAAAAAGGGACGGGCTTCGAGCTTACATCACTTACCCAGCCTTAGCAAATCTAGTACCGCTACAGGCATTACAAAGTCATCGCTAAGGCTGGGCCAGCCTTCAGGCAAGTTGCAATTACTGACATCTTTACTGACTTGCTCTGTCAAATTTTGGGGTTGTTGTCAACCTGACTGTACGAATAAAGATACTGTAAAAATTTACTTATGGGCTTAGAATCTTCAACCGAAAAAGAGCCGGGAGTGAAAAGAGGGAGAATGGAATACGAACTCTCCGGGGATGAAGGTGCTACTTCTATATCAACTGCAATGACGACTGACGAGAAACTGGATCTCATTTTACTCAAAGTAAACAAAATAGACGCCATCCACCAAGAAATTACTGGACTAAAAAAAGAAAACTTAAGAATCCAACAAAAAGTAGACTTTCTGGAGGAAAAGGTAAAACATCTGGAAAAGAAAAATGAAATTCTGGAAACGGCTGTGAAAAGAAAACAATTAATTATAAAAGGAATACTGGACGAGGAACACGAAACTGGAGATCAGTGCTACGAGAAAGTGAAAGGATTAATTGAAGACGAACTCCGACTTGTCAACATACAAATCGACACTGTAAGAAGAATTGCTAAATATGATAGACGATTCAACAGACCAATCATGATTAGTTTTGTAAGAGACCACGATCGAAATGTGGTTTTCGAAAACAGATTTACCCTGAGGAAAAACGTCGCTACAAGGGATGTATATATAAATGCAGATCTACCAGCTGTTACCAGAGCAAAACTCAGAGAGGATCGAATTGCAAAAAAATCCGCAGCGCAAGGAAGGACGGAATTGCCACTACTACCCTCACAGACAACCCGCTTCTCAGATTCTGGACCTACGATATTGGGCGGCCACAGTTCCAGTCAACAAAGTCACCGAATAGGATCAACACCCCAGAACCAAAACAAATAGGCCACTGCTCAACCTACCAAAAATAGAAAAGTAAAAGACCTAAAAATAATTCATTGGAACTTGGACGGACTAAATAGAAATGCGAATGAAAAAATACAAGAAATAATCGAATGCAACCCGGACATCTTCTGCTTGGCTGAAACTTGGTGCAGTGACGTGAACGATAAATGTTCGAAATATACAATAAGTAAACTTACCACTAAATTCAAAATAACTACAATCAGCTCTTTTAAAACAGCAACTAAGGGCCGCCAAAAGTCTGGGTTTCTCATCGGATACAAAAAGAACTTAGAAAAAAGGATAACTCTCAAAGAAAATTCCCATCACTCTGTGACACTAAATTTAGCAGCAACACCGACGCAGGACTGCCTGATTATCGATTTTGTCTACGCACCACCCACGAAAGAGGGTCAAACTGTCATCGAAGAATTAGGAAACAGAATTGAAAACTCCATTAATAAAACATACGTGTGCATGGGGGACCTGAATGCTAGACTAGGAAGTTTCGATGGTGAATGTGTACAATACAGAGATTCAAGAACCTTACTAGAAAGAAAAAGCAAAGACAAAGTGATTAACGAAAGGGGAAGGCAAATCATCTCCCTGTGCGGGGAAAATAATCTACAAATCTGTAACGGCACCACTAGAAGCGACGAAAATGGAAACTTCACCCATATCTCAGAAAACGGTTGCAGTGTCATCGATTTATGTTTGGTTTCGGGCAACCATATAAAGAATGACCTTGACTTTTCCGTTCTTCATTCCCCGTACTCTAAACACCAACCTATTCAGCTCATACTACCCGATAAAGCAGCCGAGGAGGATGCAACCAAAGTGGAATTCAAAATCAAGTCCATATCATGGCAGGAGAATAAGAGAGATGAATTCCAAATTATTATGCACCAATTATTTCAAGAAATTGACAATTCTAATAAAGTGATGAAAATAGAACAGCTCTGCGATCTCGTTCACAAATCTGCTGAGTTATGCGGCCTAAAAACAGAAAAGAAGATGGGTAGTGCCAATCATAGGCATCCAAAATGGTACGACAACGAATGTCAATTGGCAAAAAGAGATTTTTACCGTAAGCTCAAGTCCCTCAGAGCCTCAAACCCTCTAGATGACCCAACACTACATAGAGAAGTAATTCAAGCATACCTTGAAAGCAAAAACTTCTTCGTTAAAACCGTCGAACTGAAGAAAACTACGTTCTTCAATAACATCATTAATACAATACTGAACTCAGAAAATTTCGGAAAAGATTTCTGGTTAGCTCTGGATACATTTAGAAAGAAATCATCATTTAATGAAAATAGTATACCGCTAGACAAATGGAAAGCTCATTTTACATCTGTCTTCAGTAGCAACTTCCCAGAAGTAATAAATAAAGAAAACAATGTGCTGGCGGATAATTTTCTGGATTCTGAGTTCAACATGTTGGAGCTATCTCTAGCTATTAAAAAGCTGGCAAATGGAAAATCACCGGGAGAGGATGGTATACCAACAGAGGTTTTAAAGAATTTGACTAGCAACGCTAAGTCCGAGCTGCTAAAGACCTTTAATGACCTCTTCGAGAACCCAATGAAGATTCCTGCAAATTGGACTACATCAGTTATCGTGCCTATACTGAAGAAAGGGGACAATACCAAACTTGGGAACTATCGACCTATCTCCCTGCTGAATACTACTCTTAAACTCTTTACCTCACTCCTCTGCAGCAGACTAAATATTTGGTGCGGGAAACACGAAAAAATCTCAGAATTCCAGGCTGGATTTAAATCTAAAACAGGAACAGCTGATCAAGTGTTTATTCTTAACACTCTTATTCACTACAGGTTGCGATTGAAAAAAGGCAAAGTGTACTCCCTGTTCGTAGACCTCAGCCAGGCCTTCTGTAATGTTGAACATTCTTTGTTATGGGACAAATTGGAAAGGGCTGGTATCAGCACAAAATTTTTAAATGTTATAAAACAAATTTATGGTCTAGCAAATGCATTTATTAGAGCCAATGGCATAACAGACATATTTAATCTAGAGAAGTCTTGCCCCCAGGGGGAGACATTGTCGCCAAAATTATTCACACTATTTTTAGAAGACGTGGTGGATACCATAGATAGATCTAACATCCCAGGAATACACATCGGGAGGAAGATTTTGCATCTCCTTTTATTTGCAGATGACATCTGCTTAACAGCGGACACACCCATGAATCTACAGCGCAAAATCAACGCCCTGAAGCTGTACTTTGAAAGTAACAATCTAATTGTCAACCTGGACAAGACTAAAGTGGTGATCTTTAGGAAAGGAGGCATAATAAGTCCGACAACAAAATTCTACTGGGGTGGCAGCGAAATTGAAATCGTAAATAGTTACGTATACCTAGGAGTGCCCTTTAATTACACAGCCAAGCATATTATAGGGAAGAACTACTTCTTAAGCAGAGGAAATGCTGCGGTAAACGGGGTATGTTTGCTAGTAAACAAAACAAGACTGAATTCAATAGACATCATTGAAAAATTGTTTAACTCCTTGGTCAGGCCTGTAGTTCTTTACTGTATTCCAATCTGGGGGCCAAAGTTCGACAAGGAGCTAGTAACCTTTCAATGCAATTTTATACGAAAAATCCTGTACTTACCAAAGCACTCACCACAATGGTTTCTAAGATTAGAAACCGGGATAGAAAACATACAAGTGTTCTTACTGAAATGTATTCTTAAATTCCTTATCCGTATTTTAGAAAAACCTGACGATAGTATAATGAAGGCAATGTACATAAAGTTAAGTAGGGTATCAGATATGTGTAAACCTGATATGAATTGGGTGGTTCAAATCAAAAATTATTTGTATGACCGGGAGCTGGGCCACTTATGGGAGTCACAAGACCCTAAACATATGAGAGATCAGTTAAATGGTGTATTGGACAATTATAGGTCAAAATTAATTAACGCCGATATTATGTGTATGCTAGAATATAATAATTGCAATAATTTATACTACCTCATAACAACCAATCATGTGAACTATTTGAATGGAAATATTTCTTGGACTGTAGCACGATTAATTAGTCAACTAAGGTCAGGAGTTGGATACGTGTTTATTAATAAGTCCTCTATTCATTTACTAGGAAGTAGAATTAACAATTATCAACATTGTGATATATGCAACTTGAAAGAAGTTGAAAATGAGTACCATGTTATGCTCCAATGCCCACACTACGCTCAGCCTAGAAATAAATACCTTCTCCCTTTATGTCAAAATTTACTCTGTAAGGATCCGCAAACTATGTACGAATATATGCTAACTAATACTAGCCGTGACACTTGTATTAATATATATATATTCTGGAAAATAGCTATGCGTATCAGGCAATTTGTCCGTGAGTTCTAAAATCAATTTCTGTTTTTATGTAAGTATAAGATATTCATGGTAGGTTGAGCATACCTAAATAATTAATTTTACGAAACATTCTACTTTCGACACTAACTATGACTACAAATTAAATAAGTGTACCTGAAGTTTAATATAGTAATACATGATGTAATCAATAATGCTTTATATTGATGAATAAACTATAAACTAAACTATAAACATAATGAATATATTTAATAGCAGTAATGAAAAAAATGAATCGAAATAGTCACTGTTTATAACAAAATAAAATATTATTTCTTTAATGTTCGATTTTAAATCATTACTACAAACTGTTTCACTACAGATTTAAGGTGATTCAAAATTGAAAAGATTTTTTTTGTATAACGGGAGTTATTTCTGAATAGTAAGATCTATAGAAAAGTGAACGATACAGCACGAAATGTTACATTAATTTCATTTTAGAAAAACCTGTAGTTATAAATTATTTTACATAGTTAAAATAGATATTTTTCTGGATAAAGTACAAGCATTCCAATTCATAATGTAAAACTCTTTGGTGGTTGCCAAAGTTATTTTTGCTTTTTAGACGATGGTTTTCCCAAAAACTGTTTGCTAGCAACATATTTCATGTTTAGATAGGACTTGGAGACCCAAGGCGAGTCACCATCAGTAGTGTCCTGATCAACCAAATGAGTGTACTTGGTTCTTCCAGTTCGTCCAAAGTTTTTCACTTGCATGACTAGGGGGAATACAGACTTATCGAAATGGTCATCCAGAGTTGGCATTGAAACATCTCGTTTGTATACATTTTCTTCTTTATCCTACATAATAACATTTAATACAAAAAGTTTATTAATTAAATGGTTTACAAAATAAATATTCAAAAATAATTATTAATGGTATTATTAGTCACCATACCAGGAAAAATGCACCTCTGTGATAATATTTTTGAAGAAACTTGTAATTTCCCTTCGGGGCGTCGTTAGTAATCACTTTAGGTTTTGATTTCCATTCAAACTTTCTTTCTTCTTCGGTTAATGCATGGATACGATTCATCTCAAGTTTTTCACGCTGAATTCTATAAAATATTTTAAATATTATTATAGAAAAATTTGCATGCCTTTTATATTGTACAGCAATTGTCAAATAAGTCAGTCAAACTAACGTCGTACAGTAATTTTACCGAGGTGTACATTTTATGGGATGGTACAAGTCGGTACTTGAAAATCAATAAATAGCATCACTATTAGGTTAATTTAAAACCCTTTTCAAAACTAAAAATTCTAATAAAAACGATTTCAAAAGCCTAGTTCCTTTAATTAGCAGCACATTTAAAATTAAGTCTAACATTGACACAATTAAAATTTTAACATACGCTTCTCTTTCCTCCCGATCTCTTTTAACACGCTTTAGTTCACGAAGCTTCCACGTCTCGTAGTCAAGATCATTTTCCTCGTCTGTCCATACATCACTGAGCTTGGGAAAGTTATTCAGGGCGTCTTCTTCTCCCTTCATCATTTTTCTTGCTCTATCCTGTTGGATTTCTTTCTCTAACAACTTGAGCGTTTCTTTACGTTGTTTTTCCATTTTTCGATTTTTTTCCCACTGCTGCTGTTCGGTTTCATCAATAATTTCTTCCTTCACACGATCACATTTTCTGACAAATATTGGCTTCAAGCGAGGAATTGTTTCTTCTTCGGATTCTATAGTGAAACAGAAACAAAATCACATAAAATTGCTATTATGGATATTTAATTATTTAATTAAGATGGTTTTTGCCTGTTGTATACTCTTCGTATTCAGAGTCACTGTCCTCGCTGTATGATATTTCTTCTTCCTTTGCAAGGATTTCTTGTTTGTCCAGTGTTTCTACTGCACGTTGTCGCATTCGGTCTCGACGTCTATCAATTTCCTCATCGTCTAAATCATCACCTTCAGAATCAGAGTCAGTGACATTTCCCCTCCCTGGCCGTTGCAACTTTTCATCTGAATCAGAATCTTCCCCGTGTTGACTTCTGGATTCGGCATTGAAATATTAAAATCAAAAACACTCGGAGAAGCATCATCATGATACAGAATAATAATAATAAATTGCTTTACCCGTCATTATTTCGATTTTTTGATGCGCTTTGCAACCGTCGCAAACGGCGATCAGCCTTTTCAACTTCGGAAAATTGATAGTCCTGCTGTTGTGGTTCCTAAATTGAACATTGAAAGGGATATTAATATTCAGACTCACAATTAAATCATTCAGATAATATTTTAGATTATGTTCTTTTCCATTTTAAAAATCAGATGTACAAAGTCTAATAAGAAAAACAAACTTCCTGGTCGCAGTTGTTACATGTGTCTTCTCGTTTGAGGAATCGCACAGGACGACATAATTTTTCATTTTCACTATCTTCGTCGCTAACTTTTCTTGGAGCATAATCTGGACGCTTGCCACATATATACCGTTGTACCTTGACAGTTTGCATTGAAATTTCTCCTGAAAACAGAGAAATTAACAAGCCACGAAAGCCAAAAACATTTATTAAAAAGATAAACGGAAATAAAATGTAAAATGACTTTTAACTATTAATGTATTCCATAATTTAGAGTCATCTATAGTAATAATTTTAAAAGTAATTTAGTTACCTTTTTCATTCCGCACAGCAACTGCTCCAGCAGTAGAATTTATCAAGGTCATTGACCCAACACCTTGCCTTGTCGACATTATCACAACAGCTTCAAATTATGCCCGACTCCCGATATTCGTTTTACTTTCAGTATCAACAGTCGTAAGTCGTTGTTTGTCTGTCTACTGTACTTTTAATTTTAAGTTACCTATTGTCAATTGTGTTGTGTGACGAGAACGAGAGTCAGTGATGAACGACGTTATGACGAGTAACGCTGTTCATAACGCCCAATCAGGTGACATGACAGTATATTCACCCGCCAAGGAGCTTAAAGTATACACTACACCCTGTAAGTTGACACGTGATAAAATAAGGGTAATTACATCATCATACTTATAACACTTATAGCATACTAAGTATACCGTGAACTTCACGGTATATCGGCGATAAGCAGCTTTTAATATAGTATCCAATAGTTCGTATTTTCACTTATAATTTGTCGCCCTCCCCCCCCTGAAGTAGCATTGCGCAATGAAATAATTCCTTGCTAATGTGCAAATGTAGAAGATGAACTTGAAATATTATTAGGATAATATAATAATTTCGAAATTCAACCAAATGCTGACGCACAAATCTTTTGAAATTCAATAGGAGGCCTGGGAGTCCTAACGATGACTGTAGTATAAACGTAAACTGACACGTGCACTGAATAATTCCGTATGTTTGTAAACAATGAACAGTTAGCATGCAGACACTTATCCAGAAATTCGGTCACGGAAGGAGGCGAAGTTAATAATAACGGCAAAAGCTTATTTAACACAATTTTTACGACTGTTAAGGAAAAAGTTCTTTTCCTCAGATTTAGGGGGCTATGTCTCCCTCTATAGCTTTTGTTTGGGAATCTGGCGCATGGCATAATGAATACTTACTAAAACACCGGACTGCATTTGGTTTAGTTGCAAAATATGCTAATAAATGCAACCTAGATTCGATTAGCCCGCGGTCTTATGCATAATGCGATTGTGCATCTTTACTATAGTATAATCGCAAAGTTTGAACATTATATTTGTGAAATTTTCCGCAGAAATTCTGATTTTTTAACATTAATTACTAGTATAAATTTACAAGTAATTGAATCTGATATTATGATCATACATTCCTATCATGGACATGGAACTATATAAACATTTGCCTTACACTGGAAATTTTAATTACTATTGGTTGAGACATTCAGCTTCCATTCACTAAACTTGAAATACGAGTTGAAATAAATTTCCTCAATTCAAACAAACAAAGTTTTTTCCAATTTGGTTGTACTGGAAACGGGTAAGTTTACAATTGTAATAATCTGGTTTAATTTACGAGGATATTTTTGAAATCCTGTTTTGATACTGAATAATACGAGGAATGTAGGTGTAAGTAATTACACATAGGTATCACGCCAGTTCAAATAGTTAAGCTAGTGTAGGGACTGGCGGTCATGTAAAACCACACTGCTTAACAACGCAGTTCCCTGCTTAAATATTTCCGATCTGTTTTCGACGTACACTGGTTCGAACTGGAGCAACGATATATACATCAGTAGAATTGTCTTATCTTAACTAACAATAATATATGTAAGTTACAGATCCGCATTCCGCATAGATCCGCTGCTAATGTTATAGCCATTTGAAATTCGTTGATTTAACATTAGACAGATAGGAAAAAGTCAAATCCGCTCTTTCTGGCACGAAATGCACGGCCGTGCCAGTAGGCCTTCGTGAACAATCTGCAGTTAGAACATAAAAACTTCCAAGAACGACTATAATATTAGCTACACAAGTACCCTTTAACATCAACCTATGATTTTCAAATTTTTATAGGATGTTTATCTCATAGCCAGAACCTTAAATGACCATTTCCATAACGATCAGTTTCATAGAAATCGTTTTCTGATTTTTTGAAATTCAAATTTTAACATGGGAGCTAGGGTAAAACTCAGATTTCAAAACCTATCTCCTCCTACAGTTTTCAACCAATCACTATCACATTTTTTGTGCTGCTTCTAATGGCCAATACTGAGGTCCTCAAGTAGACGATTTTTGATATTTAGATTCTACGATTTTAAAACGAACTTTGAAAATTAAATTATCCATTCGTGCTTTTCCGTGTTTAAGGGGCTAAAGTGACTACACACTATAAGTGCGACCATGGCTCACATAGGTGGTGCATGTGCTCTTTCTCTTCAGCTTGAGCTACAACTTCAACTTCTCTTCTTCCAACTTCTTTCCGTTCATTTAAGTCAATTAACATATAAGGTGTAATTAAAAAAATACTTTTTAAATTGACGGGGTGGATTAAAACTAAATAACGACGAAGATTAAAATGATGGAGCTATTTAAAATAATGGAGTTATTTAAATAACGTCGTGATGATTAACGACCAGACTGATGAATAACGAACTATTTTATATATCAATCAACACTGATAAAATATGTCTGTCTACTCACCCCTCGTTTAGTATGAAACATATTTGTTATGAGTCAATCTGGTCTCTTTGATATCTGGTTCGGATACTTCAAATCATATAATTATACGAGATGTCGTACATACTGGATCAGAAATCCACCTCGGCCTTTAACCTTTGACAAATTGACAATTCCAACACCGCTACAATATTTATAATTGTTGCGTCCATTTTACTAGCATACTTAAAATATATTTTAACTTAATGGATAGACAAATTAATTAATTATGGGAACGGTTGCAAAAAATTTGCTTGATTAAAAGTTATACCCAGCATAGGTTTCATGGCTTCAAAATTGGTTCATTTCAGATGCTTCCAGACTTTTATTTCGTAATGGTACATTTCAAACTTGTGTAAAATAATTTATAATTTGAGGCATCATCTTACCCAATCTAGTACTTACGGAAAATCACTAACTGTTCGACGCAATCGTAGCGTAAGTTTATTTCATAAGGAAAATCGCTTAAGGACTTATGCTACGTCAGGCTCAAAGTTAAGGACTACTTCCCTCTTAACCCTTTGAACACAGCTTCGCAACGGGCCGTTCACATAGTTGGTCAATCTATGAACGAAGCCGCTGCAACGCAAGGTTGGCGTATTTAGGATGTAATGCGGGATTAACCAGGAATGAGAATTTGGTGGTTTGGGGCAAGAAGATATGAGATAATATGAGCTGATGATTGTTACTTATGAATGAACCCTCAACTTTCTCGGCAATGCATTATGAGTAGGGAAATCTCCCTGCGATGAGATAAGCGTTTTGGATAAGCGTACAGAAGCGTGTAGTAGCTTATTCGAAAGACCGCAAAAAGTACTAGGGCTGTTGTCGAGGGACGAAAACCTACCCGATTTAAGTATCGACGAAAGAAATGTGTTCCTGAAGAATTGGTATAGTCTAGAAGAAGGGACTTTTGAGTGGATAACAGTACGACTTTATTGAAACAGTAAATGTCGATTATCCACAATTTTATAAATGAATCAAAGAACTAAAAAACTACAAAAATGCTCTTTGACCTTACAACAATAATTAATTCACATTCAGAACTAGCTTGGTCTCTGACCTGAATTGAGTGGTACTCAAAGCTAAACTGAACGGCATGGCGTCTCTCTAATTACAAAATGATAAGCACACAAATTACAAAATCAATTGAGAAACGTCGAAGTGAATAAAATAAAGTTCAGTTCAGCATAAATATAAAAGATGGCTCAACAAATACAAAATACCATCGGAAACATAAACTTATGAAATTAATGCCTGATTCGTTCTACAACATCCTCCCACTTTGATTTGTGGGAATAAATCAAACCAATACATAAAATCAAATGAAAGTATAAAATTGAACAAAATATTAAATTAATCAATTTCATTCACAAATAATATTATTGAATGCCAAACCGCGGAGGAACTTTCACCAACCGACCACTTCTAGTACGGTCGTTGGCTTTCTCCACCGCTTCTGGACTTGGACTGTTCTCCAGGGATTTCTCCACCAATTCATCCTCACTGCAGACTTCCAATGGAAATAATCGCTGCACAGGGCGGAGTAAACTTCCTGTAGACGTCTTCACCACTGCCACTCTCACACATCCATCCTTGCCAGGTATCAGCTCCAAAATCTGCGCCAAGGGCCACTCCAAACGCTTCTTGTTGTCGGCTCCAACCAAGACCACATCACCAACTTTCAATGGAGTAGACTTTACTTTCTCCTTACCACGTTGAACTAATTGGCCGAGGTATTCTTTCCGGAAACGACTGCGTAAGTGGTCACGAATTCCTTGACGGTACCGGAATCTTTTCTCCAAGTTAACTTTCTCCAAGGAGTCCAAATCCGGAACACCAACTTCTTTAATCTCCTGCAAGAACATCGATGGTGTGAGTGGGACAAAATCTCCGGGCTCTTCTGATATATACGTTAAGGGTCGACCATTAATAACGGCTTCTGCATCACAACAGATGGTCGACAACTCTTCAAAATTCAGACAGGCTTTTCCCAGAACTCGAACAAGTAATCCTTTAATGGAGCGAATAAGACGCTCCCACCATCCACCCCACCAAGCTCCTGTGGGGGGATTGAATCTCCACTCGATCCTCTTGACACTCCCGTCGGCTGCTATTTTCTTCCAATTTAGTTCCCGTAACGCATTATTACTTCCCACGAAATTTGTCCCGTTATCACTGTAGATAACAGACGGCCTTCCTCTTCGGGCAATGAACCGCCGCAAGGACTGTAGAAAAGCGTCTGTACTCAAAGAAGTTACGAGTTCCAAATGAACAGCTCGGTATACGGCGCAAGTAAACAAGACGATCCAAACCTTTTTCTTTTCTTTCAGATGTAACGGGCCGGCTAAATCCACACCCACTATTTCGAGGACAGCAGCATCTCTAATTCTGTCTTTGGGTAATGGTGCTGCTTCCGTCACTGGTGCTTTTGCACTGAATCTTCGGCATCTTAGGCATTTCGAGATAACACTCCGAATAGCTCGCCGACTTTGAATTATCCAATATCGTTCACGTAGGTGCGATGCTAAAAACTGAACGCCTGCGTGACAATTCTCCAAATGTTGTTCCCGAACAAGAGCTTCCACGAGCCAATGCTTGGACGGTAGTAGGACTGGGTATCTAAATTGGACAGTGTCATCCCTCCTAACTACTTTTGTCTCGACGCAAATTAATCCTTCATTATTTCGGGAAGTCTTGAGACCAGATATAAATATTTCATTCTTCGGAAAACACTCCATTTGAATTATTTTGAGAATATTAAATTCTGCTGCTTCCAACTCCCGGACACTGAGTTCTCCTCGAGCTTGACGTCGTTTCTTTGCTGCATTATTCATAAATCTTCTTATCCAGGCGCAAATTTTAACTACTCGAGAGAACTGAGAAAATCGCATGTACCAAGGAGGTTCCATTGAATCCGTAGAAAGACAGCTTACAATCCTCTTCTTCTTTTCCTTAGAAATTTCATCTTCATCATAAGTACAATTTTCCAGGGGCCAATTACTTGAATCCAGCATTAACCATGAAGGGCCCTCCCACCATCTTGTTTCTAACAATTGGTTAGGACTGCAACCTCTTGAAGGCAAATCTGCAGGGTTGACACAACTTGGGACATGATGCCAATCTTCTTCTTGAGTCAACTGGCGAATTTCTTTGACTCTATTAAAAACAAACGTACCCCACTCCTCATTATTCATTATCCAGGCCAATGCAGTAGTAGAGTCTGTCCAAAAGTATCTTTTAATATCTTGCAGATCCAGAGCCTTGACAATTGAATTATAGAAACGACTTCCAACGGTGCATGCCAATTATTCCAGCCGGGGAATTGTTGGTTTCTTAATTGGTGCTACACGAGACTTTCCACCGAGGAACCGAACTGTCACTCCTGAATCTGTGCTGCATCTGAGAAAAACAACTGCAGCGTATGCATATTGACTTGCATCGCAGAACGTATGCAGAGTCCAGTCACTTCGATCTCCAAAAGTAATTCGACGAGGAATTTGAATTTCAGATAATATATATAATTCTGCATACCACTTACGAAAATTATCTTTCACTTCACCAGAGAGTTCCTCGTCCCAATCTGTCTTAGCACTCCAAGCTTCTTGTAGCATTAATTTGGGGCGCAGTAATACTGGACACAGGTAACCAACGGGATCGAAAATTCGATGGGTAATCGACAGAATTTTCCGCTTAGAAATTGATTCCTCTAGTGGGGATGCTTCGAAGTCGACGCTGAGGGTATCCTTCTCTTTATTCCATTTTAATCCAAGAACTGAGGAAGGTATACTTATATCCAATCCGCACTCACCATGTGAGCCGACTCCGGATAATCTTGATAAGTTATACTCCCACATTCTAAGATCCATTTTTGCATCCGTCATAATAGAAACTGACTGCTCTATAAATTCACTCAACTCTTCTTCAGTATCCACCGAAGTACAACAATTGTCAATGTAGAGTGACTTCCACAATTTTGCAGCAACAGTCTTCTGATCGGGTTGTACTTGAGAAAGATGATGTTCGATTACGGCACCCAATAGGTAGGGACTGCACGTTAAACCGAACACAACACTTTTATGACGATAAACTTTTAACTTCTGGCGTGTTTCGTCCTCCCACCACAGAAAACGCAAAAAGTCTGTATCTTCATCTTTAATTTTTACTTGAAGGAAAGCTCTTCGAATATCGGAAGTAACCCCAATCCTCTTCTCTCTGAAACGCAATAATATATCTGGGATTTGCTCCAGGAGATTCGGACCCTTATGTAAACAATCATTGAGCGATGGAGACCCTTTAACCTTGCACGACGCATCAAACACAGGGCGAACTTTTGTCGTCAAACTTTTTGGCTTTATAACAGGCCGGTGAGGGAGATAGTGACAGTCACCTTCCAGATTATCATCCTTAATTGATTCAATTACTTCTTCTGCAACCCACTCATTAAATATAGCATCATAATCGCTGTATTTCTGAAAAGACAAGAGCTTTTTAGTCGTATTAGCAAGCCTACACTCGGCAACTTTTCTATTATTTGGAATCTGAGGATGTCCATCAATCCAAGGTAGCTTCACATAATAACGACCCTCATCTGAGCGGCTGACAGTATTTAAAAAATGCTTACGAGCTTCGTCGTCCTTTTCAGCTTGAGACTTACTATCATATGGATCGGTGATCCCAATTGTCTCTAGCCGCCATAAATCTTGAACCGAAGCATCATGACAAAATAAAGTTGAGACCATGTTGGCAACAGACGAACTATTGCAAAATTTACCACCAACAGTCCAACCGAGTGTAGTTTCCACTGCTGTAAGTCCGGAATCCAATTGATATATTTTTCCAGTCAGGAACTTCCCATAGTGGTCACTACCTATAAGTATTTCAATTTCAGATGAGGCCTTGTTGCCAATATCACTCAAATGAATGTTGTTTCTTTTCAAATCTTCCATCCAAGAACCGAAGGGGGCGCGCGGGATGCCACAACATATTTTCTTGTCATCTAAAACGCTTAAATTGAATTTCTGTCCACCATTCAAATTCTGGATTTCGATATTATACTTGCGGTGAGTCTGCTTTCCAGTACTAGCACCACCAAATAAAGTATGCACTAAACATTCTTCTGCAAAGGATTTGATTCCCAATTCTTTTGCAGTCTTCTCCAATACATAAGAACGCTGGGAACCGTTGTCAAAAAGAATACGAACGACCTTCGACTTCTTCGGTCCAATCAACTTCACCAAAACAGTCTGTAAAATTACATGTCCGGTACAAGCTTGACTGGCAGTTCCACTTAGCACTTTATCTTCTTTGGATTCAGGAACTGGCTCTTTATTTATTGGAATTTCAGGACACATAAGAATGACATGCCTTTTACCACACAAATGGCATTTAATAGAAGCTTTGCACCTTTTAGCGAAATGTCCATATTTTAAACATATTGAGCAGCACTTCTTATCTTGAATTTTAGATTTCTTCTCTGTCAGCGTCATGGATTGTGCCTTAAAGCACTCTCGACTTTGATGAGCCTTGTCACAAAATAAACAAACGACTTTCTCACCAGAAAATAATCCCGCTAAAGTAGGCAAATCTTCATCATATGATGTAACTGCTTTCAATTTTTCATTTCGCTTTCCTTTGGAAACGGTGCCAAAGCCTGCCTTTGCTAAAGATATTCTTTCCTCGCTTTCCACTTCTTTTCGTAGAAAATCCATTAAGTAGGAGAGACGAGTTTTCGGAGGATTTTCTTTGGTTCCATCTGCAGCTGACGTAGGACTTCTTTGCCACGCCCGAAGAATTTCTTCCGGCAGACTGGATTCCACCATTGGATAGAGCCAAGCTGAATTCTTGTCAATTTCGATGCCCATTGTTTCTAATGCACGAAGATGCGATTCCAACTTATCGTACATCTTCGTCAATGGAACTCTATCACTTTTATTATTAACATTAGAAATCACAAGCTGTAAAAGTTCCCTTACGTACACTTCCACTAGAAGATCTGTCTTTCCAAAGCGCTCCTTGAGTGCCGCGACAACCTTCGGATAATTTTCAGACGACATCGGGTAACTTTCTACCAACTCATGAGCTCTTGTTCCAGGTGTCATCGATTGAACCAGGTACTGGAACTTGTCACTATCATGAAGTTCCTTGTCTTCATGAATTTTCTCAAATTGAGACCAGAATCCCAACCACTCAGTTAACTTGCCGTTGAACTTCTTCAATTCCACTTTGGGCAACTTGAATGTTCTTCTCTTCGTAGTTGGCGATGTTTTAGCACTTACTGAAGTTAGATTTTCGGATGATTGGTCACCTTCATTTTCACTGCTTGCAGTTGGTACCTTCTCCGACATCAAACGCTTCAGCTTTTCGAATGTCTCTTCGTAATCATTAATTGAGTCACGCTCTTCGTCATATTCGGCAGTAGTACAATCATCAGAATCCAAGAGTATATTGAGTACCTGCTCGTCCAGCTCTCTCATTTCGGCAATGAATTTCTTGAGACGATTGAACTTATCCTTGCAGGCACCATAATCACCATCCGGACTAGTGACAGTAACTTCAATAATATTAGCTGCCATCGTAAACGACCGACGAACGGAACTACGTTTTTCTTCAACTTGTCCATCTTCAACAGGGATCACGTCGGGGTCACCAGAAATGTTGTCGAGGGACGAAAACCTACCCGATTTAAGTATCGACGAAAGAAATGTGTTCCTGAAGAATTGGTATAGTCTAGAAGAAGGGACTTTTGAGTGGATAACAGTACGACTTTATTGAAACAGTAAATGTCGATTATCCACAATTTTATAAATGAATCAAAGAACTAAAAAACTACAAAAATGCTCTTTGACCTTACAACAATAATTAATTCACATTCAGAACTAGCTTGGTCTCTGACCTGAATTGAGTGGTACTCAAAGCTAAACTGAACGGCATGGCGTCTCTCTAATTACAAAATGATAAGCACACAAATTACAAAATCAATTGAGAAACGTCGAAGTGAATAAAATAAAGTTCAGTTCAGCATAAATATAAAAGATGGCTCAACAAATACAAAATACCATCGGAAACATAAACTTATGAAATTAATGCCTGATTCGTTCTACAACAAGGGCACTTGACAGCCCTTTTTTCCGATTTAAAATTAGAAATAGGAAAAAAGACACCATATTTCGCAGCTCAATGTTAATTCGTACTCAATTTTTTTATTTTCAAAAAAAGATTAAAAATACTTAAAATTTTTTTTCAAAATTCCGGCCTTCGGGTGCCCTAGGCAAAAACTGGAACTTTCAGAATATAACTGTTTCAAAGCTATAAGTTGACCCTGTGACCTGTTCTCATCGCAGGCAAAAGGGGGAAGCCACCCTTAAGTTAAAGAAAAAAACTAACTGTCTATTGTAGGAATGTATTTAATTTGCAACGTTATATTTGGGACTCGTTTTCCTACTCAATATTCTAATTTATATTTATTAACACGATAAATAATATCTGCAAGGAAATTTCAATTCCTGTCATTTAAGGATCGTTTTTAGTAATAGTGTTACTATCATGACAGCATCGAAATTGAGAATCGTTTTTGATTGAAAATTTTGAACATCTAATTGTGCATCTATACTATGATTAATTATCAATGTTGGTTACATAATGATATGCTAGGATTGTACTTTTGGTTAACTAAAGTTAAATTTAATTTGCGAATACTTTGATTAATTCTGTTAGGTGGGATATTTTAGATATTTATACAATCGCAATTTGCATTCCTTAGCTAGTTTTTTTATTTTTATAATTTAGAAAGAAGAGCATTGGCGTTATTAACGAACCGTGTTAGAGTCCTTTATTCTCATTATATTATTGCATAACCAATTGTTATGGTCCACGTTGTCATAATGTAATTTTTATAGAACAAGCATTGTAAGTTCGTGAAAAAGTCTAAACTGCAGCAGAAATAAGGTCACATGAAGAAAGATCTATAGAGTAAACCTATATACTATCTATTTATTTACACTTATATGGTCAAATAAGTGTGGGGTCTGGGGTCCAACCATATCATAGTCAAGAATAAGAGTTTTATAGTCTTCATCACGTAATGTAATACATTTTTTTTCAAAAAATATATAGTAATTGTAAAATCTTTTTCATCACGGTTTTAATCGATGAAAAATAAATTGGTCCTTTAAAAAATTTACTTGGAAAATTAATAATACAATTTCAATTTAAGAGTTAAAATATTGCCAAATACGGTTTGGCATGAATTATTTTATGGTATATACGAAAAAGGTAGAACCGCCAACTTAACCCTATGATATAAGTGACACAGACTATGTATTTGGAACATGTAATCAAGTATTCATTCGATGTGAGCCGGGTGTTGAATAAGAAATCATAAGTAAACACAAACAGCACGAAAGTCGGTAGATACAACTTCCAGGAATGACAACGGTAGTACACCTACAAAGGTTTTTTAAACATATAATAAGCATTGCTATCAGTATGATATTAGATAGGAATATATTGTTATATCTATTTGGGCTATTTTATCAGAAATGAGGTCACATGAAGCAAAAATGTATAGAGTAAAGCAGCTAACTATGTAAACTTATAGGGTCGAACGATTGGCAATTCCAGTAATATTAAAGTAGTATATACTATATACTCTACAACAACTAATTATAAATTATGGTTAACATCAGGTATATAGGTATACTGAGAATGGAATAAACAATGCTAAGGAAGAGTAAGCCGGACCAAATAATAAAAAGTTTGTGAAATAATAATAAATGCTAATTGATTTCTTCTTTTGACCAGAAACGAGGTGATATAGAATATAAGCAAGCACGTATTTAGCGGGGGGCGCAGCGCCCCCCCTAAATCTGAGAAAAAGAGAATTTTTTTCTCAAAAATGGCCTAAAATTGAAAAAATTTTTCGCGCTTCGCGCGAATATGTCTTATTTTTAGTATAATTTTTGCTTCCGCCCCCCCTTGAACAAATTTCTAGATACGTGCCTGAATATAAGTATAGACAGATAAATAAAAATTTCAATAGGAAGTGAATAATAAAATTCCCTGTTTCCCCCAGCTCTCATTATTATTCTCTACAAGAAATACTCTAATTTAAACAGCCACAATGGTTAGTGTTTGAGATCGAAAAAACAACTGGAATTTACACTTTGTCAGTACATTATTATTTAAAGCCAAAAATAAATCTAAAGCCTGCGATATATTCGTCAAATCTTCTGAATACATGTTGAATCATTAACATTAAAGATTTAATCAAGTCTTAATTAATCACTGCTATAAAATTACCATCATAAGAAATTGAACCTGGTATTATGATTATAAACTCTTAGTATGGTAATTTTAATTACTATTGGATTGAGACATTCTGCTCTCATTCTCAAAACATGAAATACAAAATGAAATAAATGTCCCCAATTGAAAAAACCGTTAAAATGTTTTACAATTTGGTTATATTAGAAATGTGTAAGTTTACAATTGTAATAATCTGATTTACTCTTCGAGGACATTTTTGAAACCCTGTATTGATTCTGAACTGGACAATACGGTGAATATCGTTGTAAGTAAACACAAGTATCACGCAAGTTAGAACATGAAAACTTCCAAGGAAAACTGTGAAAACATATTAAGTACAGTCCGTTGGACTACCTGGATATTAAAACCATCAGTACGTCGGCTGATTTTGCAAAATAATTGCTTAATGTTTTTCCCGTTCCCCGACTCTGCTATTACAATGAAAGGATGTATCTGCGCTAAATATTTCTATTGAAACTAAACCTGAGTTTAGGAAATTCGACTAATTCGACTGCCATCATTATTTTCTTCATAACGATAAAATTAACTGATCTAAGATTTAAATTTAAATTAATATATATCAAGTTAACTTTAAAACAAGCCCTACATTGTAAATAAATATTTATAAAATATTGAAATTCGGATTATTCGCTACCATTTCTCATCGAACAAAAGGAACTGATTTTTTTCAAGACTTAATTATAAACGGTTCACCAGTGATCAAAAAATATGTCAATATTTTGTGTTTATATTGTACTAATTGTTGGATTATCTTCAGGGTGGGAAATAAAAGATGTAGCAGATTTTGAAAAGGAATGCTACATTAATGTGTTATTCTATCAATCTGATGTCGACAAAGCTCAAGAAACAGTTTTGAGTATGCAGCTTCAAAAAATGGATATTCCCTACTTTTTTACAAAACCAAATTTTTGGGAGAATAAATTTATCCGTTTAAAATTGCAGAACCGTGTGGTGTGTATAACTGACATAGTATTTGATGTTTCTGAGATTGGTTTAACGGATTTCTATTATTTTTATTATACCAGTAACTATTTTTCAGTTGACGAGTTTGGTTCAAAAAAGGTACGTTCGCATTGGTTCAACTACGCAGAGCATTCTTCTGTCTACATGTTTGTCCAAAAAGAAGTTTTCCATTTAGTGAAGTCAAATGTTAACAAATTATTTTTCGATTCGCCAAGAAAAGTTAATCAACATACGATTTTAAACAGCCTAATCCCCGATAGACCATGGTTTATCTTGTCTTGGTCAGGGGCAGATGAAAATTTGTTTTTTTTGTGCCCAAGTAAAAGTAAATTTAAAAAAGATACACACCTGGGCATGCGATATGTATTTGCTTATAGTATGGTGCCTCTGTGTTCAGGAATAAATTGCTATGGGAAGCAACTGCGGAAAATGGCGATAGAAATCTTTACTGCAAGCAGCAAAGTTGCGAAAAGGGTAATGCCTTTCATAATAATGGACGGAAACCATAATAACCGTTTTGAATATTGTGGGCCACCACTTCAAGATGCTTATTTCAACGACGAATATTTAAATCTAAAATACGGATTTTCAGTTGTAATTACATCAATTATATTTCATAATTTTCCAAATTCTACAATGGGGCTTTCTTACGACAAATGCCATTATTTGCAAGGAGATAATGTACGGGTACCAATAATTTTCCAACAGCAAGTTGATAGTTATTTCCCTGGATATCCTTATCTCTCTATAATTTCAACAACGGAAGATTCTTTCAATTTTATTTCTTGTGTTATTTTAGAAAACGAAAGTCTTTCATTTTATGGCTACATTCGACCTTATCAATTTCATGCTTATGTTGCCATAATCATTTCCGTCTTTGTAGTTACCATCTTTCTCCACGGGGTGACATTCTACAAAGGAGATAATAGCGACCCGTTTTTTCTGATCTGTTTTGCATATCTGTTGGAAATCAGTTATTCTCTATCACCAAAAGCTGATAAAAAAGTGTGGATCAAATTAGTTATAGGCCCGTTCCTACTTGTGTTCGTTGTATTAACAAATGCCTATAAAGGAATCGTCACAACAGATTTGGTTGAGCCATTACCCGTCAAGCTAATTGAATCCATGGAACATTTGGCAAACATATCTGAAATTTCTACCTTTGGTGCTTTGGTCGGCGCAAATGAGTTTGAACCTTTCTATTTATCGGAAGCATTTCTATATTGGCTTCTAAAATTGTATTACGATAAATACGACCACAACGACAAAGAATGGGAATATCTTTCTTTTCAGGAGCCCAACAAAAGTACAGTCCTACAAGCCTTCCAGAAGCAAAATTTGAAAAATATAACTTCAAAGAATCTAGATGGTCATCAATTCCAATGTTTTTTAAAGTTGTTGATGCATATCATAATTTGCACCGTCGCAATCATCTTAATAACATTTTACACCCGGAAATTATAATTAAAATTGCTAATTCACTTCACTTCCCTCCTGGATTCCCGTACATTACTACTTACGAGTGGATTTCACAATGCAATAACTCTGCAATGATTTTACAAACGTCTACTATGCATCGATTTCTTAATGATTCTCATTGGAATCCTGAAAGTGGTGGAGTTCAACCTCTCAACACTTTATATCATGGAATGGAAGTAGAGTCTATTATTCCAGTATCATTTTATATGTTAACGGATACTACCAATATACCTATACTCACTCCACGGTTAAGACGAAACTTGTTAGTTGTGAGTCAATCAGGGCTTTTTGATATCTGGTTTGAAATCTTCAAATCGTATAATTATACAAGATGTCGTACATGCTGGCTCAGAAACCTACCTCGACCTTTAACCTTTGATAATTCCAATATCGCTACAATATTTATAATTGCTGCGTCTATTTTACTAGCATCTTTAATAGCTTTCTTTGTGGAAATTATAGTCTCCCTTAAAAGTAAACTAGGGAAATTTCTTATTGCGATTTGGAAAGTTGCAAGTATCACCAAAAATAGAATCATTGTACTGTAGGAATATATTTAATTTGTAACGTTATATTTGGTACTCGTTTTTCTACTCAATATTCTAATTCATATTCGTTAATACGGTAAATAATATCTGAAGGAAATTTCAACTCCTGTCATTTAAGGATCGTTTGTAATAATAATGTTATAATCACCAATAGGTAACAGTATCGAAATTGAGAATCGCTTTTGATTGAAAATTTTGAACATCTAATTGTGCATCCATATTATTATGCTATGATTGTACTTTCGGTTAACTAAAATTGAATTTCATTTGCGAATACTTTCATTAATTCTGTTATAGGTCGGATATTTTAGACATTTATACAGCCGCAATTCGCATTCCTTAAATAGTTTTTTTTTATTTTTATAATTTAGAAATAAGAGCATTGGCGTTATTAACGAACCTTATTAGAGTCCTTTATTCTCATTATATTATATCAACCAATTGTTATGGTGCACGTTGTCATAATGTAAGGTCGGTTTTACTTAGAACAAGCATTGTACTTTTTAGCGGAAAAATCTACACCACACTACAGCAGAAAGGGTTTGGGCTCTACTGCCGCCTAATCTTTTCTTAATCTCTTACTCGAGATTGGTAATCCGGAAAAAGGTGAGGGTAGGGACGGCGAAGGTTCAGGTAGCGGCTCAGGTAGCAAACGAAAGTCCCAGGGTAGTAAGACTTTTCCAGCATACCCAAAAATTGTAAGCATTGGAGTACTTACAATTAAGTGTTCAGGTTTACCTAATGCTACTGTTGCTAGCCGATGCTGCACGCTGGCTTGATTCATGGTTCTATTCTACAGTATATCTTCTGTGTATTGTTTGCTTTGTATTTACACTATTACACTACTAGTAATAATAAATTTCTACCATTGCCCCATAATCAATGATATCCATAACTGTTTAGTTTTTTAATTATGACTTATTTGTGATTGCCATTAATATTGCTTAAATTTTTACTTATTATATTTATGAAAGACAATAATATAGTAATTTAGTAATGTTAAAGCTTTTTTGATACGGGAAGTGATAAGCTTACTGGTTGCAACTTGTAGCAACGCCCAGCGAATACTACAATACAATTACACAGTTTAACTAATGCATAATGTTGTAAACATGAAAAAAATTAAATAATTAAAAATGATTAGTCTAATGACAACCAAGAATGATGGTAAGTACTTATAGCTTAAATTTTAGTATTATTTGGACGAATATATCACCAGCTTGTCAATTCCAGTATTTGATAGTTTGGGTATTATTATATTTAGTTACATTGAAAATTAACAAGTATTGTATATTTTATTATTTTATTATACTACTTTAAGATAAAGTAGAAAAAACTTATTGTAGTTCAGCGTTGTTAGAAGTTGCAAACGTAAGTTTACTTCCAGCATCGAAATTTTTTTGTATACTGCCTAAAATGACATGGACATTATTAGAGTATATTATTGTCTTTCATAAATATAATGAGTAAAAATTCAAGCAATATTAATGGCAATCAGAAATAAGTCACAATTAAAAAACAAAACAGCATTGTTTTTTGTGCAAGTTTAGTTTTAGATTTACATATGTGTCGCGATCTAGAATACTGAATGAACTCTACTAGATCTAGTAAGCGAGATATAAGCCTCTAAAGTCATCGCATACCATTTAACCTTTCAGAATTAAACCACAGCAAACAGTCATACAATTATCCGAAGGCCAAGAATATGACAGCAACTGATGTCCATTCCACACATATAGGAAAATTTGAAAACATTTGAAATAAAAAAATTCCATTGACCCTATGAGGTAAATAAATATACTGAATTCAAATATGGCCACCGATATATCGTCAGAGTGACCCCATCAGATATAGAGGGAGATGTCGCTATAACAACAAATACAAAACATTGAAGTAAATAAATTCTGTTGACCCTACGGGGTAAATTAATACCCTGAATTCAAATATAGCCACCGATATATCTTCAGACTGACCCCATCCTATATAGGGGGTATGCCCCCATATCGGTAAATATAAAACATTTGAAATAAATAAATTCCGTTCACCCTACGGGGTAATTAAATGTGCTGATTTCAAATATGGCCACCGATATATCTTCAGACTGACCCCATCCTATATAGGGGGTATGCCCCCATATCGGTAAATATAAAACATTCGAAATAAATAAATTCCGTTCACCCTACAAGGTAATTAACTACGCTGAATTCAAATATAGCTCCCGATTTATCTTCAGATTGACCCCATCCTATATAGGGGGTATGCCCCCATATCGGTAAATATAAAACATTTGAAATAAATAAATTCCGTTGACCCTACGGGGTAATAAAATGTGCTGATTCCAAATATGGCCACAGATATATCTTCAGACTGACCCCATCCTATATAGGGGGTATGTCCCCATATCGGTAAATATATAACATTCGAAATAAATAAATTCCGTTGACCCTACGGGGTAATAAACTACGCTGATTTCAAATATGTCCACCGATATATCTTCAGACTGACCCCATCCTATATAGGGGGTATGCCCCCATATCGGTAAATATAAAACATTTGAAATAAATAAATTCCGTTGACCCTACGGGGTAATAAAATGTGCTGACTCCAAATATGGCCACCGATATATCTTCAGACTGACCCCATCCTATATAGGGGGTATGCCCCCATATCGGTAAATATATAACATTCGAAATAAATAAATTCCGTTGACCCTACGGGGTAATAAACTACGCTGATTTCAAATATGTCCACCGATATATCTTCAGACTGACCCCATCCTATATAGAGGGTATGCCCCCATATCGGTAAATTTAAAACATTTGAAATAAATAAATTCCGTTGACCCTACGGGGTAATTAAATGTGCTGATTTCAAATATAGCCACCGATATATCTTCAGACTGACCCCATCCTATATAGGGGGTATGCCCCCATATCGGTAAATATAAAACATTTGAAATAAATAAATTCCGTTGACCCTACGGGGTAATAAAATGTGCTGATTCCAAATATGGCCACCGATATATCTTCAGACTGACCCCATCCTATATAGGGGGTATGCCCCCATATCGGTAAATATATAACATTCGAAATAAATAAATTCCGTTGACCCTACGGGGTAATAAACTACGCTGATTTCAAATATGTCCACCGATATATCTTCAGACTGATCCCATCCTATATATGGGGTATGCCCTCATATCGATAAATTTAAAACATTTGAAATAAATAAATTCCGTTCACCCTACAGGGTAATTAGCTACGTTGAATTCAAATATAGCCGCCGATTTATCTTCACACTGACCCCATCCTATATAGGGGGTATGCCCCCATATCGATAAATATAAATCATTTAAAATAAATAAATTCCGTTGACACTACGAGGTAATTAAATTCGCTGATTTTAAATATGGCCACCGCTTTACCTCTGGAGAGTGACTACATCCGATAATAGGGTTAATGCCATCCTTCCGCAAATTAACAGCCTTGGAATAAAGTTAATAATTGTTGCACCATCGGTATAATCAAATACAATGCATTCAAATATAGCCATTCTTTATGGTCAACGACTCGGTAGTAGTGTCTTTACATTGCCTTTACATCATACGCTGGCTCTTTGAATTGTAGCATAAGCATACACCCCCATGCAATACAGTTATGAGTTTGGATGCTACAAAGGTATGGCTAAAATTCAATTAGGGTTTCACTAAATATTTTGAAGTTCATTTTTGTGGTCCTTTTGTCTTAACAAAATTCAACGGAAACCACATTGATCAATATCAATAACAATATTAGTCGTTGTTATCCATTACGTTGATTTCAAATTTTGGATCTGACACTTGGTTGCATGGATTTTAGTTTAATTAATTTTTTGTGAATTTTTACGTTTTACTTTTTACAGCTCTATTTCTATCATGGATGACAGAAAGTATTAAGTTAATTTAAAAACATTATGTTTGACAAATTTAAGGCAGCTTGAAATTTGTAATTGGAAAATTTGCGAAACAAATTATACATTATTTTCTGTTTCACATATGCACGAACTAATTTAATAAAAACCAATGGAGAAGGTACTTTTGCCAATGTGCGTTTTTGTTTGGTGTACTCCTGTAAGCTACAGGGCATATTGTTGTACAATGCCGCCGACGCGTTGATCAATTGAAACAAATTCCTCTATATAATAGGAATTCACAAATGTGACAAGAAGAAGTAGGCACTGGAACAGAACTTGTTACTTTTCCAAATCAAATACAAGTACTTTAACACGTCTAGCTTAACTAGCAGTAAAATTAGCACAATAATATAGTAGAATAAATTTGAATTATGTAAAGTTTAGGAATTTCAGCAGCATTAAAATTTCATAAACTGTTTTACCCTGTCTACTATCACGAATTAGGTTAAAAACACGTATGACCATCCCAGTTTGTATCAGTACTTTGTAACGCGCAACTCCACTTGCTATGTCACTGAGCAGAGGCTTTGGTTAGAGACGCATTTTGTTTTGCGGGAAACTTCAAATGGATTCAATGTGATTCGATGGTTATCGTTGGATACGCAAAAAGTGTTGTCTGCCCGCTGTAATGTCGCAAAGAGAGTCCGAAGAAAATCTAGGCGCCAGCCCGGAAGCTGGCTCCTCCCGTTCCCTGGAGGACAAGGTCACCAATCCGGTGGCCATGGGAAGCTCTTTAGAGAGCAGTGGGGCCAACGGCAGGCAGAGCGGAAGAGTACCTAACGCTGGTACCAACGGTCGACCTGGCGGAGGAGCCCCACAAGAGAGTTTGCAAGTTGGGTAAGTATTTTTAATACACTATTTCTTAAAATATGGCTTTAAATAATTGAATTTAAATTGTAATGACGTTTTATTGTTTGTTTAATTCTTATCTGATAATTTATATTTACATATTTTTTGCAGATCGGATGCCGATAATTCCCGTTCCCTGGAGGACAAGGTCACCAATCCGGTGGCCATGGGAAGCTCTTTAGAGAGCTGTGGGGCCAACGGCAGGCAGAGCGGAGGAGTACCTAATGCTGGTACCAACGGTCGACCTGGCGGAGGAGCCCCACAAGAGAGTTTGCAAGTTGGGTAAGTATTTTTAATACACTATTTCTTAAAATATGGCTTTAAATAATTGAATTTAAATTGTAATGACGTTTTATTGTTTGTTTAATTCTTATCTGATAATTTATATTTACATATTTTTTGCAGATCGGATGCCGATAATTCCCGTTCCCTGGAGGACAAGGTCACCAATCCGGTGGCCATGGGAAGCTCTTTAGAGAGCTGTGGGGCCAACGGCAGGCAGAGCGGAGGAGTACCTAATGCTGGTACCAACGGTCGACCTGGCGGAGGAGCCCCACAAGAGACTTTGCAAGACACTGCATATGGTCTCACAAAACTGGCGGATATTTATGGAGTACCTGATACACCTTCTGAAGCATTAGAAATTTATAATGATAATGTTAGGAATAAGAAATCTGTTGAACACAACAAAGGTAAATGCATTACTTTATGAATTAAAAATTTTAAACATCTTTTACTATTAAAAAATTTAAAGTAAGAAAAACCTGTAATAATTCCCATTTAAATTACCGTTAGTAATAATAAGCAATAACAACCCAATGTAACTATTTTAAATTTTTCAGATCCTGAGCCCGTTACTAGTTCAGTTAACTCCGAATCTGATAGCGAAACTGAATGTGATCCTGATTCAGATCATAATTCGGATTCAGATCATAATTCGGATTCAGATAATGATTCGGATTTTGATTCAGATGATGATAGTGATCCAGAAGCAAATACTGCAGAAGGTGATATTTCCATAAACGACGACGAAAACAGGGATACTGTGGAAATTGAAGAGAGAATAAAGCAAGGATGTGGGTGCGGAAAACAATGTATGACAAAGTTTTCAAATGAAGTCATAATGCAAAATATTCTAGATTGCAGAGAACTGAATTACCGATGCAATGATCACATCAATCACCGTCAACTTGCAATTCTTGCTGCTCTGAACGTTCTTACGTCTACCTCAACAATGAAAACGGACAAAAATCAAACCAGAAGAAGCGAAACTTTTACACACTACATGTTTCATGGGCAACAGGTTTGTCAGTCATTCTTCAGTTTTGTTCATAATATTAGTGACAGCACTCTGAACAGGCTTAAATTGCTTTGGAAAACCGAAGGACTTGTTCCTCCTTCTCATGGCAATGTAGCACGGACACCAAAAAATAAACAAGTTTCCATGCAAACTTGGGCTGATGCAAAAAGATTCATCAAAACATTTGCCAAAACTCATGGATTGGTACTTCCAGGAAGAACACCCAGTCATAATGACATAAGTGTTATTTTACTACCGTGCAGTATGACGAAGAAACACGTTTACGGCTTATATGTCGAATCGTGCGAACTAAACAAAACTACGCCCATTGCATTGACAACCTGGCGTCGATTTTGGAATCAAACACTACCAAATATTGTAATTCAACGACCACGAACAGATTTATGTCCCTTCTGTCAGAAATATGTATCTTCTATGGGAAGTATGGCATTTCGTGATGAAACCGAAAAATTGCGAAGGATACAAATCGTTGCAGATCATTTACAACTCGTCAAGGCTGAAAGGGAAAATTACTCAAATCTTAATAAATGCATAAAAGAAGAAATAGCGAATCAAGAGATGGAAATGAAAATTGGTCCTCATGTTGCATGCAGTTACAAAGGAAAACTTCACTATTCCTTCGATTTCGCTCAACAAGTCCACCTTCCACATAGTTCACAACAAGTCGGTCCAATTTATTTTCTAACAGGATTTAAAGTTAGCTTGTTTGGAGTAGCAATAGAGCCGTTAGGGAAGTTTGTCTTGTACATTATACCAGAATCTTGCAATGCAGGCAAAGGTTCCAATACAGTCGTTTCGCTAATTCACCATTTCTTCGAAAATTTTGGACTCGGAGAGACAGATGTAGTTTGCCACGCAGATAACTGCGGTGGACAAAATAAAAATAAGTTCGTCATGCAATATATCTCGTGGCGAATTTTGGTTGGACTTCATCACACATTTAAAATGTCTTTTTTGCCTGTGGGACACACAAAATTTGCCCCCGATATGTATTTTGGGATTTTTAAAAGATGTTTTGGAAAAATGGAAGTCCATAGTTTACAAGATATGCTTACTTGTGCAACTGAATCTTCCAATGTCTCAAAATCTATTATCCCATGCTTAGTAGGAGATGAGGATGGAAAAGTACATGTTAACATGTACAACTGGCAAGAGTTGTTTAAACATCTGGACGCAAAAGCAATTCCTAATATTCGTAAATATTATCACTTTAGTACAAGCAAAAGCAACAAAGGAAAAATATTTTTTTCTAAAAACTGTTCTGAAGATAATGTTCCACAGGAAGAAGTTACAATATTTAATATTGAACATTTAGAAAACAGTCTTCCGCCAATTATAGAACCAACACCGATGTCATCAGAAAGGAAGAAATACCTTTATGAAAAGATAAGGCCATTTGTAGCAGAATATGCTCAAGATATATTATGTCCTAAACCATTTCCAGATGACATTAATGAACGCGAAGAAATGACATCTTGCCAATCACAGCAGTTAGATACAGCCATAAACGTGGAAGACAACGTAGCAATGCCGTCTACATCTACAGATTTAACTGATGAATCCATAGCTACTACCAGTAATGCTGCGTCTGCATCCACATCAAGCGGAACGGCAAAGAAGAAAGCATCTCCCACTTGTGGATATTGCAAAGAGCTTGGACATCGGAATCAGGTCCTTAAAGGTCATATCATTTGTCCAAAGCGCAAGAAAGATGAAGAAGAAAAGAGGAAACAATAACTAACCAACAACTTTAACTACATTGCCTCATTTTCAACGTTGTTTAATTCTTGGTGTCTATATGCCTTATACATCCTTTTATGCATTATTTAAATGACATGTGACTGTAGCTAACTAAAAATGTTTTCCGTGATAATTAAATTAAAAAATATAAAAACCCTAGTAGAATTTTTTGCTTGTTAATTGTCATTGAAATTTCCATAAATTGCATCTAATATTTAGTTTCAAAAATTGGAATCTTTAGTGCAATTGCTCAAACGCCTTCATAAAAATCGGATATGATTTAGTTAAGCTTACTTACGTGTAGAGTGTATCAAAGGATAATAAAATGAGAATCTAACAAAATGATACATTAAGCGGTGGTCAGTACAGGATGCTAAAAAAGTAATAGTAGTTGCCGTATTTGACTGTAGATATATTCATGTTAAGTATGCACATTAGTTATTATGAATGTCAAATGAAATGAAAGTGTATGCAATGCAGATTCTGCGCAAACGTATCAGCTGAAATGATCCCTCTGCTGAGAATAATTATTATCAAGGCAATGCTTAAGCCAAGATACGATGGGCGGTCTCATTCAAACTTTAATCATCCAAGATTGTGTCGTTACTATTTGTTGTTCCTCGAGAGTCCAGCTTGACCCACAACCGTGAAACGCCGAGCATATCTTACCAAGGCACCATTCTTCAAATCTTTGGCTCTTCCGGATTGGTAAGTTTAAAAAAATTATTAGTATGTTGAAAGTAGAATACATCGTCAGGATGTTTGAAAAATGAAAATTCACTTTATTGCTTGTGGATCTAAAGCGTAGATTTGACTTTTTTCATTTGTGAATCTAAAATGGACGATTTAGATCCACAAATGAAAAAAGTGAATTTTTATGTTTCAAACATCCTGAAGAGGTAACCTGATACTAAAATCAATATAACTACAGCAACTTTGGTCGAAAGTACTCGTGTTTAGTTTTGCTTTTTAGTCTTTGATATTTTAATTGTGGTTAAATCTATTATTATTATGCATATTTTTTGTCGCTGCTAATCAAAATTTTAAGCAATCTGTAATCCTCATATAAAATTGTTTTATAAATATTTCCATATAATGATAGGTTCAAAAATGAATGATATGGTTAAAGAGATACTTGTCAAGAACGAATGGAGTCTTCTTTTCGACACACTGTGGCCTAGGGTGCAACACCTCCCTAAAGAACAATGCATCAGCAAACTACTGCTATTGGCAATGGAGATTGAAGTGAACAAGCTTCTTGCTGCTGCCAGCGGCAAGTCTGAGGAGTAAGTGAAGTGATGCATGACAATATCTGCAATTTCATATTTATTACTTCACAATAAAATATTTTCTCGTAGATCGTCATCGTCGCCTCAAGTGGTAGATGCCGTTAGCCTGCCCCGCCCTAATACATCAGATAGTCAGACCGATTCGGACAGTACGGGATCAGGAAATGGTGGGCAAAAGCGTCGACGAGTAGAAGATGTTGAGCCATCTAATACGCTGTATGATCTACAGGATTCCGAAACTCAGGAACCAAAGCGCGGTCTTGGCTATGGGTAAATATTATTTACGTTCCATATTTTATGTAATTTGAGAATGTCTATAGAATCAATGTCATATATTTACAGGTCAGATGGAGAAGTCAATGTAGTGTACGAATCGGAACCAAATTATGGCTCTAATTAAAAACAATAATATCATTTTTCCATAATGTTTATGCTAATGTTAACTTATTAAAAACATGTAAAAACAATAATATAATTTTTCTATAATGTTTATGCTAATGTTAATGTATTATAAACATGTAAAAACAATATCATTTTTCCATAATGTTTATGCTAATGTTAACTTATTAAAAACATGTAAAAACAATAATATAATTTTTCTATAATGTTTATGCTAATGTTAATGTATTATAAACATGTAAAAACAATATCATTTTTCCATAATGTTTATGCTAATGTTACCGTAATATAAACATGTAAGCAATTAAAAACCTTTGGTACTTTTATTCTCCAATTTATATCACATACAATACGAAAATCCATGTTGATTTTTCGGTGTTTTTGAAGATTGATCGAGAAATTTTCCATCGTTTTTAATGAATTTACCGAATTTATTAATTTAAATCCTGTAAAGATTCGAAAAAAACCGGGTAAAAACCAATTTTAAGGCTTCAGTTTGATTTGATTTGAATTGGCATACCCTATATATCGGATGGAGCCGCTCTGAACATACACCGCTGTCCATATTGGAAATCAGCTTATTTTATTACCCCGTTGGGTCAACAGAATTTATTTATTTCAAATGTTTTATACTTGCCGATATGGGAGCATACCCTCTATATCGGATGGGGTCACTCTGCAGATTCACCGTTGTCCATATATGAAATCAGCGTATTTAATTACCCCGTAGGGTCAGCAGAACATATTTATTTCAAATGTTTTATATTTGCCGATATAGGGGCAAACCCCTATATTGGATAGGGTCATTCGGAAGATATATATGTTGCCATATTTGAAATCAGCGTATTTAAATACCCCGTAGGGTCAATAGAATTTATTTAAATCAATTGTTTTATATTTACCGATATGGGGGCATACCCACTATATCGGATGGGGTCATTCCGAAAATACATCTGTCAGCATATTTGAAATCAGCGTATTTTAATACCCCGTAGGGTCAACGGAATTTATTTAAATCAATTGTTTTATATTTGCCGATATGGGGGCATACCCACTATATCGGATGGGGTCATTCCGAAGATACATCTGTTGGCATATTTGAAATCAGCGTATTTTAATACCCCGTAGGGTCAACGGAATTTATTTAATTCAATTCCTATATATTTGCCAATATGGGGGCATACCCCCAATATCGGATAGGGTCATTCCGAAGATACATCTGTGGGCGTATTTGAAATCAGCGTATTTTAATACCCCGTAGGGTCAACGGAATTTATTTAACTCAATTCCTATATATTTGCCAATATGGGGGCATACACCCTATATGGAATGGGGTCATTCCGAAGATACATCTGTTGCCATATTTGAAATCAGCGTCTTTAAATACCCCGAAGGGTCAGTAGAATTTATTTAAATCAATTGTTTTATATTTGCCGATATGGGGGCATACCCCCTATATGGAATGGGGTCATTCCGAAGATACATCTGTTGCCATATTTGAAATCAGCGTATTTTAATACCCCGTAGGGTCAACGGAATTTATTTAATTCAATTCCTATATATTTGCCAATATGGGGGCATACCCCCAATATCGGATAGGGTCATTCCGAAGATACATCTGTGGGCGTATTTGAAATCAGCGTATTTTAATACCCCGTAGGGTCAACGGAATTTATTTAATTCAATTCCTATATATTTGCCAATATGGGGGCATACACCCTATATGGAATGGGGTCATTCCGAAGATACATCTGTTGCCATATTTGAAATCAGCGTCTTTAAATACCCCGTAGGGTCAATAGAATTTATTTAAATCAATTGTTTTATATTTGCCGATATGGGGGCATACCCCCTATATGGAATGGGGTCATTCCGAAGATACATCTGTTGCCATATTTGAAATCAGCGTATTTAATTACCCCGTAGGGTCAGCAGAACATATTTATTTCAAATGTTTTATATTTGCCGATATAGGGGCAAACCCCCTATATTGGATAGGGTCATTCGGAAGATATATATGTTGCCATATTTGAAATCAGCGCATTTAAACACCCCGTAGGGTCAATAGAATTTATTTAAATCAATTGTTTTATATTTACCGATATGGGGGCATACCCACTATATCGGATGGGGTCATTCCGAAAATACATCTGTCAGCATATTTGAAATCAGCGTATTTTAATACCCCGTAGGGTCAACGGAATTTATTTAAATCAATTGTTTTATATTTGCCGATATGGGGGCATACCCACTATATCGGATGGGGTCATTCCGAAGATACATCTGTTGGCATATTTGAAATCAGCGTATTTTAATACCCCGTAGGGTCAACGGAATTTATTTAATTCAATTCCTATATATTTGCCAATATGGGGGCATACCCCCAATATCGGATAGGGTCATTCCGAAGATACATCTGTGGGCGTATTTGAAATCAGCGTATTTTAATACCCCGTAGGGTCAACGGAATTTATTTAACTCAATTCCTATATATTTGCCAATATGGGGGCATACACCCTATATGGAATGGGGTCATTCCGAAGATACATCTGTTGCCATATTTGAAATCAGCGTCTTTAAATACCCCGAAGGGTCAGTAGAATTTATTTAAATCAATTGTTTTATATTTGCCGATATGGGGGCATACCCCCTATATGGAATGGGGTCATTCCGAAGATTCATCTGTTGCCATATTTGAAATCAGCGTATTTTAATACCCCGTAGGGTCAACGGAATTTATTTAATTCAATTCCTATATATTTGCCAATATGGGGGCATACCCCCAATATCGGATAGGGTCATTCCGAAGATACATCTGTGGGCGTATTTGAAATCAGCGTATTTTAATACCCCGTAGGGTCAACGGAATTTATTTAATTCAATTCCTATATATTTGCCAATATGGGGGCATACACCCTATATGGAATGGGGTCATTCCGAAGATACATCTGTTGCCATATTTGAAATCAGCGTCTTTAAATACCCCGTAGGGTCAATAGAATTTATTTAAATCAATTGTTTTATATTTGCCGATATGGGGGCATACCCCCTATATGGAATGGGGTCATTCCGAAGATACATCTGTTGCCATATTTGAAATCAGCGTATTTAAATACCCCGTAGGGTCAATAGAATTTATTTAAATCAATTGTTTTATATTTGCCGATATGGGGGCATACCCCTATATGGAATGGGGTCATTCCGAAGATACATCTGTTGCCATATTTGAAATCAGCGTATTTAAATACCCCGTAGGGTCAATAGAATTTATTTAAATCAATTGTTTTATATTTGCCGATATGGGGGCAAACCCCTTATATCGGATGGGGTCATTCAGAAGGTATACTGGTGTCCATATTTGAAATCAGCGTATTTAATTACCCCGTAGGGTCAACGGAATTTATTTATTTCAAATGTTTTATATTTGCCGATATGGGGGCATACCCCCTATATCGGATGGCGTCACTCTGAGGATACACCCGTGTCCATATTTGAAATCGCCGTATTTATTTACCCCGTAGGGTCCACAGCACCTTATTATTTCAAATGTTTTATATTTGCCGATATGGGGGCATACCCTCTATATCGGATGGCGTCACTCTGAAGATACACCGGTGTCCATATTTGAAATCAGCGTATTTAATCACCCCGTAGGGTCAGCAGAACATATTTATTTCAAATGTTTTATATTTGCCGATATGGGGGCATACCCCCAATATCGGATGGCGTCACTCTGAGGATACACCCGTGTCCATATTTGAAATCGCCGTATTTATTTACCCCGTAGGGTCCACAGCACCTTATTATTTCAAATGTTTTATATTTGCCGATATGGGGGCATACCCTCTATATCGAATGGCGTCACTCTGAAGATACACCAGTGTCCATATTTGAAATCAGCGTATTTAATCACCCCGTAGGGTCAGCAGAACATATTTATTTCAAATGTTTTATATTTGCCGATATGGGGGCATACCCCCAATATCGGATGGCGTCACTCTGAGGATACACCGGTGTCCATATTTGAAATCAGCGTATTTATTTACCTCGTAGGGTCAACAGAATATATTTATTTCAAATGTTTAATATTTGCCGATATGGTGGCATACCCCCTACATTTGGTGAGTCCCGCTGTCTCTATAACGGCTGTCATATTTGAATTGCAATTTTGTTTCCGCTTTTTGTTTTTGAAATCATTTATTTGTTTGGTATGGAATTTCTTTATCTTCGGGTAAGAAATGACAGCCTTTCGGATCCTTACTCAAGTAGTAAAAAATGATATCTTTAAAGATACAATATAGATTAAAATAATTGCCAAAAATCGCAGGAATTTTTTAAAAATACCATGTCACCACCATATTGTAGATTTTAAAATGCTCTTTTTAATAGATTTATAAACTGAAATTTCGTTTTTTTTTGAGTTCATTCAGTTTTCAAAGTCCCGACACATATAATACATATTTATGGATATCAGTGATTATGGGGCAATGGTAGAAGTTTATTATAGTTACTAGTGTAATAGTGTAAATGTAAAGGCAGTAATGTAAAGCAAGCAATGCACAGAAGATGTACTGTAGAGTAGAACCATGAATCAAGCCAGCCAGCGTGCAGCATCGGCTAGCAACAGTATAGCATTAGGTAAACGTGAACACTTAATTATAAGTACTCCCAGTCCTTTACCTGTGCTTACAATTTTTGGGTGTGCTGGAAAAGTTTCACTACCCTGGGCCTTTCGTTTGTTACCTGAACCGCTACCTGAACCTTCGCCGTCCCTTCCCTCACCTTTTTCCGGATTACCAATTCCGAGAAGGATTTTAAGGAAAGACTTACGGGCAGATCTTACCACATCCCAGCAGAAATAAGGTCACACGAAGAAGGATCTATAGAGTAAACCCGAAACCCACTATCTATTTACACTTATATGGTCAAATGAGTGTTTGCTTCAACCATATCATAGTCAAGAATTGTTTTATAGTCTTCATCACGTAATGTAATACATTCCTATTTTCCTTTTTTTCAAAAAATAGATAGTGCATGATTGTAAAAACTTTTTAAAAACTGTTTTAAGCAATAGGTCCTTTAGAAAATTTAGTATTTGGAAAATTAATAATACAATTTCAATTTAAGAGTTAAAATATTGCCAAATACGGTTTGGCATGAATTATTTTATGGTATACAAAAAAGGAAGAACCACCAGCTTAACTCTATCATATAAGTGACACCGACAATGTATTTGGAGCCTGTAATCAAGTATGCATTCAGTGTGAGCCGGGTGTTGAATAAAAAATCATTAGCAAACACAAACAGCACGAAAGTCGATAAATACAACTTCCAGGAATGAGAGTGGCATTATTTCTAGAAGGCTTTTAACATATAATAAGCATTGCTAAATGTGATATTACATTGGAAAATTTTGTTGTAATATATATCTGAATTTCTGACTTTTATCTGAAATGTATTTGGGATCAAATAGAAAACATAATAACATAATATTTGAAATGTTGCCTGGCCATTCCTGCCGTTTCTCTTCATGCTCCATTTATCTTGAACGGCCATTTAAAACTAAGAGGAATGACTATAGTCTTTCATAACAAATGTTAAATATTAAACCCTCGTGCAGTTTAACACCATTAGATATTATCATTTTCAATCATTTACTCAGTTAATAATTACGCAATGGGGTATACTAAACTCGTGAAAAAGATTACTTATACAATTCAAAAAGCGGAAATTCATATTACAAGAGATATATTTCAACTAATCTATTGTAAAGTCTAACCGTGAGGTTAAACTTCACAACTCGTTTTGAGTATCACGGACCGCTGTGAATAAGCAAATCCGTGAAAGTCAGCCTTATCCCCACTCCTAGTGCCTTAAGATATTGTCATAAACTATATTATATACTATATTTGCTATACTAGCTTATTTACATATATTATTATTTGATGCTAATTGTTTGGAGCTTATTGATTTCATGTAGCTAAGATTTACTTAATTAATGCTTACCTCTAGTATTTAAACTAAACTAGTTCTAACCAGTATGATCCGTCGTAAGACTAATGTATAAGATTTTTTTGTTATCTGTAGATAAAAATTAAATATTAATTAGCTGTTAACATAAGTTAGATTTTTGTGAAAGACAAAGAAAGCGCTCGGGTATAAATACCACCCGCAATTCCTTAGTCTTGATCAGTTGCTCTTGGACTCCTTTCGACGCTGTTCGTCCATTCCTGTTCTCCACTGTGCGGTTGCCCTCTTGTCAACTCGTGTGGACTTCTCTGGACTTCATCATTTAGTTGTGTATCAACTTACTTCTCCCACAGTTGTGTCTCAACTAGTCCTTCAGTTGTTCTGTCAATTTGACTCTTATTACGTGTGTGGTTGTATTGTCAATCAGTCGTAATACCCTCTTAGTAATTAAGTTAGTTGGTAATTTAGAGTTAAGTTAATTGTAGTTAGTAATTGTAGTTTGTTAAGTACAGTTGAGAATTAGGATCATGTTATGTAGTGCTATTTTCCTATTTAATAAATCCTACCTAGCCTCACCTGTATATCTCGCGTCGCGTGTATTAGTACCTTGCTTTTTTCGATACGTTGCATTACTGTTAGTCCTTAGTGTTAGTTCCATAACGCCACCATAGGTACCGAAGTATCCGACCATCCATAACACCACGTACTTACTTATCACCACCAAAAACACCACCGTCCTATTTCCTGCATCCTACCTATAGCACACTACTCATGCAACCTCACATCTCATTCATTTATCCTATTTATCTATATCAGCTTACCTTATACTATTAATGTTAAACCTTTTTTAATATAGAGTTATAATATTTTGATCATATTATTGTTATATAATTGCAAAATGGAATATATTTAATGCATAAAATTGGGTAATAGCTATTCTACATACATAGAGTAATAATAATAAATTTTCAATTCGTGGTGGAAGTCCTAAAATCACAAACTTTAAACCTGTGTGTTCCTATTTATTTTTGAATGTCAGGAGATATTTTATCAGAGCAATAACACAATTCTTAATACAACAAGGGCGGATCAATTTCCAAATGTTATGAAATGAATATTTCGCTTTCACCCACAAATTATCCATTCCATTACTTATTCGTAGAGTGTGAATACTAACTTTGAAAATTGTAGAAAGCCGAAACTTTGGATATTTTGTTTCATTTATTAAACTTTGAAAACTTATCCAGAGACGCTTAAAGTTTTTTTGCAGCGAGAACGAAGAAAATATTTTGTGCCAAATTCGTTCTACAAGAATCGTAGCAACAACTGATAGAAAAAGGTATCCACACAAAATAAAAATAGTATGAATTTTCATATTGAGACTGATGCCTACAGGTTCAGATTTTTCATACATCATTTTTGAATGTGCAATTTTATATTCCAAATACGCTCTATCGTCATTTTGTTCTTTCCAAATGTGTAAAAACCCTGTCTCTTGCATTCGTTGAAAAAACGTTTGGAATCTGTAACGGTAGCAATCCTGAAATTTATAAGAATAAGGGTCTAAATATGATGATTCTTTGGTTGTAGTACAAATCCCATCAGTTGAATGTATTGTGGGTATCAATGGGACGTAAAATTGACTTCCTATTTTAGGTGTAAAGTCAAAAAGTCTCATGGAATAGTTAGTCAACAATATCAAGCTTTGTTCATAACTTGCTTTTGGATTCTCAAGTTCCCAATCATAACTGTAAACACTCGAATTCCATTTTTCCTGCATTTTATATTTCTTAAAAACTTCAATGTTATACAATGATGATTCCAGAGAGTACCGCTGATCAACGTTCGCTAACAATTTGTAACCATTCTCAATAAGTTCTTTAAAATCCAAAAATTGTCTTTTGTCTGGAGGAACAACAATTTCGCTAGTTATGTACGTACCATATAGAATTGTAATTATGAATCCCATTAATATTACTACCAAGAATAAACTCTTTTTTCTGTTCTTGAAAACTGAAACTTCCTGGTCTAAAAGAACGGATACTAAAGACTTCAGAATCCAGCCCAATTTTGCGCTTAAGGATGAATCTGGCGTTCCAAAAACTAAAACCAAAAATGAAATTGGAAAGAGAGACAGAATAAGGGCCCAGCAATGATCATCAAATGTTCTTTGAATCAAAACTGCAATAGTCACAGCAAGAAATGTCGGTTTTGCTTCACAATAGAAAGGAATGTTCTCATCTTCATATTCAACAAATATTGTTTGATACCAACGATCGTCGTCATATGGTTGTACATAATGTGCTAACATTAATATCAGACCGCAAGTCTTCTCAGGTTTTAAAATAAGTTCATTTGAAGCATACAACCCTGTAAAATTTAATTTTTCTGCCATTGTTTCCACTGCCAGAAATGTAGGGTCACATGGCCGAATTCCGTAAGCTCTCCATGAAAAATAAAGTGATTTTTTGCATCTTGAAGACGCCGGATAAGCTTTCTCGTCAAAGCCAAATTTGTAAGACACGCCTCCCATTTGTGAGCCATGCAATTGCCCATTCGCAGTGAACCAAACTTTTTCCCATTCCTCTTCCGATGTTGATATGTCAATATTCATATACCAGTATGTGTAGGGGTTACTAATATCAATTTTATAATTAGTAACATTTTCAACGAAAAATAAAAACAGGGGACTCAACAAATCATATTTAATAGTGCCTATCCATTTTGGGATAATTTCTTCTGCCTTCTTTTTATCGTAAATCAATATGAACCTTGAACAGTGGCGGTTTATTTCTTTCCCAAAAAAATGGGTGAATTTTCTGAACGAATTGTCCGGCTCCATGAGTATATTTATACTGCACAAATTGTTAGACAAATCACGCGGATTATTTTCATGTCGACCAAAAAGAGTTCTATTGTAATCAAATGTACTGGCCAATGTCCACGGCTGTGAGTTTTGGTTGAACAACAGAAAATCTGTCTCCCAAATAGAATTGGGGAAAGTAATCATATTGAAATCGCAATTTTTATAATATGACAAATTTCGGATACCATAAACACTTTCAACAACATTAAAAATCACAAGTAAATCCCAATCCCAAATAATATTTATGGATATTCGGACACCCATTTTGCTGCAGTGTTAAGTTACCAACAGGCGAATCACATAAAGAGATATTAGTCAAGTGAAATAAATAAAAGAATGTCAATGCCAACATGCCCTATAGTTTAACGAAACTTTAGGTGTACTGTACAAAGTATTAAATCTATGAATAAAGTGGTTGTGTTTTGCGTTGCTACTCTAGCATAGCAAACAATGTCAAACTATATTCATGCCTATATACCATATAAAATGAAATAGTTACAAAACAAATTTTCTCGACAGATACTCAGATACCATTTAGATAAGTGTCATATAGCTTTTATAGTTTTTGTTAGTCAATAGCTAAATACCCACGCCAGTTAAAAGGGTTAAGACCAACAAACAACTGTTTTAAAATCAGAACCGGGACATTAGAAATCAAGACTGTCTGTCATTTTGTCCACCAGAGCGGCAGCAGACAGCCCGTCAAAAAACACATTCTGAGAAGAATGAAACAGTTGTACTGAAACCCTGGGGGAGGGTTATCTTAGTATAACTGCCAAGGAACAATTGATTCACCCCCAAATTGTCAACACCTTTTTGTCAACCATCTTTTGTCAACAAAATTTTTGGAAGATTTTTTTTCAACACCTTTTTGTCGACACCAAACTACCTTTTTATCAACAAGGTATAGTATATCCTTATAGTGTATGTTTTACAGGAGCTTTAGGAACCGTGGCATACATTCATTACTCGGTGTAGATTACCATTTTATGCATTATCATTATCAGATATTTAAATTTCTGGTAATGATAATGAATGGAAGAGGGAACTTTATTTGTTCTTGTCCATTTGAGCTGTGCAGAACAGAGTCCTTTGCTTGCAAGTATTTTTTAGGGAAAATGGCATCATATTGTACTTTGTACTTTATTCACTTCAAAAACGAAGAATAAAGTTACTCAACAACTTGCCAGAAACTCTATGTAATTCATGGCATTTTTAACAAATTGGACAAAAAAAGGCCGAACACTTACTTGATATTGCTAGTTGACTGATTAATTTGTTATTATTACAACTTATTTACGTTGAGACTACCCAATTATATCGGAAACTTACTTGTACACATACCTGTATGCAAACATACTTCTAACTTAGTGAATAAACATTTTGTTGACAAAAAGAGAATGCTGTGTTGACAAAATGGAAAACCGTGTTGGTAAAAAGTTTTTTTTCCGGTTGACATTTAGGGGTTGACAATTTGGGGTTCTTCCGTTTATTTATACTTATTTATTAGTTGCGCAAAACAATAACTCTCAATCTCAATTCGTTGTGGAACTGGAAGTTTATATGCGTTGTTGGCACTTGTTGGCACACAAACTGTTCTATGATAAATTAATAGTTGACAAGATTTGTTGTGGTTTGTATTTTTGTGCAGATGTCACAGTTTTTTACTGAAAATCCGTAACAAACTTGTTGATTGTGAAAATGGAATATGATTTTTATGTATACTCAATATAACTACTGAATGGGTACATGTGAAGGATGCCTAATTTATAAATGATAGGTTTCGAATTAATGTTTTCAATAATGTACCCCAACGCATACCTTCGTGTGCTAAATTTAGTACATGGAGGTATGCGTTGGGGTACATTCGGTACATTATTGAAAACATTAATTTCCGATTCAGAGTTTGGGGTTCAGTGAGATTCGAGAAAGCGAGGCGAGGAGAACAGAAAATTTTGCATGGAGTGTGTGGCAGGAACATTTTGAAGGTTTGTGACATGCTAAACTATGCGAAGGGAACAATTCCGCACCAAGTCAGCTCTCTGTTTAAAATCTGGTTGTGAAAAAGTAATCACAAAAATAAAAGTAAAACGTAAACAATTGCAAAACTGACGAGCGAGCAACATCGCCAAAATTCAGTGTTGTTTTTATTGTCACAATGTAGAATGTCGGAGATAGAGTTCTAATTTTTCGTGTTGCTCATTTATGTGTTATGACGTGGAACATTAAATATCGTCTCCGTTTTCAATTTCCGTGTTTGCGTGTTTCTGATGTCTGATGTTTGTTGGCAAACTGTCAAAACTTCGAAATAAATCGTGAACTGGTGAGTGCAGATTACCAAAATGTAGCTGAAAATATGATGCATAGATAAAATATTGTTGCTCTAAGGTAACATTTTTGCTATTCACTCTGGATTGACAATTGAAACGAGTTTTACTTTTATCCCTCGCCCATACATATTTTAACTATATGCATATTTTGATGTTTCTGTTTGATTTTGTTGGTTTAACATTTTGTTGTTGGGACAAACTCTACACTACTTATGCAGTTGTTTAATAGTATTATTGTACATATATGACATAAGTAAAAGTATTACTTTAACTACTAGTTGTTAGTATTAATAATTTCTTTTACTTTAAAAGAATTTTCGATCATTAATAATATCTTGTTTTAGATAAAATGCTAAATGACTTCGAATTAATTAAATGTTTTTTAATATAATATTTCTAGACGTCGATTTCTGTTTTCCTTCTCTGGGCTTGAAATGGAAAAGGAATATGAAGAAGCTGTCATTACAAAAACCCCTATAACTTGGATACAAGAAATTTGTAGCAAGTATGGTCAAATTCCAAAGTGGAGTATTACAGATATGCTGACATCTAAATGTCGGATTCCTTTGTTTAAATGCACTCTTATTGTTCAATATAAAGGTGAAGATCTCGTAGGTAAGATTTTAAATTTTTTTAAAATGAATCGAAATTTATTTAAAGTTAATATTTAGAAGTACATTCTGTGTGTGCTTAGTTGTTAGTGTTTATTAAAATTTCTGGCACGTGTTACCTAAGTGTTTGGTCGATATCGCACCCGTACTAATTAGTCATTAGTGCTGTAGTTATCTCAATAAGTAAAAAATTAAAGCATTGTAACTCCATATTTGTCATTTGCGTTATTTGGGACCTATGTTTTGATTTCAGCTGAAGGTGAAGCCTCGAGCAAAAAGGAAGCAAAACATTTGGCTGCAAAAAATATGCTTAATGATGGCATGAAATTAACTCCAAAAGATTATTATTATATACTTCATCGTAATTTACGTGGAAAAGACATCAATCCAAAGTTAGATACTGACGACGATAACTTAAAACCTAATCCAATATCGTATCTTCATCAACATTGTCAGCACCATCAAACGGATGTCAATTACGAGGTAAAAACCATAGAATTATTATCATGTGTTGGTTTGACTAAACATTCGATTAAAACATCCTGATTCAAATCTTTTCGACTATAATATAGGCAAACTACTGAGCTACAAAAGCTTTCTGGTTTGTAATTACACTTAGAGTTATATGGAGTATTACGTAGAAATAATTATTTACAAAATTGGTATATTATTTTATGGCATTTACTAATTATTTATCCAAATTTAAAGGAATGCCCAATGGTTGGCCCACCACACTCACCAACATTTGAAGTTTTGTGCACAATAAAAGGAGTCACATTGTCCGAAAAATCAAACTCGAAAAAAGGGGCAAAGAAAATGGTAGCCCAGAAATGGATAAAGCTCTTAAAGGAAACGCCAAATTTTTTTAAAAGTATGGTCGCATTTACTGTTTTCTTAAATTAGAAATTGCATCTATGTATGTTTATATATTAAACTTTAAACTAAATAATTGATGTTTTGTAATTTCAGAGCTAACTTACAATGAAGAGGAAAATTTACAAAAATACACCCAACAGTTGCCCAATCCCATCGAATTCATTTATTTTGATCATAAATCTGACAATATGCCTGGAGGTGTAACGGACAGGTCGAAGGTAAATTATTTTTCAAGCCATGATACTTGATATGGAACACAAATAAATGAATCATTTATTTTCGCAGGGAAAAGACACTTCTTTTCAAGGTCAACATCCACAGTCGTCCATAAATTCTGAAGATAAAATAATTCCAACACCGACACCTGGATTTCGAAAACTTATTTTAAACAGACAAAGCAGCACACAAAACAACGATTTAAATGTTAATGCTCCAGCCCAAAGGCCAGTATCTGTAGTTACTCCATTCTCCGTAGTACCATCACAAATGCTCTCAGCAAAAACAGAAAAGCCTGGCGAAGAAATTAAGCCAATTTCAATACCCAACACTGAAATCGCAAACAATTTAATTGCTAAAAAAGAAACCTCCAACAGAAACATCCCAACTACTTTAATTCAAGCGGACAGGGAAATAATATTATTCCAAGCAAAGAACCCCTAAATCTAAATATTTTTCCCAGTAGACAATCCTCAAATGATAATATTTCGAGCAAAAAACCACCAAATAATACTGGGGAACCCTCAAATAATTTATTTATGGGCAGAAAGTTATCAATTAATTTTAATTCAAGTAAACAATCCCAAAGTAAAATTTCTGGAACCGGAGAATCAGCTGTTAATTCTCCTTCAAGTCCCAAAACACCAATTTCATTCAATTCTTCTACACAACTCCCAATTTCTTTAAATCCTACCGGAAAAGCCTCTGCTGATTCTAATTCTAGTGGTAAACCTACGAGTAAAATTCCCAATAGACAGTCTGTAAGTCAACCTTCTTCCGGTATTAAAACCCCAATTTCTCTTAATTCTGGGGGAAAATCCTCCTCTAATTCTAATTCCACCAGAGAACCTGACAGTAATTTCATCTCTAACAGAGAATCTGCTAGTAAACCTGTTCCCACCACAAAAATTCCAATTTCTGGAGAAAAAGCATTTGCTGATTCTAATTCTAGCAGAGAACCAACAAAGAATTGTATTCCTAATAGAGAGCCTGTCAGTAGTCCTACTCCTAGCATAAAAACGCCAATTTCCTTTAATTCTGGCGGAAATGCCTCGTCTGATGTAATTTCTAACAGAAGGCTCACTAGTAAATTTATTCCTATCAGAGAACCAATAAGGAATGCTACTACCAGCATTAAAACCTCAATGTCTTCCAATTCTCGAAATGAAACTGTATTTTCCTCTAAATCTAATGAAAATGGCCGTTTTAATGCTAATTCTAGTAGGGAAACTCCTCACCATAATATTGTTCCTGTTAAAGAACAGGTAGACAATTCTGTCCCCAGTAAAAGAATTCCAATTTCTTTTAATTCTGACGAAAATGTCGATACTAATGTTAATTCAGGACTACTGCCCAAAAATAATATTATTCCTGGTGCCGAAATATGTCAGGATGGTAATCTTAGCCTTGAAAATATAAATCCCGAGGTTCCTAACACAGATGTACCTAATCCGCTTAACCCTGACACGGAAAGTTCTCATCCAACGATTCCCAACAGAGAAAATCCTGAAGAATACTACCTGCCTGTCCTAACTTCAATTCTGACAGCCCCTAATTCTTGGACTCACGTCCCTTACGTTATATCCAAGGGAAAATCTCCTTTTAAAATCCCACGTCGTTGGGCGCCTCGATCTTCTAGGCAAATCGACAGACATCGCTCCTCGCGGCCTCAATCTTCTGATCGCAGCAGGTTCGTATGCGAAGAATTGAACGAATTTGTGTCTTATAACCGTTCTCGTGAAAGAAATAGCAACAGGGACAGTTGGAAAGGTCATGACAGAGGCCGGCATCTTTCTCCCAGGGCGAATATTGCAGAAGTGGCAAAATATTTTAATAATTCACGAGAAGGTCTTCGTAAACAATTGAAGGAGTCTACTAAGCAAATTGAAAAAGATAATGCTGCTTTAAGAGAAATGGCAGAACGTCTTGCCAAAGGAGAACCAAATGATCAATCGTCTTCTACCCCTCGAAAATCTGCAGAAGAAGCGTCTGGCTCCAGTCGAAACATTTTTAGTGAATCTAACTCTAAACGCCAACGATCTCCTTCAAGCGAATTTCGAGGTTCAAATTCTCGGTTTGAAAAGCGAGGAAAAGGTGGATTTCGGGAGTCACGGTTTGAAAAGAGAGAAGATTTAAATTCTTCTCCACCTTTTCGCAACCGACAGTCAATTTCTCGTTATGAAAGAAGACAAGCAAGCAATGAGTCTATTTCTCCACCTCCAAAAGTCATCGCTAGTTCAGAAAGAATTGGTTCCAGCAGGAATTCTGTTCCAAGGTATACAAGTAATTACAGTTCATCATTGTCACGTGATCGTATGAAAAATGAAGATATTGAAAGAGACAATAAAGAATTAGAAGAATTAGCACAACGCTTTGAAATGGAGGAGTCAACAAATTGGTCCATGCCTCCTCCATTAATTCAAGAGGTTACAGAAAGGTCCAACAGTTCCATGAGGTCATCAGTTTCCTCATTTCGTAGTTCCTCAGACCGCAGTTCAATACCGATACGTGCTCGTCTAGGAAAACCGGTCTATAAAGAAGAAAAAGACGTTTTGGGTGAAATAGCCGTACTTTTTGCAAAGGGAGAGTTTAGCCGTCCACCACCGCCACCTCTTCCACCACCACCACCTCCTCCTCCTCCTCCTCCTCCTCCTCCTAGAGAAACTGATGATTCAGAAAGGTATTATTCCCCAAGGACTGTTAGTGCTTCTCGTCTTGGGAAATCAGATATTGAAAAGGACAATGCTGCTCTAAGAGAATTGGCAGAACGTCTTGAAAAGGAGGAGTCGAATAGAAAATTAAACTGTTCCCGAAGTTTAGATGAAAGATTCTTTTCACCACGGTCTACAAGCCGGTCTTCGCCGATACAAGCTCGTCTGGGACAATCCAAAATCGAAAGAGACAATGCTGCATTGAGAGAATTGGCAGAACGGCTTGCAAAGGAGGATTCGAACAATAAGTCTACTCGGTATGATTCTCAAAATTCCGGTAGATTATATCCACGACAGAATACTAGTTCAGTGAGTCATAATTCGTCACCATTGCCGCCGCAATCAAATTCTCGTGATGATTCTCGGGACCGTGACTCTGTTGACAAAGAACGACTTAGAAAGCGATCTTCTCGTTGGGACACTTGATCTTAATTGTTTATGAACAATCACTATATAAGTTATAGAAAGTGTTCCTGATTAGTCTTCGTCACGAAGTGTCTTTAGATATTTAAAATGGTTAAAGGTTCAAAATTGAGAGATATCTGAAAAAGGTGCGAAAAATGATTAAAGTATTTATTTTGTGATAGGAAGTGTCAGACGGGAAATAGAAACCTAACCTTGGTCACATGTTTCAATAGACTAGAGTGATATTAGGGGTTAAAACTCTGTGAATACCCTAACGATCAGTTACCTTTTACCTTTATTTTATCCTTTTAAATGCGTATTTAATTTATAAAGTTTAAATGATGTACACTTGTTTTATCCTATTATCCTTAGTTTAGTATACTTATACTTCTATTTAATATTGCTACTGGTCAATTAAGAAATTTATGGTAAGGGCTTTGTTTTGGTGTAATTTACATCAGATTAAAAAGTTAATTGCATGTTGTAGCCAGTTATATTAGTTATAAGTGATAATTCTAGTTATTCTGTGTACTAATACATCGAACTACTTAAATTATGTCAATTTGAAACAGTTTGCAAGATTGTTTGCAAACTTTTTTTCAGTCTAAAAAATTCACACTGGAGAAAGTTGCCTGAAAGTGAAGTGAAATGCATAATGTGGGGAAAATTGGGATAAAGAATAAAACAAAGTTTAATATAGCATTAAGGAATAGAACTATATTTACATTATGAAAGCAGTGGTCTGTCTTCTTACTGGACTTTAAAAACGAATTAAAATAAATGCCTTTATAAATGAATAACTGGATAATTTGTCGTGCCATTTTAGTAAACCTTAATTTAGAATTTGCTAAGCTAACGGATAATAAGTCTTTAAAATGCTGGGAAGGCTCTCTAGTAATAGTAATATATTACCATTATTGTAATGATATGTTGTCAATTGTTTCGATTTTATGAGTGATAAAATTACAATATATTTAAAGTACCAAAATTAAGTTATGCTTTTCATTTTTTGTTTTTCGTGTAATCAAAATTCAAACTATAATGTCATGAGAGTAGACATTAATATTTGTTATGACTGATAATCTGAGTACTTAATAAATACATTTTGGGGCTATCCAAAGTACAAATATTTTATTTAAATTAACAATAATTTTTAATACAAAACTTAATGGTAAATAGTTCCAAACTGATTAACACATTTTCTTTAATATCCTAAATAAGTTAATGAAAACCATGAAGATAAATGAGATAGTAAGTTATATCGTGCTTGAAAACCATTTTTTGTAGCCGATAAAACTTTTCATTGAATTTTGTTTCATCGTTATCAATATGGAAAATGATTTAGATTTCCAAATATGTGACAGTTTCTGGAGAAGTATTTTTGTTTATAATTTGACTAAATTCTGCTGCAAGGTCTTCAATTGTTGGACGTTCTTCAGGACGTAGTCTCCAACATTTTTGCATTAAGGTATAACTAGAGTCAAAAATAAAGTAAATAATCATGCTTAAGAAGTTGTAATATTTTCAAGATAGTTAATTAAATAGGCGAAATAATCAAAAGCAATAGTTTAAAAGGTATTGTATATACAGAGAAATGATAAATGTGGCCATTTTAAGTTTCAGTTATCAGTTTTAAAATTTAGACAACGCAAGTTTTAAACTATCGTTAAAAATAGATTCATTTCTGGGAGCATATCTAGTCAATATATTTTCGCAATGACCTAAATTAAAGCTAAAGGAAAGATAAATTTATATTGGAAGATATATTATACATTGCTGGTGGGGCGTATTTCGGACTATCCATTCTTAGGCCATTTTCAAGTTGTTTTATAAAGTCCAATGAGTAAGTCATTCCAGGGTATGGAGTTTCGGCTAGGGAAAATATTTCCCATAAAGTGATACCAAATGACCAAATATCAGACTGGAAAGAGAATGTCATATCACGGAGGGCCTCGATTGCCATCCAACGCCAAGGAAGAGGCTCCTTTATTAAAAAATAAGTCAAATATTATGCAGATCAATCATAATGAGAACTCTAACCCTCTTACGATATAGAAGCTATTATAGGTATCACAATAGTAAAGCTTCTTCATGTAATCTCGACCAGAAAATCTTAATCCATATCAATACTCACCTGGCTTTGCTTGATGTAGTTACTGTAATTGTATCGCTTCCTGGACAGACCGAAATCCGTGATTTTCACAGTATCGACATCAAATATCAGTACATTTCTTGTAGCCAAATCACCATGAATCACCTAAGTTAACAATTGAATCATGAATATTATTAAAATCCAGTTGATATGTAAAGAAGCTTACTTTTTTTCTACGCAAATGTTGTAAAGCATTGATAATTTGGAGCGACCATTTCTCCAATTGGGAACTGGTAATGTTAAATGCTATGTTGGCGCCATTGGTAGGATCAAAGTACCTAGATTTATTTTTCATTGTTAATGAAAACAAAAAATATTAAAACAATGGCTAGATAATATTTTAAAATATGTAAAAAATTGAAATTTTTATTTTTATTCATTTCTGTGCCACATTAATATAAGTAATAGATGAATTAACTAACCTATCGATTTCTCCAATATCCCCAGTACTGTTTTCAGTTACAAAACTATTGCGGCATTTTCTTAAAAATCCTTCCAAACATCCAATAGTACTGTATTCCACAAAAATATATACTACACCTACAAAATTGCAAAAAAATTATTTTGGTAAAATTAGATTTAACTAATGGTTACCTTTTTTCTAATTTCTTTGGTTTCATGATAGTTTCATAACATAACCCTTTCATATTATCGGATGAGGCATATTTTCCAGCTGTTGTTATTTATCTTTATTTATCAGAAATACTGAGTTTTAATGAAAAGTTGAAAACATATATTCAGTACCTTGAGACAATGATTTTGTTTTTGCACCCAGTAGGCCAACAATATTTGGGTGTCTCCCAATGTGTATCATGATTTTCAATTCTTGCAATAATGATGTTAGGTACCGCTTTTCGCACCCTGACTTTGTTGTTTTCACAGCCACTAAATTATCCTTAATTCGACCCTTATAAACAATACCAAAGGCCCCACAACCTAAAATGCTTTCTCGATCTATAAAATTTTTTTCACCATCAAAGAAAAAATAGCTATAAGTAACATAATTGGATATATTGTATTATCAATCTTATGAAAATAGCATTAACATAAATGGCAATTTAATTATTCCAGTACCAATTTGGTAGATATCGTCAGGAATTTCAATATTGTTTTGGTCATAAGGCAAATTAACTGGATTTATAAACAATTCTGAAGATTTGTTTTCGTGCTGCATTGCGCTGTTAAATAAAACTATTTCTGTATTTGATAGTCCTCTCTGAAATTATTAGGTTATTAATTAATAGCCAACTCAACTTATAGAAATGTGTGTTGTATTATAGAAGTATTAGTAAGTTTAGTCTTACATTTTTTCGCTTTATGTGTAAATGCCATTGTACAAGGTTGATTGCAACTGCAACTCCAACAATTACTACAGCAATGCTAATCCAGACGAATTCCCATGAAAATGTACCTCCAATCTTAATAATCGTCTCTCCATTCCCCGAACAATTATTTTTGCAGTAAAGATAACATTCTTCTCTAGAAGGATCATCTCCGTCCCCCAAAATGCAAATATACTTGCCTGAATGTTTGGCTTGCATGCTCCGTATTTCTAGTAAATATTTAATTAAGTTGACAATTAATCATTAAATGCAAACCGAAAGCTCTCTTAATCATTGGTACTGTTTGTCAATAAAATATAAGCAGACTTGGCTTACCGTTTGGGCATATTTCTGTTCGGTATCCGCATTTTGCACCATTATTCGTCATATTAAATACTCTTGAAAACCTGAAATTAATTTTTTAACATTTACAAGTTCACTTATGAGTTTATTCTCTGCTGATCGTACGTAGGAAAAACACACGTTCCTGCTCAAAGACACTTAAAATTCCCAATTTAGTTAAATAATTTATGTTTTAACGCTATAGCTTACTGCAAGCGAGGTTAATTGTAGCATAGCAGTAGCTTTGATATGCCAGTTGTCAGAGGAATGAATGGAAAGCTGAGTTGAGAGAAAGTAAGTCTATACATCTAAGCAATAAGCATAGTTATATTACATTATGCTGAATCCAATATGCGAAGGAGACAATTTCATGTGAAGCTAAGTTGACGATAAGAAATACATGCAGAATGCAATGCATGAATAATCGATGAATCTTAATCAAGTTTATCACTGACAATCTAATTTTAAAATGCAACAAAATACTGCTGCAGTGTAAATATAATAAATAACAATTAGGTATCCAATAATCTAATTAAATAAACAAAAGGAAGCTTACAAGTTTATGATAGCAATTTCTGAGGCCGGACTAAAGATTTGATTACCCTTAGTTTTTAGCGGATCAAGACTATGTGTAGTTGACTGCAGCAACTTCGGTCGAGAATGATAAGGACGAATGAATCCGAAGACTCTTATATAGTTCTCCGATTCCTTTGTTTTCCTTAATCTTTTAATTTATAATACCTTATTATTCAATTTGTATCTGAAGATGAGAAAAATGGACCTTATGGCCAAAAATCCTGATCAGATTGCATGCATCGATAGAATTAGCAATTAATTTGGCATAATTAATTAAGTAAACGACGGTTTGGGTAGGTTCAGTTAGGCCATCACATATTTTGCGTTTGCATAAAAATTGCAACTTTTACCACTGAAGATACAAATATTATATTGTAGCATGAAATAAAAATTGAAAAGGGGCTCTTCCGTTCAGCAGAAATTAGAGTTACAACACCCTTTACTAAGTAAATACATATTGAAAGGTAATCTTTACAGTTCCATAACTTAAAGCAAGCCGTCACACAAAGCCCGCCCTAGCAATACGACTGTATTAATAGCGTAAAATAAATTTTCCTGACAATTCAGTTTTAGTGTCCAACTTTATATCAATCCATTTTTGTTGTGTAAGTTATAAATCCAATCCTACCTCACAAAAACGTTAACTTTTTGATAAAATCCAAAAAACATAGTTTCATGTAATATACAAAGTTTATAAGCTACATCAGTTAAGGGGGAAAACAAACTTAGTTTTAAAAAATGCAACGCCTAAACAAAATGGACATACGTTAATTATTTAGAATCAGTGAAGTGTAATTTTAATGTTATCGGATCACGAATTAGTCAGTTTCATACCATAGATACAGTAATCGATTCGTTTATCCATAGTGCTTCTGATAAAGTTAATACATTGTAGATTCATTTTCTATGCTAGAACTGGTTACTAGCTAGGCAAAGAACAGACAGACTGTGAATCCGTAAGCCACCCGTCGTTCCTTAGGTGAGCAATTTGCCTTCGCATAAATTTACAACAAATTGTTTGTTTCTGGATACATCAATATGTTAGGCAGGTTTCAGAAAAAAGTGCGATGAGGACCTCTTTAGATTGTAAGATATTCGTTTTCAACACATCGTTAGCTGTATGGGTAGGCAGAACTTGTATTTGTTTACATAGACCTCATATACATATGTATTTATCTGACAATACATAAGGATGTTTGTATAGACATTTTTACAAGAGATCAACAAGGCTATATTAATTGGGATACGACTCGTCTCTCTTCTCAGTAGCAAACCCGACATTACAGCCGCTATCATTGATTGACTAATTGATTTTACTCACCGTCCCTACGGGCTTTCGCCCATGGACCCAAAATGCCGTATGTTATTACATAATCTTTGGACAAAAATTAATTCTATAATCATACACTATAAACATCACACTATTATTATTTGCTTCTTACATACCCCGTGCTAATTTTTATTGGCATATTCTACATATTTAAATGTTAAAAAATAATCTTGAATATTTACATTCACATCCAAACTCAAGCTATGTCTATATATACAAATATAAATATTTCTATAAATACATTAACATCTTACTGTACGTTAATTAACCTGATTTAATAAATATTTACCAGTGATGCGCATTTGTAGTCATCATGGTCACCGATGACTATCGAGAATTGACTATTTTGGGTCTAATTTTTTTTATAGTCATGACTATTAATGACTAAAACAATCTCGGAGGGTCAACGATGACTATACAGGTGACTATAGTGGGTGCTCCATTAAAGTGATGACTATAGCGGTGACTATTAAAAATGATCCTATTCAAGGATGAGTATTTGGGTGACTATAGTTGGTGATCCAATTAAACGATGACTATACCGGTGACGTTAAAAGATGATCCAATTCAAGGATGACTATTTTGAAAATTTGTGATTCGAGAATGACTACGAATGACTATCTTGGAGGGATCAGCTATGTACTGACTATTGGGTGACTATTGGTAAATGCAAACTAAGGCTGATGACTATTGGGTGACTATTGGTATCTGTAAACCATGGCTGATGACTATTAGGTGACTTTTTTATACAACCCTCAGAAGAAATGACTACTGGGGGACTATTTTTATATAACTGTTTGTAGTGGTGACTACAACATCACTTTAGTATTTAGTAAGACAACTTGGTGACCATTAGGATGACTACTTCCTACGACTAGGGGGGTGTGGTGACTACTTTCATGACTATTTAGTACGTAGGTGGTGGGGAGATGACTATAAAAATGACTATTTTTCAACAAATGCACATCACTGATATTTACAGATATTATTTCATTACTGTTTGCGGTTTGATATTACTTTTTTCTCAAGAACATCCCTTACATTCACAAAATATACAACAAATGTTTAGTATTTAGAAAGAGCTGGGTAATTGCAAATTTATTAATCCAGTTAGATATTGCAAATGAATTCATGTCACACGTCATTGTGCTGCAGGCTTTACCCGGTTCCGATCGTAACTCGTCAACCTAGTTTTTTATATTTGGCGGATATTCTTGTATTTAATTTTCTTATTAGAGTAATGAAGTGTGTCGTGTGAGCGACGCCTTGGATGCTATCGCTTATTCTTCCAGCCTTACATGGAAACTATTCTCATGCAAAAACATGATAAATAAATTATAAACCATATACAACTACATAGTGACAACAGGGTTCAAAAATAATCTATAAAAATGTAATGCTGAGTTACAGTCGATAAAAGAGTGAATTTTGGTTAAAATCGGGAAACATACAATCCAGAGTAGATTTATTATTCACTCAATTTTTACGGTATTGTCAAAACGAGTATTGTATTCTAGTTACTATGTGTAAGCCATTTAATAATCATTGCTATACTGACACTATTTGACTGTAACTATTAACTTCTGTTTAATACTTTTCTAAGGATATACTAATCTTTCTAATACGTTTGGTATTTAGACAATAGGACTAATATAGTAATTTAATTCATTGTTAACTAGTTAAAAGAGTCCGAAAATGAAGTTCGGTATATACTCGATTGTACATGCCATTACTTTTATCTGGATTTATTAACGATAAATTATTTACAAACCACATCCAATATTTAAAACATATTTCAACCATAGTAGCACGTTTTTCTAATGCACACGAGTTGCTAAACGTTATTTATTATGAACTCCAAACACATCACGACAGGCATCGGCGAATTCTTATACCAATGAGAGGCACTGAGAGAAGATAATATCCAAGAGAGAATAAAAATATCATGTTAATTCAACTTAAGCTTAACTGAAGTCAACTAAAGTTTTAACTATCACTGAAGTCAATTCAACTACATATTCGTTACTGTGTTTGTTTATTGTCATTTAATTAAAGGATGGAGGTCAATAAAATAAGCACGACTTAACAAACGACATCAACCTTAAAATTCTTATTAATGATTTAAGTTGTTCGTGGAAAATGTAAGCAGCTTAAAATATTTAAACTTCATGGAACTCAAGAGATACCATTATAAGTATATGTAGGTGAGGCTATTAATTTAAACGATGTGGATTACTGTCGGTATACAGTTCAACGATTTTAGTAGACAGGAGAGGTTGACAGATAAGAATACGAAGTTCATAGTAAATAGCTCAAGGCTTGTGGCTCACGTGTGCAATAGGTAAATATTTATTTACAGCAAAAATAATTTTCGACATGACAGGACGTCATATAATAGTTATTTTGTTTTGTTTGTTTAAAAGTGTCCTATTATACAGTGGCGAGAGTTCACTTAATTTTTGGCTTGATATTCATCAGGATTGTTACTCATACTTGATCCTAGATGTAAACTATAAAAGTAGTCGTTACCAATTGGAAGCTATGACCAGGCCAATATTTATTTACGACAGAGACAAATTTGAGCAGATCATGTTGGGAAGAACCGATAATCCTAATGATCCCACAGGTGTCAGAAAGATATGGAAGATAAATAAGGGCCCTGATAATTGGCTTCATTTTGCGAATAAAGTGCACATGAAATCAAGATGCATTTCCTTGACTTTGCAGAATGGAAATTATTATAATGTTCAAGCACTAGTCTTTATTGTCTCATCGTTAACAAATGTCTATGTACGATTTTTCACAGCTATTTACATGGACATATTTGTGAGTTTACGTCTTGCTATTGAAGTTAAGCGACACTTGAATAATGAACTTTTGTCTTCTCAAGTTGGAAAAGAAGGTATTTACAGCCGATATCGGGATTTATCACATTTGAGACTCATTATCAAAGAAAACAAACTAAACGCATCACAGACAACCGAAACGGTACATTTGACTTGTGGGAACTGCCATAGTGCTATTTGGGTTAGTGTTAAGTGTAGAAATGAGGAAATGTCTTATGACAAGAAAATAGAGCAATGTCAAAGATTGATTGTTGGAAAGGAAATACAATCCTTTAGGAGAGTTACAAATTATGCTTATTGTGATGGTCACTATACCGATTTTTCCCTGGCCAAAATATACCTTGAGAAGCGACTACAAAATAAATTCAGCCCATTTGAAAATAAGGAAGTAAATGAGGTTTCTTTGGTTTTCTTGGAATTGATGGCGAGAAGGGGGAATGAGTCTTTGCATGTAATGGGGGATCCATCATTTGAAGACCGTGATAGCCAATATCGGAAATATTCAAATTCCGGTGCCCACAATACAATCAGTGTTGTACTAATGACCACTTTTTTGCATTTTGACCAGGCCACTGGTCAAAATGGTCAAAATGGTCATAATGGTCAAAATGGTCAAAATGCGCGTCATCACTTGCACATGCGTACTAGACCCGCGCCTGTTTTAAATACTTAAACTGTTATCATATGTTTTGAATAACAAATCGTACCTAACTATATAGAATATCAAATATTTTCAATAGAAATACGATCTTTAGCATAATTCAGTCAAATAAATACTCAACTTTAAGCATATTTAGGATAATAATAATGAATATTATGACTGGATGGTTATATCTGCACTGCATGTCCTCTTAAATTGGCTACGAAATATTAACTTATGTAACCTTCTACTACAGAAATCCTACGTCGGAGTCAGAAATAGGTATTTTAAATTTCTCTAGATACATCACAGGTACGATGTAAGAATTATGTTGCCTTACAATCGAGAATATATACTTCTGAGAATGTAATTTTTATTATTTAATGTGCCCGTCATGAATTTAATCTGAAATTTTAAATACCGAATGCTACAAAATGAAATTATTGTCATACTGGTCATAAAAAGTACTTGTAAAATGTAAACAGCAATTCGTACATCTGCGGAACTACGTAGCCTCCTTGGCTTTAATGTAGTTTCACAGTGCCCCAAATTACATTTTGACCATTTTGACCACTTTTCAATTTCATTTTGACCAGGCCATTTTGACCATTATGGCCATTATGACCACTAGTGGTTTTAACCACTGCACAACACTGAATACAATTACTTGTGACCAAGACGAAAAATTGGGCATACAAATCAAAGGAAATCTTTTGATGACTAAAAGAATTGAATTCGGATTCATTACTTGCCATTCTTTGACTAAGCCATTATCGTACTATGTCTACTTGAATCCTTACGAGAACAAATCATGGTATTTTATTCTGGCGTCAATGATATTGCTGACACTGTGGATTTACTATTCTTTTCGAAATCTAGGATTGGTCCGCTCGTTTCTAATAGTTTTTTCCTTGGCCCTATACAATGCGGACACTCCAGCTACCGAATCTAAGAATTTCAAATTCAAGTTATGTCTCATCGGATGGTCTATTGCGGTTGTGGTTCTGTCAAATGCCTACATTGGAATTGTAACTGCACAATTGACAGCGCCTAGAGAAAAGACATTCCCTAAGAAATTTGATGAACTAGAAAACTTTACGCTTTACACAAATGTTAAGGAATCGTATGTACAGCAATATAATCAAGGTAAAATGACAAAAAAAGATTTTGTTGAAAATTGCTACTTGGATGAGTCTTTTGATATTAAAATTAAAAGTATGCTCATGAAGAGATATCCGAACACGACCAGAAGATTAAGCACAGATTGCTTGTCCATTGGAAACTATCTACTGAACATGCACAAAGATGTCGATGAACTATCCCAAGGTTTTCATGGAGCCGCTCTTACGTCCACTCCGGCTATTCAAAAAATTCGAAATACGTTGATTTTCATAACCAGCCGAATTTCTGTACCTGATGATTACCCAAATACAAAAGAAACGATACAAGAAATTGTATCCAAGTGCAATAAAACTGCATTTATTGAAAAGACAGACAAATTACAGGCATTTAATCCAAAATTCAAGGGTGCATTTCAAAAATTCAAGCAATCCGAGGAAACTGTTTTGCCGTTAAACATAGGCTGGAAAATTGGATTGAAGGATGGGGGAGAAACATTTCGAATTATGAACTCGCTGATGGAATCAGGAATTTACAATTGGTGGAGGGAACTCCATGGAATATTCTCATTGTCCAAGGAAAGCATATTCTTCAATAACTACGAACCGAATGTAGTTGTTTTAACCATGACTTCAAATATTGTCACAGGGTTTCACATATTTATTATGCTTTTGGCATTTTGTTTTCCTTTTTTTCTTTCAGAATTATGCGGATTGAATTTAACAACTTTTGCCATGAAAATTAAAAATATTGTTACCATTTTAAAATCAAACAAAATGGCACGCTGTAGTTGTCGAAATATTAACTCAACCGCTCCTATTATTCAAGTAACGACAAAAACATTTCAAAGTTACCCTAATTAATTAACTTAAAAACATTTATAGATATTACTTTGTCTAATAAGATATAGTTATACAGCAGAAACATGATATCCTACAGCTTCTCACGGTAACCAAATGTCAAAATTAACATTCTGGGAATCAATAATTTCAATTTGTTAGCAATGTATCCCTGAGGGAATTTATTTCCCCAATTATATAATCTCAGGTTGCACTTGGTACACTAAAAGTTCATGCAAAGACCAGTCAACCTTTTAGTGGGTGTATTAAACTATACGGCAAAGTCCATGATGAATTAAATCGAACATAAATATATAAGCATTGTTACAAAGAGGTAGTCAAAAGTTATCACACGGCAGTTCACTCTACCCCAAATCAAAAAATGTCGGCATGGTGAGTATGGTGCTGTGAAAAAGCAAGTCAAGCTTTATAAGGATTGTAAGTCATACTTGTCATCACAAATACTAGCTTATGTAAGCGAGAGGAACCACTGGCCTCTTAAAACATTAAGTGAGCGGAGCCAATTACTCAAAAAAATTAAGACGAGCCAGAAACTGGCATGAGTGATGGTAATATCTTTATGGTTATGTTACATTATAGGTTTTGAGATGGGGTCTGTTTATTTTAGTTTCTTGAGTACACAAGTCAGCTTATCTTTCTAAGACGGCTCAGTATTTATTACTAACTGTCTTTGAATCGCAATTTATTATTTAGTGAAAATATACGAGCTCAATAAAATAATCATGACTTAACAATCTTCTTAAAACATAAAATGCTCGCTCATTAATCATGTAATGTTATTCGCAGGAAGTGTAAGTAGCTTAAAATGTTAGGGATATAGAATATTTAATACACACAAACCCAGTGCCGGCTCATGGGGGTGCACCGCACCGGGACAACGGTACCGGGCACCAAGAGGAAGGGGACAGAAAAATGAACTCAAACTAATTTTTTGCCAATTCTAGTACATAATATTTACTACAAAGAAAAGTGCAGAAGTGAGACAGTTTTATTTAATACACATTGCTATGTGTCAATGTACTATCATGTATGTAGAAAACAAACTAACACCAATAGAATTTACAAAATCGATAAAAAATATCAAATGACTAGGGAATCAGCATACGTTATGTTTGTTAGGATGAATTTATTCGAAATTTTCTTTAACTTTCTTATTTATGTATACACTATAATTATATCAATCAAGTGAAGCTGCAAAACAAGTTTTTCGATTACAATAAATGCAGTTTGATGATTAATGATGTTTTGTTTAAAAAATTTCCGAGCTCTCCGTAAATTCTTACGCTTTCACTTTTCATTAATTGTTTGGAACCGAAATAACAAAATATTTGGGACTGTACATTTCTTGAAAGGTGGAAAAGAATTTCTAAAACATTCACATTTAGGTCGAAAGTGTTTCAGTTTTTTATTATCCAAATACCGATTCTCATTACACTTCCCACCCAAATTGTTTTATTTTAAACCATTTAAGCAGAAACTTTCTAAACCGAATCAATCCAAACAGGCTTAAGTCATATCCGTCTCAACACAAATTGGAATCTGGGATAACATTAAAGTTAATAAAAAGGGCCATCAATGTAGCCTTTGCCCGGACATAACGAAAACAACCGGCCCTGAGCAAACCATGAATTTGGGTTAGGCACGTAAATCGTTTTAAATATTTGACAATGACGATTCGTAATGTAGTTCAACAACACTTTTACGAAGGTAAAAACAGTAACAGTCTTGTTTCTCTGTTTCTAAAAATTGTGTGTTTAAATTCCAGTTCTAAAACGAAATAAGCAAAAAATATGATTTTTTTGAGATGGCAGTTCATCATATTATAACTATTATTATGTTGGGTTGGGTATATATAATACTGACCAATTATACAGCGGTGAGAGTTCACTTAATTTTTGGCTTGATATTCACCAGGAGTGTTATTCATACTTGATCCTAGATGTAAACTATAAAAACAGTCGTTACCAATTGGAATCTATGAACAGGCCTATATTTATTTACGACAGAGACAAGTTTGAGCAGATCATGTTGGGAAGAACTGACAATCCAAATGATCCCGCTGGTGTCAGAAAGATATGGAAGATAAATAATGGCCCTGAAAATTGGCTTCATTTTGCGAGTAAAGTGCACACGAAATCAAAATGCATTTCCCTGACTTTACAGAATGGAAATTATTATAATGTGCAAGCACTGGTCTTCATTGTCTCATCGTTAACCAATGTATATGTACGTTTTTACACAGCTGTTTACATGGACATAATCGTGAGTCAAAGTCTAGCTCTTAAAGTTAAACGGCATTTAAACGCCGCACTTTTATCTTTACCGAAAAGTTGAAATAGAGGGTGTTTACAGCTGGTATAGGGATTTATCACATTTGAGACTTATTATCAAAGTAGACAAAAGGAGGATCCTCCAGATAACCGAATCAGTATATTTGCCCTGTGGGAATTACCATAGTGATATTTGGGTTAATGTTGTATGCAGAAATGAGGGCATGCCCTTTAAGAAGGAAATTGAACAATGCCAAAAGTGGATTGCTGGAAACGAAACACAATTATTTGGCCAAGTAACAACTTACGGCTTGTGTGATGGTCACAATACTGATTTATCACTGGCCAGAAAATACCTTGCTAAGGGATTAAGAAAAAAATTTAAGCCATTTCAAAGCAAGGAAATAAATGAGATTTCTTTAGTATTCCTGGAATTGATGATACGAAGAGGAAATGAATCTTTGCATGTAATGGGAGATCCAAGATATTTAGATCGTGATTACCAATATCGGAAGTATTCATCGTCGGGTGCCCACAACACAATTACTTGTGATCAAGACGAAAAATTGGGCGTACAAATCAAAGGAAATCTTGTGATGACAAAAAGAATTAAATTTGGGTTCATTACTTGCCATTCTTTGACTAAACCATTATCGTACTATGTCTACTTGAATCCTTACGAGAACAAATCATGGTATTTTATTCTAGCATCAATGATATTGTTGACACTGTGGATTTTCTATTCGTATCGAAATCTAGGATTAGTCCGATCGTTTTTAATAGTTTTTTCCTTGGATCTATACAATGCGGACACTCCAGCTACTGAATCTAAGAATTTCAAATTCAAGTAACTGCACAATTGACAGCGCCTAGAGAGAAAACATATCCCAGGACGTTTGATGAGCTAGAAAATTTTTCGTTTTACACAACTGTTAAGGACTCTTATGTACACCAATATACCAAAAGACCAGGCCAAATGACAGAAAAAGATTTTGTTGAATATTGCTACTTGGATGAGTCTTTTTTCTCCAAAGCTAAAAGTATGTTCATGAAGAGATATCCGAACACGACCAGAAGATTAAGCACAGATTGTTTGTCAATTGGAAATTATCTAGTTAACTTGCACAAAGATGTCGATGAACTATCCAACGTTTTTCATGGAGCTGCTCTTACGTCGACTCCGGCGATTCAAAAAATTCGTAAAACGTTGAATTTTATAACCAGTAGAATTTCCGTGCCAGATGATTACCCAAATACAAAGGAAACGATACAAGAAATTGTATCCAAGTGCAATAAAACTGCATTTATAGAAAAGACAGACAATTTACAGGCATTCAGTCCAAAATTCAAGGGCGCATTTCAAAAATTCAAACAATCTGAGGAAACTGTCTTGCCGTTGAACATCGGTTGGAAAATTGGATTGAAGGATGGTGGAGAAACATTTCGAATTATGAACTCGCTAATGGAATCAGGAATTTATAATTGGTGGAGGGAACTCCATGGAATATTCACATTGTCCAATCAAAGCATATTCTTCAACAATTTTGAACCGAATGTAGTCGTTTTAACCATGACCTCAAATATTGTCACCGGGTTTCACATCTTTATGATGCTTTTGGCATTTTGTTTTCCTTTTTTTCTTTCGGAATTATGCGGATTGAATTTTCAAACTTGTAAAATGAAATTTAAAAATATTGTTATCATAATTTTAAGAGTAAGCAAAAGTGCACGTTGTAGTTGTATAGAAACATTAAGTCAGCCACTCCCATCATTCGAGTAACGACAAAAACTTTCCAAAGTAGCCTTAATCAGTAATCAGTAGATTTAAAACTCATTAATTTTTTAATTTTGTTTGAAAAATGTTTTTTCACACCAATAATATAAGTATTATGCAGTTGATCTTCTATTCATGCTAACTTAATATTTATTCAAGTGAATAGTAATGTTGAGAGACACAAAATTATTTTATTATAACAAAAATAATATATTTATTTGACTGATGTGAAATGTATATATGCAAGATATTAAATAAAATAAATCAACAAATAACTAGTAATAAAAGGCATTTCGATTTTTATATTTTTACCGTCGCTAATTCTTCTTTACCGCTATCGGAATTACCTTTGAATTTAACGGGGTCAGGATTTTAATTATTATTGGGACAGATAAAAATGTGATACATATCCTTTTAGCAAATAGGGTTACTGGCATTTGATATTTATATAATACTAAAGTTATGGCATGGTGTTGTTTATTTCACTATAATATGCGTACACTCCAGACTTACATGAACACACGTACATAGCTGCATAATAAGCTTACTGCTCCAATGCACAGTGTCCACTTTCATAATCAGTTTGTGACAAAAGGGTAATGGGAGACTGAACGAAGTTTACCGCTAAAAAAATTCATCTAATTTTTAAACATGGTTCCCTAATGCCGACAAATACAATGTTCCAATGACGTACGGCATTTAGCCTTAAAAATTTTTTCAAAAAATAAAATGTTGATTAAAGTGTCCCTCCGCTGAGTTTGACGAGGTCAAAATTCGGAGAAAACCACTTTTAAGGTCACGAATCTCAGCCACCGATAAATTTTGGTCAAAACTGTTATCAGCGAAAGAATCTTAAGGTTCACATGAACTTGCGAAATAAAAATCAGTCTCCCGAACGTTGGAGAACAAAGATAAAAAGCTCTTTTTAATTCCTTATGGAAAATCCCATATAAACCGTTTTTAGGCTACATTCACTGGTAGTTTTATGCAACTTGGGGTATCTGAAATCGCATACCATTTTAAAACCCGGGGTTTTAGACATTTCTTTGTCTCTTAAAAAGAAAACAACTCATCTAATCAAAAAAACATTTATGGGACTTTTGTCACAAATTGAACAAAGGAAGTGTACACTGCAATGGTCTGGAGCAGACACAAGTAATACACACAATAAGTAGAAGATATTAGTGTATGTACTATTTAGGTACTCAATGGTCTGATTCATTTTACTATGCATAATATCTCAAATAAATTAGTCGTTCACATGCATTCAATGAGTATGGTCAAAACTGTTTATTTCTCCTCACACTTTGCATGAATACATATTGTACAAGCATAAAATAATTGGACGAAAAAAATGCTGCGTCTCATTTTAGCCTAGTTTAACATGGAGCCTGGGGCGCAGCATTTTTTTGTCCAGTTTCAATAAACCTTGATTGTACATAGAGCAGTCGATCCAATCAGTTGTAATATTATTACATAGTAGCACAGAACGTGGTTTAGATACCTATACACATAAAGTAGAATTAAGTGAGAGAGACTTTGACTGTGACCTGACCTTTTGACCTCCTAAAACAAGAAAATAGAAAATGACGTCAGTAACATTTGCCACGAGATTAGACTCATCTCACGTGGTCAAATTAAACTACTCAAATTTTGAACAGTGGAAACTACAGATGGCATTAGTTTTCAAAGCAAATAAATTATGGGACATGGTGACTGGTACTAACCCTAGAACAGGAACTGCAGCGACTCTTGCAGTAGATAAGTGGGACGAAAAGGATGTGCAAGCTCAAGCCCTTTTAGTCACCACACTGGATGCAGTGAACACTAACTATATTTACAGTGAAAACACAAGCAAAGAGATGTTCGATAAGTTGGGCGATATCCACTCAGACAAAAGTGCTCTAAATAAGCAGCATACCTTCGAGACATTTGCTTCAGTATGCCGGTATGAGTCAATAAGATTACTTCTTGCGATAGCAGCAGCACGTAGATACTTTATAATGCAAGGAGACATTAAAACAGCATTTTTGTACGGAGAGCTGGAAGAAATTCTGTACATGGAGCAACCTCAAGGATTTGAGGAAGGAGAAAATACGATATGCTTACTTAACAAAAGTATTTATGGCCTAAAACAGGCACCTAGAATCTGGAATGAAAAACTTACCAAAGTACTTAGTGAGTATGGATTTAAGCCAACAACTAGTGATCCCAGTGTACTAGTTGGATTTGTCGTGGATGCAATCGTATATATCGTTATATATGTAGATGATATATTATTCATCAACCCTCTGAAAAAGGCGATTGATAATGTAAAATCTTTCATGAAGAAGCATTTAGAAATGACTATAACGATACCACATACTTTTATTGGTTTTGACTTAGAGCAATATGAAGATGGAAGCATATATCGGACAAGAGAGATATGTATCAGAACTACTATCATAATATAACATGGAAAAGTGCAAGAATGCATCAGTACCGATGCAACCGAATCAAGATATAAACAAAGCTGAGGAGAGTGATGATTCACTGCTATTTCCTTCTCTCATTGGAGCTCTACTGTTTTTAGCAAGACTCGCACGGCCGGACATCGCGTTTGCCGTAGTAAAACTGTCACAGTTTCTCAACTGTTATTATAGAGCTCATTGGGAAGCTGATGAAAAAAGATACTTAGGGCTACTTTACGAACCGACAGGGGGATTAGAACTAATTGGCTACTCCGGCTCAGATTACGCAACAGATAAGATTGGCAGAAAATCCGTGGGAGGATTTGTGTTCTTCCTAGAGAAAAAATCGTCACCTGGACCAGTTAGAAACAACCCATTGTGGCGTGCTCATCAACAGAAGCAGAATACATTTCCCTGTCAACTGCAGCCCGTGAAGCTGTATGCAGGATCACTTGAATGAACTGAAGATACAAATATATACTGCTTGTCCTATAAATGTAGATAATCAGAGTGCAATCAGACTTGCTTATAATCGAGAATTCCATAAGCGAACAAAACATATTCACCAACAACCTTCACAACATTTTTAAGCTGACTGTATTCTATCTTGTATCTGCCCTTTCATTAAGGTGTGCGCTTTTAAAGTACATATACAGTTTATAATAGTGCGTAAATTAGTAATCATTATCGACATATTTTCCACCTAATAATATGTATTGCTTTGCGTTTACTTTGTGAGTTTTTGCAGCTATCAGAACAATTACTACTCGACGAGCACCAAAGTTTATCACACCAGATATATAAAACGTGTACGTTGAGAATTGGTGACTAAGTGCTATACGAAGTGCCAGTCAGATAGAAGGACCAGTCTGATAAATTACAAAATAAATTCTGAGACCCAGATCTTATTACTCACAAGTTAGGAGACCTAACCTATGTAATAAAACTGATTGGGAAGGAGACATAGCCAGTGCCAGACTTACACTACTTTAAGGAAGGACATAGGACTTTAAGAAGGCCGAAATCAGATCGGCCCAGTACGTATCTGCGCCAACGTGCGGGGTCAATATCCTATCATCCTTTCAGAAATAGTGCAAGCTTGAATAGGAGTGAAGAAATACAATTTTCGGAATACGGGGATATGAACACTGTAAATATAACTTTGTTTCGATATGTAAATAGAACGTTGGATCTCATTAACGATTTCCATCGCAAGTCTACATCAGGAGAGAATAGACTTGGTACAGAAGAATTGGCCGTTTTACATAATCGGTGGATGGACTGCATCTTTAGGATAGCATTCTGTAAAGGCATTAAATACAATAATGTAATTAGCAGAACACTAGTAATCTTAGAAACTTTGGATAATATGCAGGGGACAAGTGCAAAGCCTGTCTTTGACTTTATATACCTGCCACTGTGAACATAGAACCAACAGATATAAGGCTTAAAACCACTTTACAAATAGGGCCAAAACATATTTTCCCTAATAACTGTAATCTTGTTAGTTATTCTTAAAATCATTATGATATTTCTTCTGTGTTCATGCTGTTGTTGCAGATAGAACACTAATAACAGAATGTCAAGTGAATTCGATACTCTAGATATTATGTAAATAAAACGTAAAGTATTGACTGACCAGCCTGTAACAGTTACCAAGTTACAAGATTCATCAAAAACGATCAATCAAACGCCTAAATAAAATTTATTATACATTTAATTCATTAATGTGTTAAAATGTGTTACATCATGCATCTAAGTTTACAAGTCATTTTGGGCATAAAAAGACTTTCCCAGACGTAAAAAAAGATTCTTCCGGGCTGGATTGACGTCATGGCTTATTAACATCCATGGGTCCAACTTCAGGATTGTGAATTGATGAGGCCAGGGAAATTCTGAGCAATTGATTTATTGGGTCATTAACCTCAAACTCAAAATAATAAGAAATAGCTCTAATAGAAATGATGGTCGCCCCTAGTGAGTGGGGTCGAAAGGGTGATCACGTAGCGATCACGCATCCATCAGCCCCTCATTGGCGAAATAGGAGTTCAAGAGAGAATGTTTGTACAGAAGACAGACAATTATTGTCTGGAGCTAATCGAGTGAGGATCGAGTGCTCGAAGGGGTATTTGGATCACGTAGAGAGTGGATGACAAGGGTCAGCAAAAGTATTTTGTTATCGATGTATGTATGTGTAATGTGGAAGGAATAATGTGTGTGAAAATAAAAGGAGATCACTCTAGTCGGGTAGATCTGGGAGAAGAGAGAAATTTTTGCTTTACTGTTTCTTTGATTATTACATCCATTTTCAAAATCTTTCTACGAAACAAAAGTCTTTAACTCGAGTCGGCCATAATTAGTGATACCGGGTAGCAGAAGTCCCGGATATCAATGCATGGGGGCCGGTTTTTTACTCGTTCGCGTTTGCAACGTCGGTACCTTGAAACGTGTTTAAACAACAAACTGTAAAATTTGTGGAAAAATTTTCGTGTTGTGGGGGAGAGTCCACAGTCTACATAGAACACATATTCGGACTTGAGACCATTTTGTGTTGATACTTTCTACATTGGGACTTTTCAATTTTTCGGAGTGCATAAAACGGAACAATTTTCAAAGTGAAAAATGCGTTTTGGAATAAATTGTGAAATAGTTTAAATTAAAATTACCTACAGAAGACGTAAAAGAAGCGAAGAGTAAAGTTTACTTTGTACAAAAGGAAACGAACAAGGATATAAGGTAAAAGAATAGACTTTTTTTCAAATAGTAATAAGTAAACGAGCCGTCACTTCAAAAATCAGAAACACTTGTGTTTTCCAACCAAACTTACCCGTGGGGAATAGTGAGACGGCCCCTTCAAACCAAATTAACAGCAAGAAAATTATCCATACAACGCAAAGTTTTCATTGTTATGGACAATTTTAAACCAAACAACTACGTCAATATCTTCCCCCGCAAGAAAAACGGAGAGGGAATCCTTGGAAAATTCCCCGGAGAAACATCAAGAGACCGAAAAAACACAGACTGGTCATTGATAGTTAGTTATACCCGAATCCTCGGTGTGATAGAAATTCAGAGAAGAAGATCGGCTCTTTCGCCAATTAGTTGAAGCGGAAGAAAACTCGAGGAAGGAGAACAAACTAGAGGAAGGAGAGAAATTCAAGATTTAAAGGACCCCATTTCAATCAAAAATCCCAGTACCTACACGAAGACCGGTGTTTGGCCCGAAAAAAATTCGAGACATCAAGGGGACCAGAATTTCTGTTCATATTCCAACCAAGCAGAACTAAATCGACCGGAGGGACGGAGGAGCAGCAGAGGTCCCGTGTTTCACGTACCCATGGGAAGAAGTGAGGAAGAAAAGGCGAAGCTTGTATGAACAGTAACAAAGATGAGTTGATAATTAATTATTAATTCTCCGTTATCTTCTTAAAATAATTACAGATAAATAATACTGAGATAGAATGTAAATTTAGTACTATATATATTTAAGAAAATTATACCATTCCGTTCATCGTAAACTTAAGGGTGCCTCCACTAATTAACAAAATTTTTAATTTAAGATGCTTCTTTGTTTTTCTGTTTCTTTGATTATTACATCCATTTTCAAAATCTTTCAACGAAACAAAAGTCTTTAACTCGAGTCGGCCATAATTAGTGATACCGGGTAGCAGAAGTCCCGGATATCAATGCAATATTGCCTATATTGTGTCAAAGCTGTCGCCGTTTATGAATACCTATTACATTAAACACTTTAAAGCAGGAAAGAAGTAACTTAGGTACCTAAAGGGAACCATTGACGTTGGACTGTATTACAAGAGAGGAGGGAAGATTAGTCTGACTCAGACTATGCAGGAGACAGGCTAAAAAAGAAAATCTATAACTGGTTATGCATTTTTCCTTGGGGATAGTCTAATAACTTGGATTATCTAATAATAACTCTAATAATATCTAATAACTTCGACTAATAGCCAGAAGCAGCCTACTGTTACTTTATCAAATACTGTAGCAGCTAGAGAATGTGTATTGCTACAATCGTATCTCAAAGACCTTAAAATACAGGAATATGATCTAGCAACATTATTTGTGGACAATTAAAAGTACCATACGCCTAACCTATAATCCTGAGTTCCTCAAACGCATCAAACATATAGATGTGCATGTGTACCAAATAAATAGATGTAATGTGTACCATTACATCAGAGAAGTAGTAGAAAATAGTAGAAGTTAAGTATATTTGTACAGAAAAGCAGAAAGCAGATATATTCACAAAGCCGTTATTAAAAGGCAAACTTGAGTATGATACACAGAAATTTGGACTAAGTACAGGAAACGGGAATGCCAATCCCCATTCAAAGGTTGGTGTTGAAAGTGGAACCATAAATGGAATAATGAGCAAGTTATTCCTTACTATGCTACTTTGCTGGGTCTTCTAGCCCCAATTACTGCAAAACCAACCGTAAACCAACCAGTACTCTGGAGGCCAAGTAACATACCTATAACTGTAGGTTACAATGAGTACTATTTAATGATTCATTTGAAAAGCCCTTTCGACATTTTGACGAATGAGATATACGAAGGATGCGATGGATTTCGTAGAAGTAAAAAAATTCAACTTTCAGAATTATATTTATTGTCACGACAATAATATAACAATTGGAAAAAGAGAACAGGCCTGCCCACTTTAGGCCCTGCCTATTACAGCAGCTTTCACAAAATATTATCACTTTTCCGGCAAATTTCAAATTAGCCATATCCAGGAGGTCAACTATTTATTCACGATGAAAGCTAATTACAGCCGAAGGTACACATGGTCGAAATTAAGGAAGATATAAAAATGTGGGATTCAACAAAGATAAATCATGATCCATATAATACTACATTTATGTTTTTGAATGTGTTGATTGGTGGAATCATTTTTTTTGTCTCTTATTATAATAATTTGTTGACCCTGTTGTAAAATTTGCAACCCCTGAAACCATCGAAAGATAATGTCTAATTAAAAATGTATTTAGATGGAATGGTGGAGATGGGGATGGTGTGGATGGTATATATTTAGGGACAGTGTTAGAGAACAAACTAAATACATGAGAAAAAGTGTTTACACCATTGAATTGTAAAGATTAGATGTCAAGGGTCCAGGTACTTAATGTTTGGCCCTTAAGTTTAAATCTAATTAAAAATTGTTAAAAAAATTAAATATTAAAAATTAAAAATTTAATTAATTAAGTTAAGTCTGTACTGATAAAGGGTCCTTTATGTAGGCAATACCATAAGCCACTTATGTTGCCACTAACCCTTAAGTAATTAAGGGTCCGTCATATTACATGAATATGTTTGTGAGCATTTATTTAAATACTGTGAGCGACAATACACTGCACTGAGTTTTACTCGTAAGTTTGAGCTGAAAACGTCTCTCTCTGTACTAAATAAAAGTTACTTTAATTAACCCCTAATTACAAAATCCTTTACAATCTAGTTCGTTATACGTAACATCTATAGATATGTAAGTAGTAGTTGCTGCCTTTACAATAGACATGGTTGAAAAGCGCTGGTTACTTTCGGGTGCTACTTGCCATGTGCATGTGCCCTGACTGTTTTTGGAGACCCTTGGACTTAAAGCCGGAAGTGCAATTTGGTCCCAAAAACATATTCCCTGATACAGTCGGTTGGCACACCTAGACTTTCGTGAGTGTGTTCCATCTGTGAGGGTTATAGTTATTATGGTATAGTATATAGTGTATAGTATTAGGTTATGGTTATTATGTATAATGGTGGCACTGGTAGTTATATGCTGCCTGACCCGAAGAATGTGTGATTAGCAAATGAAACGGCTTAAGTTGTGATGAAAGGTTTAAGTGGCTGAAATGGGACTTTACTAATCTTTGGTCTACTACAGGTCATTACCCCGCATATACGGTTGCAAATTATGATTAATTGTAATCATAGCCTTTTAATAGTTGAACGTTAATAATTATATTAATTTACACATTTATATTATTAATTTATTTCAATTTTTTAGTTTTACTACGTTAGTAGATCATTTTTCCTTGCTTTACTCAAAAATCTGTATAGCCATATATAAGAATTTTCTTTAAAATGCGGAGGCAATAATCATTGGCACATTAACTCCCCGGGACGGGAAATCGCAACCAGGGGCAGTGTTATGTTGCTCCGATTCTAACACGATGATTTATGTGTGAGTTGTTTGTGTACAGATGATGATTGCCCCGAGAGAGTGGGGTCGTATTTGTGATCGCGTAGCGATCACGCATCCGTCAGCCACTCTCTGGCGAAATAGAGTCAACTCATACTCATTACTTGTCGACAACCAGTTAAACAAAACGAATAAGTTCTTTTTTCACGCATTCTGCAACGCACGGAATAATTAATCCCCTCGACTTTTATTTTTAGGGGTGCAATTGGTCCCTGTTTGAAGCGAACAACACCAATCGCGTGCACCATTGTCAGCGAAGAACGTTGACAATTATCATGGACGCAGCGATAGAAGATACAAATAATAATAACTTCAGGAGTTCCAATTCTGTGGGGAAAGTGGTTACCGTGCGTATCCCCTTTTTCCAGTATATATTTACATTTAGTGTTCCGAAATTTTTTGTTAGTGAACTTTTCAGCCACAATAATGAATCCGATTGAATTCATTTGTTAGGTTGGTGGTTAGGGGATACAAAAATACAGCTAATTGTGTCCATCGTCGTCGTAGAAGGTTTAGTCAGGAATAATTTGCTGCCATACTTTAACGATTTTGCTTAACGATAAAGGGAAATATCATGTAAGTAATAAGTGTATATCAGTTTAATACCATTGCGACATAATCTATGTTTTAGCAGTGTTGTTGTGGCGTAGTATTAATATTTGCTTTCATTTTTAGCTTGACCTAAAATTTATTATGAGATCTCACCATGTCCATGTAGAGAGATATAAATTTTTCTAAATAGTTTACAACTGTGAAACAATATATACAAAGTAGTTCTAAAAATAGCCTTGTAAAGTGAAACGTAGCGAATTTGCTCATTGTCGTTCAAATATGTATTTATTTGCAAATGCGGTACAGCTGCTCGTAGATAATTTGATTTGTACTATAATAGTTTGTAATAAGTTAGATTGTGTTATTAGAAATCAATTGTAATCACAAACCTTCACAACATTTTAAAGATGACTGGCTTCATTCTTGTATCTGCTCTTCCATTATGTTGTGCCCTTTATTTGTTCTCAATTTAGTAATCATTATCGAAATATTTTTCCCCTAATATAATGTATCGCCTAAATTTACTTTTGTTTATTTTGTAATTTTTTAGAGCTACCAGAACAATTACTGCTCGACGAGCACCGAAGTTTGTCACACAAGAAATATAAAAAAGTGTAAGTTGAGAATTGGCGACGAAGTGCTATACGAGGGGCCAATCAGAAAGAAGGGCCAGCTTGATATATTCAGAAGCCCAGATCTTATTACTCACAAGTTAGGAGGGCTAACTTATGTAGTAAAACTGATCGGTACAGCTATGATGGACACAGCTAAGCCGATCATAGCCCGTGCCAGACAGGAAGGACACATAGAGGATCCTACACAAGTTATTGAAACAAACTAGGATGTAAGTTAGCAGTCAATTAATAAACCAGAAGATAAGATAGAGAAAGAGATAATAAATGTACAAAATGATCCTGACGAGCCAGAAGGAGTTCGCAGATAAAAATAGAATAGAAGATAGAAGGATAACGCGCGTTTGTTTGTTACAGGTTCCGTAAAGGGATGAGCGTGGTGATGTGTGGACTATTGTTAGTACACACAACTAAAAGCATCTATGTATACGGGAATTCTTTCGTAAAGTGTATCGAAGCATGGCGGCCTAACTAAAGCTAGGTAGGCGTGAGGAACAAAAATAAAAGGGTTTAAGTACATTGGTTTCCATAATAGTAGCTCTACAATGGCAAAGGGCTTGAGCCAACAATAGAACTTCCGGGGTCAAATATACCAGCAGATAGTCTTAATAATTTCCGTGCATACTCTTTTGGTTTTTTGTTTCTACAATACTTGATTCAACATTCTTTTCTCCACACAACAAAAAATTGCGTAATGGAAAGTATGTAAATTTTATATTTTTACACTATAAAAAACACCGCTAAAACTATCATCATTTAAAAGTTTTTTTAATTATTTTTTATATTAATTTTTCAGTTATAAATGCTATATTGATTCACTTTATTGACTTTATATGAATTACTCAAGAAGTCAGACAGTACCCTCTACCGGACTTCCGAACAGAAAAATTGTTTTGTAAATTAAAACAAGAGATGGTAAAGGAAACTTTAATGGATCATTTAATAGCAGACCTTGCCATGGAAATACACACAGACAAGATATATCTTTGATAAGAGAAGGAAGTTATCTATAAGACTAGGTATCGTCCCATGTGTCCTCGTATTATGTAGAAGTAGTTAATTCATCCAATCCTTCATTGGATTGAATCAATATGAAAGAATCTCATAGAATGCAGCGCAAAAGTAAAACATTGTGCTGCAAACCCTCCATTTCAAACTGGTTTGAATTGTTATGAAATGGAAAGTTGCAGATGCCAAATTAGCTGTCAAAGCCCACCAAATCCCTGCGGACAGTTCACTACCCGGTCCATTGAGAATTTTCGTCCAATTGGTTTCAAAAGATTTTGGCGTTTTTTACTCAGCCATGAATGCGGTTGGACAACCGCAGAAGGTGCATTAAAGTTTCTTCAAGAAACTAAGTTGGTAAAGGCTCTCAACTCAAATATGCCACATTGGAATGTTTCCCATTAACGCTGCATTCACAACAAATGGTCATCTTTAGAAGGCTTTAGAACTTCATTGTTCACCGAAAGTTATAAAAAATGTTACAGAAACCAAGATTGCATTTGGTATCGCCAAATTAAAATTGATATGGAGGCAAATAAGGGCTATTAATGTCTACATTGATACACTTTCATACAACTCTGATTAATGAAAACGAATCAATCATCAGCTGCTAAGCAATTTCATACTTTGGCACCGAATATTATTCAAAGTCTAAACATGAAACCACTACTAAACTAAACTTTACTACATACCAATACTTTTAGGTAGTGGTATTTAACGTTAAATACCATTAAAACCACTTACTACTAGTGGTAAATGGTATTTTGTACACTTGTTACGCTATTACTAGTGAACCTTACGTAATCATAAGATTGCGTATAAGGTTATGATAAAATAGGTTAGCTTTAGGTGTGCATTGGTGTATTAATTACATTTACATACTAATGTAACTAAGTCCAGGTGCCATAAATTACAGTAATCGTAGAAATATTTACACTACACGGACATCAAATCAATGTAACTAATATTGATAATTAAACTGAATAGTTTGGTACTATTTAAATATCAATATAAATATATAGTAGAACTTCAACTTCATTTCAACTACTAATTCCAGCCTCGGCACTATCTAAAAACCAAAAGTAGAAAAATATAATGTCACAAATTGGTTACTTTTCAATCAGTATATAACCAGTCATATTTTTAGATAATTATTTGGCCCATAAGAGTAACTTCCTACTGTTTTTCCACATTATCCGACACGTTTTGCCAAATATCCGACTCGTTTTGCCAAATATCCGACTCGTTTTGCCAAATTATCCGTCACTTTTTGCCAAATTATCCGACACGTCTTATCACGTTTTGCCAAATTATCCAAAGTTGTCAATTTGGAAAAAATAGTTTGCCAAATTGACCTACCAAAATAGATAATTTTATTTATGATAATGTATGCCCAAATAAAAGGGTATATATCACTCACCATGTCATTACTTGCCACGGGTCATTTTAAAAGAAATCGATTTAGCTTTAAGCCCAAATCTTAACATTTTCATACAGCATGGTTGGGCATTAGAGCTCGGCTGTGCTGTGGTACTGTAACATAAAACAAATTTTAGGAAAGAAATTATTGGTGGACATTTACTGACTCCGCTAAGGATTAAGGATATCGAAATCATCATTGTAAATCTGGGTACTAGTATCATGGATTTCAGACCAAATAGCAATTAAGTATAATTAAGAAACAGCTTTATTAACTACTATATATTATATTGAGTCCAAAAATTTATATACTTTTTAAAATTTCAGACATTGAAAATGTTTTGCGACTCTTTTTCTGAAACTCTGCCTCTGAAACCTGGATCAAGTAACCAGCGTTGTTCTGAAATGGTTAATCGAAATGAGAAAGAAATAATTTATCCTTCCTGTAATACTATCTGTGCGACTATAATATGTTCGTTTATATTCAAATCCATTGGTATTGCAAACATTATATTACCATGACCATTACGTACTCGTACTACCAAGGCTTAAAGACTTCAGTTTTAAAGAAAATTAATACAGTGTATACGACTAATAGTTTGGCTGTGTATGGAAAAAATATTATAATTTAACACGGTCTGTATATCCTACATTTGAAAGAAGATTGGAACAAAATAGGATGTAAAAATATTTTTAATGACTTACATTTCGAAAATCAAAAGCCAAACTCTAATGGTAAAATTTTTAATGAAAAATGAAATCCTCGTCCTTCAGAGAGTCTTGACAATTAATTCATTTAAGTAATTAAACTGAAAGGGTTCTTGTTGTCCAATTGTCATTTTTACAGTAAAGTCACAGAGTGTAGGGAATATAATAATAAAAGCGATAAATAGTTACTTCACAACATTTCAAAATCGTTTACTATTAACATCGGATAACAGAATCCATCGTCCAAGATATTTTTATGGGCTGATAAGTGTAAAATCACTACAAAGTTTTCAAAGAATCTTGATTTTTCTAACTTTTGAAATGACAGGAAAGTAACTTGAAGGTTTCTATTTGTTTTTGGCTTTTAAATAAGTACAAATAGAATTAATAAATTTGTGTAAAGTTAAATTTTAATTATTTAATAACTATAGACTTACTCAAACTGGACGACATCGTGACAATGTATTTCCTATGAAACGTACGGATCTTCCTAAAAAGCATTTTTAATATTCACATAATCTGTAGGCGTAAGTAACCCTCAGCGTTGCCAGATCAAGCAATTTGTACTTGAGGTTGACGTGGGCACTGAATGGAATTATATTTATGTCCAAATGTAATTTATTAAGCAGAATTTTATATTTACTGTAAAAACTATGCTGATCATTGATGAAAATTGACTCATTAAGGAAGACTATAAGAATAATGTAAATAGCCGATGCTGTAATTCATTTTTGATTTCAGGCATATAATAATTTACCAATACAAAAATAGAATTAAATAATAATTATAAGCAGTGACAAAATGGTGAAAATTGTTTTTACTGTAAGTAAATATGTCATCTTCTAGGGATACATTAATTCAAGTAAGCGACAATCAGCAGAAAAATTGAGAACAAATTTAAGAGACAAAATTATTATAAATTTTCATACCTCCTCCAGTGTACAATAATGGAACGAACAATGAATGTTGACAATTTGTTAATTTGATGGATATTTAACACAGATATAAACTGTTTCTAATACTAAATATTCGGTCAGATCACCAAAAATGTTTCCTTTCGTTTTCTTTCAAGATGACTGCCGTTTTGGTGGCTTCGCTTTTCTTTCGTAGCTTTGTGGCTTATTGAAAGATATTATGTTAGGCAATAAAAGTCCCCTTGTGCATTTAAAGAAACAGATCCTCACAGCACCGCCTACCTCCAACGCTTTAAGATTTACATACATGACATGCTGCTTAAATATTTACTAGGCATTGTTTTAGCATTATATATGACTATACCACAATGACATCATTTTTAGAGATACTTTATGGCTTTCAACGGCTTCCACCCCCTGCTCTAATTTTGTCCCGTTCAAGGTTGCAGCCGAGTTCACTACTGCATTTCAGAAGGCATGTACGATTCCATTCTCTTTTAGTGCAGGGAAAAAAATATTTATAGTTTCTTTCATGCACACATTCTCTAGCTATGCTATGCTATTTCATTATACAAAATAAGTAATATACACATAAAATATGATAGCTCTGTTTAATTTGCTGTATGATGATGTGAGATAATTCTTTCGCGTGGAATGCAAATTATTTGCTTATTATGCTTATACAGGGAATAATATATACAAAAATTATTCGCTATGTACATATTTTCCATGCAGCATTTAAAAATTAAAAAAACATTCATTTAATTTCAATTATATGCGAAATAATGCACTTTAATGGAATTGTTGATGCCACTATGGCTTCATACCTGGTTCAATTTTGTGATTTTTGAGTTATAAATTTATATACTGACCGAATAAGTACCTGCTCCACTTTCAACAATTTCTGAACATAAAATTTTAATTCCCCAATATCAGATCTAAATTACAATTTACATTTTAGAAATGTTTTATAAAGTGCTTTGTCTCCAAAATCATAATTAACAGAATCTTACAATGCGTTTTCGGAGTATTAATTTATTTAGCATTCCAGCTTAAGCATAGCAATATAAAACAAATAACTATATATTTGCCAAATCAAAGCACTATAATGTAAGAATATCAGTCACTAAACTAGTGAAAGAAAGAAGCAAGTCGTTTCAGGCTATGGTTGTTTTAACCCATTATATCATCTTACTTTAGGGGAGTATACAAAGCAATATAATACAAGAAAAAATAAAATACATCATAACATCAATAACGACCAAAAGTGTCACAGTAAGTAAAATAAGCCTGCATGTACTATCTATGGGTGTGATCATAGTTGGCGTTGAACTGTGATTATTACAAACACATATTCGGACTGATTGTATAACACAAAATTTGATAAATATTAGAAATAAGTTGACTTTAATCAATATGATAACTACAGTTATACAATTATATTTTAATTACATATCAGCCTGACGAAGAATTCCGAAACCGGTCGCTGAAAATATTAATAAAAATTCAAATTCCTAAATGCAAATCGAAAATTTGGAATTCGTGTTTTACTTAAATCTCAGAAATATTTAACTTCATATTGAACGAGATTTTTTCAATCTTTGGACAAACATTAAATTTATAATCATACAACTATAACATCACACTATTATAACTGTTGGCATTATGTATTATAAATATTTAGATGATAAAAACCACACTGTTTATTTATATTGATATTCAAACTCAGGCTATCTATTTTCACAATTCTAATAACACATAGCTGTTTTTAAAACTTGCTTTAATAAATAATTACCAATACTGCATATCATATCCTTCTCAGGGTTGTGGGTCGGGGTTTATTGGGTTTTTTACAAAAATTACAAAAATGTGCACCACAGCTCCATCTAGAAACGCAATACATACTAATTTCTATTCAAAAATGTAAACAAATGCATAATCAGGTGGAAACAAATATAGCTTCTACACTTCTACGCGTAATTAATGTATCATAATGTGAGAACTATAATAATATTAATTTAATGTATACTTTAGTCATTGCATTGTAAAGATTATGTTTATAATTATAATATTGTTGTACTCATAATTTCAATTTGTCACTTACATATTCATTACTGTAATGCTTTGCAATTAAAGCTTCAAATTAACAAAGGAATAATATCATAAAGTCAATATAATCAGTAAAATATTATAATGCTTAATATTTCACTAGTTGTTATCAAACAGTAATAATAAAATAGATGTTCACAAAAATACTGCATTTGCTACGTTACAACATAATAAAATTAAACTATTTATGCTTTAATTTTTCTTTTCATTGACGTAAGTAATAGTAGTTGACACGGTTGTTGTTGTCAGCTGTAGTTTTCATATATGGTATAGTATAGGCTTGTATTTATCTATAGTTATATAAAAAACCCTTAAACCCAAAAAACCCAAAAAACACGGGGTCGAGTGTTTTTTCCTAAAAAACCGAGGTTTTTCGATACCTTGATCCTTCTTGATAGCAGTTTAATGTTATTGTTATTTACTTCTCCTGTAAATTCTTCTCATTTTTACAAAATGCACAACAATTTATTTAATTTCGGTGGAGCTAGGTAACCACAAGACCACAAAGTCTTTAGTCTAGTCAGGTATTACAAAAATAATTTCATGTCATATCCTAGTTGCAGTGCAGGATTTACTGGACCACTATGCTACTATCGTAACTCGTCATCCTGGTTTACATATTGATTGATATTCTCGCATTTCATCTTTCTCATCGGAGTAATTAAGTGTGTGGTGGGCGACGCTTTAGAAGCCCTCGCTTATTCTGCCAGCGTTACATGGAAAATATTCTCATGCACAAACATAATAAATAAATAATTATACAAATATATAATGAAAACAAGGTTGGGGACATCTAAAAATGTAGTGCACTGATTAGTTACAATCGATAAAATAGTGAATTTTGGTTAAAATCGGAAAACAAACAACCCAGGGTAGACTCAATTTTTATGAATGGCAATACATATGGTATTTATACAATAGGACTACGCCTTTCTGTAATTCAAGTTGCAACCTAGTCCAACGTTTCGGAAAAAGGATTTCGCATTGTACTTATGCCATAAACTATATTAGCTTTAATATTTAAATTAACGCTTAAATATTTACAGGACTTATTCAATATTTAAAAAATAGTTCAACTAAACCAGCACGTTTTTCTACTGCACGCGTGTTAGCAACATTATTTATTTAATTCCAGACACATTACAATACAGGCACCGACGATTTCTTTTGTCAAAGAGTCACGGGGAGAAGGAGATATTCAAGGGAGAATAATAATCATGTTAATAATATTACCACTCAACTTAGAATAAACGTTATAGCATGGAAGCTTAGCGATAAAAAACAAAGGTTCGAAATTTTCATTCTTCCAGGAAATTCTAAACATAAAAAGTAAATATCAATTCAGTTGCACATAAGCTTTTGACTTTCCTATAGCTTATTGTTTCTATTTACAGAAATTTGTTATTTAGTTAAAGAATGGAGGCAATAAAACAAGCACGACTTAACAAGCGACATCCACCTAAAAATACTCATTTCAGGGTTGTGGTGTCCGGATAGGAAGGTGTGGACAAAAGTGGATAAAAGTGGTTTTATCCAGGGCAAAACTAGTTTTGTCCTGGAAGAAATTAGTTTTGTCCACTTTTGTCCTGGATAGAAAGTGGACAAAACTAATTTCATCCTGGACAGTAATAGTTTTGTCCGGACAAAACGCAACCCTGCTCATTATACTCATTAATGATTTAAGTTGTTCCTGGAAAATGTAAGCACCTTAAAATATTCAAACATTATTGAACTCATGAGATACCTTAAGTATATTATGTAGGTGAAACTATTATTTTATACGGTGTGGATTAGTCTCAGTGTATTCTTCAACGATTTTGGTTGACAGGCAAGGTTGAGAGATGGGAATACGAAGCCAATAGTGATTAGCTCTTGGCTGGTGTCTCACGTGGCCATTGTGTGTTAATATTTATTTACAACAAACATTATTTCCGACATGGCAGCATATAAAATCATAATTATTATTTTGTTTTGTGTGTTCAAAAAGGTACAATTATACAATGGTGAGAGTGCACTTAATTTTTGGCTTGATATTCACCAGGAGTGTCATTCATATTTGATCCTAGATGTAAACTACAAAAATAATCGTTACCAATTGGAATCTATGAGTAGGCCAATATTTGTTTACGACAGAGACAAATTTGAGCAGGTCATGTTGGGAAGAACCGATAATCCAAATGACCCCACTGGTTACAGAAAGCTGTGGGTAATAAATAAAGGCCCTGACAATTGGCTTCATTATGCGAATAAATTGCATTTTAAATCAAGATGCATTTCTTTGACTTTGCAGAATGGAAATTATTACAATGTTGAAGCACTGGTTTTTATTGTATCATCGTTAACCAATGTATATGTACGATTTTACACAACTATTTACATGGACATTTTCGTGAGTCTAAGTCTGGCTATTGAAGTTAAGCGACATTTGAATAAAGAGCTTTTATTTTCTCAAGTTGGAAAAGAAGATGTTTACAGCCGGTATCGGGATTTATCACATTTGAGACTTATCATCAAAAAAAAGAAAAGATCACAGACAACCGAATCAGTACATTTGACTTGTGGAAATTGCCATTCTTATGGTTGGGTAAGTGTTAAATGCAGAAATGAGGGGATGTTTTACAAACAGAATATTGAACAATGTCAAAGGTTGATCGTAGGAAAGGAAGTAGAATCGTTTAGGGGCGTTACAAATTATGCTTACTGTGGTGGTCACTATACCGATTTATTCCTGGCCAAGAAATACCTTGAGAAACGACTACAAAATAAATTCAGCCCATTTGAAAATAAGGAATTAAATGAGGTTTCTTTAGTTTTCTTGGAATTGATGGTACGAAGGGGGAATGAGTCTTTGCATGTAATGGGAGATCCACTATTTGAAGACCGTGATAGCCAAAATCGGAAATATTCATCATCGGGTTTCCACAACATAATTACTTGTGACCAAGACGGAAAATCGGGCATAAAAATCAAAGGAAATCTTGTGATGACAAAAAGAATTGAATTCGGATTCATTACTTGCCATTCTTTGACTAAACCATTGTCGTACTATGTCTACTTGAAACCCTACGAGAACAAATCATGGTATTTTATTCTGGCGTCAATGATATTGCTGACACTGTGGATTTTCTATTCTTTTAGAAATCTAGGATTAGTCCGGTCGTTTCTAATAGTTTTTTCCTTGGCCTTATACAATGCAGACACCCCAGCTACCGAATCTAAGAATTTCAAATTCAAGTTATGTCTCATCGGATGGTCTATTGCGGTTGTAGTTTTGTCAAATGCCTACATTGGAATTGTAACAGCACAATTGACAGCACCTAGAGAGAAAATGTATCCCACTAGATTTGACGAACTAGAAAATTTTACGTTTTACACAAATGTTAAGGATTCCTATGTACAGCATTATACGGAAGGCCAAATCACAAAAAAAGATTTTTTTGAAGTTTGCTACTTGGATGAGTCAATTAATATTAAAGCTAAAAGTATGCTCATGAAGAAATATCCGAACACGACAAGAAGACTAAACACAGATTGCTTGTCAATTGGAAATTATCTAATTAACATGAACAAAGATGTCGATGAATTATCCAACGTTTTTCATGGAGCCGCTCTTACGTCGACTCTGGCTATTCAAAAAAATCGAAAAACGTTGAAGTTTATAACAAGTCGAATATCCGTACCAGATGATTACCCAAATTCAAAAGAAACGATACAGGAAATTGTTTCCAAGTGCAATAAAACTGCATTTATAGAAAAGACCGATAAATTACACGCCTTCAGTCCAAAATTTAATGGGGCATTTCAAAAATTCAAACAATCTGAGGAAACTGTTTTGCCGTTGAACATCGGCTGGAAAATTGGATTGAAGGATGGCGGAGAAACATTTCGCATTATGAACTCGCTAATGGAATCAGGAATTTATAATTGGTGGAGGGAACTCCATGGGATATTCACATTGTCCAAGAAAAGTATATTCTTCAATAACTACGAACCGAATGTAGTTGTTTTAACCATGACTTCAAACATTGTCACAGGGTTTCACATATTTATGATGCTTTTGGCATTTTGTATCCCTTTTTTTCTTGCTGAGATTTGTGGACTAAATTTTACAACCTGTGCAATTAAAATTAAAAATATTTTTACCAAAGTTTTAAAAAGAAGGAAAAAGACACGCTGTAGTTGTAGAAGTATTGAGTCAACAACTCCTACTATTCAAGTAGCGACAAAAACATTTCAAAGCACCCCCGATTAATAGCTTTAAAACACATTTGTATGCAAATTTGGTTCTGTGATGATGTAAGATGATATTATGTTACAGAATCGACGGCCCTCCAAACTGAAATTAGCTCGTACACTCAAACCATCATCTCGGAAAGTCAAAAGTTGATTTTATTGTCAGTGATCGATTTCGTTATGGTCTTCTTCAGACTACAATAAATCAACAATTATTATTTTATTATAAATATAAATGACAAACTGTGGCTCAATGATTTACAAGCTAACATGAAGAAAAACATTTATACAAATATATTTACTTATGCCATTAGTAGAGATTATTATGATTTACCTGACTCTGTTGTACAGTATTTGACTTAATTTCACATTAAAATGAAGATCGAATTTAAATTACATTTTTATGACTTATTTTTTGAAATTTTAAAATTAAACTGTTAGTTTAGTGTATTTACAGCTAAGAGTAGAATATAGTACAAGAAAGTACATTTTTAATTTAGCGCTCTGAGAAACCTCCAAATCTTAAGTTTTAGGAAAATGTTCTGTATTTACTTTCTCTACCTTGGCTACCACTTGAGACAAACTATTCACTTTACTGTATGAGACAATGATGTTGAGATTATTTAAAGTAGATTTATATTGTAATTCTTGACATTTAGCACCTTCTTCTAAAATAGTTTTTACAATTAAATTTTTATAGTTATTAATACTATTGTAAAATGGCATTACAAAATAAGTGTTAAAACTATGTGTAGTATTAGTGGGTGTTACTTTACTAAATGGAACAATATTGTGTGCTATTAAAATCTCTGGATTATGAATTGACAAATTATCTACTATCAATTGTTTCTTAGGTATTAATAAATCAGATCTATTTATACTATCTAATTTTTTACGTATATTATTTAATAGAGTTTTTGGATACATTCTTTGTGAGTATTTTTGCAACAATATATCTAATTCTGTATTTCTATCACTGTACTCAGTACAAGTTTTTATTACTCTTAAACCTTGAGCAAAGGGAATTGAGTTAAGTAATGACTTATTATGATTAGATAAGTAATGCACAGGCTGCGCTTTTTACATTGGTTTACGGTATATTTTAGTCGTAATTTCATTATTTGGAGTTAGATTAATATTTAAATCTAAAAATGTTGTACTTACATCGCTAATATCAAATGTAAATTTTAGGAACTTATGATTTAACATATTATTAACCCATTCCTGGGGATAAGCTATATCCGTACAATCTAAAATAACAAATATGTCATCTAAAAAGCGTTTTCTAAAAGCGATTTCTTTTCTATTAGAAAATAAACTTTCAATTTCTCTGTGCACAGTGATGTTACCAATTGAGGGGGAACAGGCTCCACCCATTTGAATACCCTTGTGCTGATAGAAATATTCATTATTATAAGTTACAAAACTATAATCTAGACACAAGTCTAAAAGTTTACAAAGTTGTTCTTTAGTGATATCAAATGGCGTGTCTATTTTATCTTTATATTCAAAGAACATGTCACAACAATGTTTTTTGCATGCTGTAAGTATAAGGTTAGTGTACAAAGCCTCAATATCTATCGTAATTAGTTTATATTTACGAGTAGGGTCTAATTTTACTGTGCGTAGTAGCATAAGCAAATGTGTAGAATCAAGAATGAGGTCTGATACATAATTCATAATTGGCTGCAAAAATTTGTCTAATAAAATACTCACTATTCTATTTATTGTATAAATTGTCGAACTTATTGGTCTACCTTTAGGAAATATTTCGTATGGTTTGTGTATTTTAGGTAGTACATAAAAATAGGCTGGTAAAAAGTTAGACGGAATTAGATTTGACAGTTTCAAATTGTCTGGAATTGATTTTTCTAAAACTTTAAGTTTGTCAATAAAGGTTAACATAGCTATGTCAAAATGAGCTTTGGTACTTGGGTGGTAAGTAGTTAAATCGTACAACTGTTTAAAAATTTCTTTGTTATAGAGATCCTGATCCATAAAACAAACACCCGCATTTTCATAAATTCGATCTTCATTTTAATGTGAAATTAAGTCAAATACTGTACTACAGAGTCAGGTAAATCATAATAATCTCTACTAATGGCATAAGTAAATATATTTGTATAAATGTTTTTCTTCATGTTAGCTTGTAAATCATTGAGCCACAGTTTGTCATTTATATTTATAATAAAATAATAATTGTTGATTTATTGTAGTCTGAAGAAGACCATAACGAAATCGATCACTGACAATAAAATCAACTTTTGACTTTCCGAGATGATGGTTTGAGTGTACGAGCTAATTTCAGTTTGGAGGGCCGTCGATTCTGTAACATAATATCATCTTACATCATCACAGAACCAAATTTGCATACGTATCTGTACCGACCTTCCGCTGTTATCCCCGAGGATCCTGAAATAGTGTACGTGTTCTCCCATCAAATTATTGGAAATGTCTCAAGACAACGGGTAACAATTTACTGAAAACGATTATGAGGAGTTGGATATACTTCAATCAGCCCAACCGCGCCCGGTCGACAAAAACATTCATTCGAGAAAGAGAAACATCCAAGCCACTTCTAGCTTTGAATCTGGTATGAATAAAAAACCTAGGTTTATAAAGAATATTATTTCCGAATTAAGTTTAATAGACCATGATAAAGTATTAACTATACATAAGTTTGTAAATGACTATGACACTGACTTGATCATAAAAGAGTATATTGACAAACTACTTTTGACTAAAATTCTACCGATTACTCATGAGACAGACAAGATCGAAGCAATTCTATTACAGAAGAAATACTACCTTTCATTCTCGAAAGAGCTCTCATGTGCCTTGATAAAGAACTTTATGTCCAGTTTCCAATGTCAATATTTTTGTAACAATGTCACAGAAGCCAATAATCATAACATTCATCTTTTCAATCCTATAATACAGTTCTCAGTACCCAGTTTTCCACTTCTACCTAAATGTACTTTAGATGGAATCAAAGAATCAAAAGAAACCTTTGCCAAACTCATTCAAGCAGAATACGCTAACGGTACAAAATTTACCACCGAACTGCTGCTTATGCGAAATGTGCACATATTGCACACTGAGCTCAGTAACAGACAGATAAAAGAAAACTTCTCTGATATCTTTTGGCATAACTATTATATAATGTACATTAAGGCTGAAACTGAATTTCTATCTGTATTCAAGATAAAGGACATCGACTGGAAAACAAGGAAAAGTAAAATTCGAGAGTTATTACCAAAATGGAGAAAGCACAATCAAATACCACCAGAAAAACCATTTAACTTTTACGCAAAACGAATTGAGGACAGAATCAAACGAAACGTTGAAAACTTTGATCCGGTGGAAGTACAAGACCTTAGAAAGAAGTTGAGTGAAAAGTTAAACCAATTGAAAAATCCAGAATCAAAAGCAGAAAATTCTACCGAATTAGACTATCTCGATCGACCTAAGCGAAATACTAAACGACGATCTCGTGGAAAGAAGAATGTAATCCAAAGTACCTCTAAAAATAACACTAGCAAAAACACGAATGAATAGCAATTTGCCATTAGTAGTGATTTGAATGATACTGCGGTCAGTTTTAAAACAGCACTTGACGATGATTCATACCGACAATTTTTTAACCCCTGACAATACTCATGACTCATTTAAGACAAAAACTAAAAAGAATCGACGTTTTTTTAATATGAATAAAGTGTTCCATTGTAATAATCTTAGTAATAATAACTATAACAAATTATATAAACTATTTTGTTCAGTGAAACAGACTCCTGATGTTATTCATAACTTAACTAAGTGTAATATTCCAATAGAGTTTAAGGCTTTATTAACACTAGGACTAAAATTCTGTATACCAACCTATCCTAATTTTAAAAAAATTGTTAATTCTTTTGAAGAGGGTATTAGAAAGATTGCATGGAACATACATTTTAAGACTAAACCAACTCAAAATCAAGAATATAATAAGTTGAAACATTTTGAAATTGAAGGGAAAAAGCATAAGAGAAAGGTAGACAAGAAAAACTGCGCTCACAGTGAAATCGAACCTATTTTATTTCCTGATGAAAATATGTATAACAATTTAGTTAAGAATATCAAAAAACATTCTGCTAGACCTAAATTTATTCCGCAAAGCCTGTTAACTGATTTTAAAAACTATTGTAACAATAATAATATAGTGGTAAAGGAGGCCGATAAAAATGCGGGTGTTTGTTTTATGGATCAGGATCTCTATAACAAAGAAATTTTTAAACAGTTGTACGATTTAACTACTTACCACCCAAGTACCAAAGCTCATTTTGACATAGCTATGTTAACCTTTATTGACAAACTTAAAGTTTTAGAAAAATCAATTCCAGACAATTTGAAACTGTCAAATCTAATTCCGTCTAACTTTTTACCAGCCTATTTTTATGTACTACCTAAAATACACAAACCATACGAAATATTTCCTAAAGGTAGACCAATAAGTTCGACAATTTATACAATAAATAGAATAGTGAGTATTTTATTAGACAAATTTTTGCAGCCAATTATGAATTATGTATCAGACCTCATTCTTGATTCTACACATTTGCTTATGCTACTACGCACAGTAAAATTAGACCCTACTCGTAAATATAAACTAATTACGATAGATATTGAGGCTTTGTACACTAACCTTATACTTACAGCATGCAAAAACATTGTTGTGACATGTTCTTTGAATATAAAGATAAAATAGACACGCCATTTGATATCACTAAAGAACAACTTTGTAAACTTTTAGACTTGTGTCTAGATTATAGTTTTGTAACTTATAATAATGAATATTTCTATCAGCACAAGGGTATTCAAATGGGTGGAGCCTGTTCCCCCTCAATTGGTAACATCACTGTGCACAGAGAAATTGAAAGTTTATTTTCTAATAGAAAAGAAATCGCTTTTAGAAAACGCTTTTAGATGACATATTTGTTATTTTAGATTGTACGGATATAGCTTATCCCCAGGAATGGGTTAATAATATGTTAAATCATAAGTTCCTAAAATTTACATTTGATATTAGCGATGTAAGTACAACATTTTTAGATTTAAATATTAATCTAACTCCAAATAATGAAATTACGACTAAAATATACCGTAAACCAATGTAAAAAGCGCAGCCTGTGCATTACTTATCTAATCATAATAAGTCATTACTTAACTCAATTCCCTTTGCTCAAGGTTTAAGAGTAATAAAAACTTGTACTGAGTACAGTGATAGAAATACAGAATTAGATATATTGTTGCAAAAATACTCACAAAGAATGTATCCAAAAACTCTATTAAATAATATACGTAAAAAATTAGATAGTATAAATAGATCTGATTTATTAATACCTAAGAAACAATTGATAGTAGATAATTTGTCAATTCATAATCCAGAGATTTTAATAGCACACAATATTGTTCCATTTAGTAAAGTAACACCCACTAATACTACACATAGTTTTAACACTTATTTTGTAATGCCATTTTACAATAGTATTAATAACTATAAAAATTTAATTGTAAAAACTATTTTAGAAGAAGGTGCTAAATGTCAAGAATTACAATATAAAGCTACTTTAAATAATCTCAACATCATTGTCTCATACAGTAAAGTGAATAGTTTGTCTCAAGTGGTAGCCAAGGTAGAGAAAGTAAATACAGAACATTTTCCTAAAACTTAAGATTTGGAGGTTTCTCAGAGCGCTAAATTAAAAATGTACTTTCTTGTACTATATTCTACTCTTAGCTGTAAATACACTAAACTAACAGTTTAATTTTAAAATTTCAAAAAATAAGTCATAAAAATGTAATTTAAATTCGATCTACATTTTAATGTGAAATTAAGTCAAATACTGTACTACAGAGTCAGGTAAATCATAATAATCTCTACTAATGGCATAAGTAAATATATTTGTATAAATGTTTTTCTTCATGTTAGCTTGTAAATCACTGAGCCACAGTTTGTCATTTATATTTATAATTAAATAATAATTGTTGATTTATTGTAGTCTGAAGAAGACCATAACGAAATCGATCACTGACAATAAAATCAACTTTTGACTTTCCGAGATGATGGTTTGAGTGTACGAGCTAATTTCAGTTTGGAGGGCCGTCGATTCTGTAACATAATATCATCTTACATCATCACAGAACCAAATTTCCATTTTACAATAGTATTAATAACTATAAAAATTTAATTGTAAAAACTATTTTAGAAGAAGGTGCTAAATGTCAAGAATTACAATATAAAGCTACTTTAAATAATCTCAACATCATTGTCTCATACAGTAAAGTGAATAGTTTGTCTCAAGTGGTAGCCAAGGTAGAGAAAGTAAATACAGAACATTTTCCTAAAACTTAAGATTTGGAGGTTTCTCAGAGCGCTAAATTAAAAATGTACTTTCTTGTACTATATTCTACTCTTAGCTGTAAATACACTAAACTAACAGTTTAATTTTAAAATTTCAAAAAATAAGTCATAAAAATGTAATTTAAATTCGATCTACATTTTAATGTGAAATTAAGTCAAATACTGTACTACAGAGTCAGGTAAATCATAATAATCTCTACTAATGGCATAAGTAAATATATTTGTATAAATGTTTTTCTTCATGTTAGCTTGTAAATCACTGAGCCACAGTTTGTCATTTATATTTATAATTAAATAATAATTGTTGATTTATTGTAGTCTGAAGAAGACCATAACGAAATCGATCACTGACAATAAAATCAACTTTTGACTTTCCGAGATGATGGTTTGAGTGTACGAGCTAATTTCAGTTTGGAGGGCCGTCGATTCTGTAACATAATATCATCTTACATCATCACAGAACCAAATTTGCATACGTATTTATTAATTTGCTTTGTAAAACATTTTTCAGAGGTAGAATTATAATCTCATGCATTTGATCGTTTAACGTTAACCAAATATGAAAAGTACTTTATTTTATACTTGGCCAACCATTTAATTGAGTGTATTAAATTAGGGGAAAGTCCATATTGATTGAATCAAACATTAATACATAAACTGGAATCCTCAAAATTGATTACCTTCTGTTCATACTCAAAGGATTGAAAAGTGATGTCAATTTTGAACTAAGCAAAAATTGAAATAAAATGATACTACTAAATTTATGACAAATGGAGTAAGCATAAGAGGATATACATTTAAATGACTTCATGTGGAAATCCTTGAATCGCAATTTATTATTTAGTGAAAATATAGTGCTAAATAAAATAAGCATGACTTAGCAATCTAGTTAAAACATAAAATACTCGCTCACTAATCATTAAATGTTATTCGTGTTCCTGAGATATGTAAGTAGCTTAAAATATTGAACAGCAGAATATTTAATACAAGCAAACTCAGGGCTGGGTAATTCGGGGGCCACTTGTATCAAGACGAAGGGGGCATCATAATGAACGGAACTAATATTTTTCACATTGTAATACGAACGTACGACATAACTGTTCGCTATAGAATTCCTAAAATCAATAAATATCAAATCACTAGAAAATCAGCATAATAATAATATGTTATATATTATGTTAAGATGAAGTTGAAACATTAATAAAAGCTTTTGTGAATTTAAATTGTACCTATTTAATATAATAATTAAATTCGATACTTCCTTTGACTTTTCTAAATATATATAAATTAGTTATTAGAAATCTAGTGTAAATGAAAAGTAATATTTGCGATTAAAATACCGCGATTAAAATACCATACAAAAATCCACGAGGTTATACGGTATATCTACTCAAAGCTAGGGCACAGCAAAGTCAGAAAAATCCCATTTGGGACATGTCATGTAGCCTAGGGTCAAGATGAGAAAAATGAAGAGGCTAATCTATAAATTGATATTTTGTGCAATACAATTATTTTAATTAGGTATCTTCTCTTTATAAGGGCCCAATGTAATTCTATTGTGATCGTTAGTCCAAGTTTATCATTTTACAACTCAGCACAAGCCAAATTATGATTAATAGGGACCTTGCAATTTGCGTACAGATTCCAAAAAAATGTACGGAAAACCACGTGAGAATACAATACACTGAATTCTCCAAAAATGAGGTTGAAAACTGAGCTCTACTGACTATACTGATCCAAGGTTACAAGAAGGTTGGTAATCATTAATTGTAGTCATAGAAACCATACTTCAGCCTAAGAAAACCAAACTCTGGCCTCATGCCTTCCGATTTATTGGATAAGTAGTCATAGGAACCGTTGGAACTCTCTCGCCTCATTCAGTACAATCCAATGCACTCAACTAGGTCCCCATGAGTACAAAAACATTCTACTTTTGTATTCTGGACTCCGGCCGTCGGGTGAAAAGTTGAGTATTTTGAATGAGTACAATACAAAATACTGAGAATGCAAGGTCTCTAATGTAGCGAGAAGTGATGTACAAATTAGTATCCTAGGTTACGGAGATAGATTCCAAGTTCTTGAATTGTTGCTGATGCTGCATCACGCTTTTCTGCTGCATAGATCCGACAATTAAAACTGTACATAAAAAGATTATATTAAGACTATAGTTTGACCGTACCACAAGCACTATTGAATTCAATAATTATTATAACTTACACTTGCCAGTCCTGACAGCAATGACACCTTCAGCGCCTTTACTGCCATAAACCGTTGTATCACTGCCACTGATCTGTATATAGACTGTAGAAAAATTTATTTAATCCTTGTTTTAAATCATATAAATCCATTTAATCACAGACTAGAAAGGTTAAGGTCTATATTCTTTTAAATTGGTATGAACTAAGAATAAATTACACTCCATAAATTTATGAGATTATTAGATAATTATAAAGTTGCCTTACTCATAAAATGAGAGGTTGTTGTCAAATGAACTTGAGTCCAGTGTAAAAGTTGATATAATGAGGATTCCCTGGCGGCGATCAGTAAACAACTTTTTTTCACAGAAATTTTATTTCTATTATTTAAACGTTCTAAAAATAATTTTTCGGTTTTCCGATACATTTTTCTTGATTCCATATTCATTTGATAGCAAAAAATTGTCTTCAGTTTTACAACCAATAGAAAACATTGGATATTTTGGTCAATTAATGTTTGTTGTTTCATCGCTCTATGTCTCTACAGCACATTTAATTTTCAAAGAACGTTTTTACCCCAATCCCAATTTATAGTCATACATCGAGTTATACAAAATCATTATTTTCTGTGTATATAATACAGCTATATGTTTATCTCTTCTTGTTGACTGTATTAATGTGATTCTCGGTAAGAGAATATTCGTCTTTTTTCATCATAATTTTTTTCTTGCAATCAAAATTGAAGGTAAGTGTTAAAAATACTTATTTTTTTAGTGTACTTTATTAGTGTGTGCTGATTTAAGTGCATGTATGAATGACGAAAACAAAACCAACGCATAGAGCATGGCATTTGGCGAGATGGTAATTGCTCATCTTCACATTCTCAAATTAATAGAAGTGTGTAATATGTGTTATATTTTTTAATAGAATCTAAAATTGGACAGAGGATCAACAGAAGAAAAATGGACAGGCTTTTTAAAGTTCTTTTCGTATTGGCAATTGCGGTTTCAGCTAATATATATGCATCATGCCGTTTCTCTTAGCACTTCAAGCTGTCATGGGTGGCGACCACGATCCTTTTCAAAGATTTTTTCAGGAGAACATCCCGGCGGAAATTCGAACTCTCAGCTTCCAAATTTTTGCAGCGATCTGTATAGTAATAGTTGGCTTTCATGCAATTGGTTCTGTCTTCATAACTGGTGGTGCGATGACTCTGTACTTGGTCGGGCAGATTCACTACACCAACGGAATCTGTCCCAATGATGATGGATCAAATATTAAATACGTACTGGAAGCAATGAGATTCTACGAAGCAATGATTCTACTCAATAAAAGGATAAATGAATTATTTTCCAAGTTTATATAGGAGTTTTACTAACAGTTATGCAAATTATGAATACTCTCACTATAGTCTGCGTCATTAAGTTGAAAGATGTAATTCCCATGCCAGGCTATCTATTTTGGCCTATGCTTCTTTCCATTGAAACCATTGCAACGAAGGTCATAATTTGTTATATTGGAGATATGGCCAAAAGCTCCAACAATTTCAGCTGAAGTGGAGACGCATTTTGAGAAAAGTATTTTGCTGTGAGTTGTTCTGGCTGTTTTCCAGTTCAACGGAAGACGTATGTCACTTTCATGCAAAGTTTCATCGATAACGTAATCACATTACTTGTGACAATTCATGTATAATTGTGAGTGCTTGTTTATGATTCACCAATGTCTAAGTGATCACAGGATTGGGAAATATATAAAAACCAATTAAATAACCATGCTTAAAACCGGCTGGAAAATTCATGCGAAAGTGGCAGTTATTTACAATTTTCACCCCCATTTAAAAAATATATGTCCTATAATACGGGTATTATAAATAATACACTAACGCATCTCTGCCGCTGGTCTTACCATGCAGGCTATTTTTATTATCTAGGTAGTAAGATTTTATTGACTTTTATTAATTAGAATATTCTTGTCTGAGAAAAACTGATAGAGTATGTATTATAACATACATAACAATAATTTTCATTTCTTTATTTGATATATCATGAACGACCCGGTGTACAAAATACCATTTACCACTTACCAGTGGTAAGGGGGTTTTAATGGTATTTAACGTTAAAAACCACTACCTAAAAAGCAGTGGTAAGTGGTATAAATGGTAAAAATGGTAAAAAATAGTATCATTTAAATTTCGTGTTTGAATTTTGAATAAAACTCGGTGCCAAAGTAAGAAATAGGTTAGCAGATGATCATTGTTGTCACAAATTGATAAGTGTTCATCAATCAGAGTAGGATTCAACCAATGGGGGTGCTAACAACCCTTGCCTATTGACAAATTAAATACAATTAAATTAGTATCAATTTTAAATGGGCGATACCAAATTCAATCATTCTTTCTTCATTTTTTATAACTTTTGGTGTAAAATCAAATAAATATGATTAATTTAATTGATTAAGGGGCTAATTGGAAATATTTCATAGAAAATAAAGCTTTAAAACTTATATTTTAGGAAGTCTAGTGTATCTGTACTCAGCTGTCTAATCAATCAATAATATTTACCATTTTTACCATTAAATGCATTTTTACCACTGTGATGGTTAAAAAGGCTAAAAAGTGGTAAATTTTGTACACTGGAACGACCACCCCTCAGATCTTATTGCCTCTAATATTATAGCACATGAAAATAAAAGATAATATACTACCTTATTTCTTGCTAGAAAACATATATGTATTCTGCGTTTGTCTTCCTTGAAATACCATGTTTCCTTCCTTTAGTATTGTGTTATGTTATTTGATTTTATCTCTGCATACCAATATTAGGAAAAGAAATATTAATGCTAGACAAAATATAATATGTACTGTAGGCCGGTAAAATATGTTTAATGTTTGTTCTAAAACATATAAAACCACTTAAACATACAGTATTGTTAAGGTTTATTTGGCTTTTAAATTAATATGTTCAACGAATAAATTAAAGAGTATAAATTTAAGAGATTTCTAAATTATAATAAATTATTGGCAAAGAAACTTGAGTCCAATAAAAAAGTACATGTGATGGAAACTTCCCTCCGGCAATCAGTATTGTTTAAACATTTTTAGATTAATTTTTAAATTATCTGATCAAGGTGTCGACTGTGCCATAAATGCGGCATGCCTTAAATTGAATTTAATGGAACAACAAATAATAATGCCATAAACTAAATTAGCAGTTTTTTGTCTTATTTTAAAAAACAATATTTTTCTCTGACTGTGCTGCATAGAGCATAGGTTGCACTGTGCCCAACTCCCGTCGTTCTCTGATTTACTAATTACGTATTACGTACCTGGTTCATCATACTGCGATGAACATTCTCTACTATATTAGCCATGTTTCGACGTATAAGTTTCAACAAATGGTTTCTGTAAAAATAGTTAATTTAATGATGCCTTTGTAATATTCTATAGCAAAACTTGTCGAAAAGGTATCACACAGCCACAATGTTATGTAAATTTTGCTGTTTCAAGATGAAGTAATCTTTGCTTCGCGAAATCTTCTTGCTTTTGGCAATTAAAGTGGAGTGATAATAAAGTAATTAAATACGGAATTGTTTTTGCATGTTTGAGTTTGTGTGAGATATATTACAGTAACGAATCCAGAAATTTGGTTAAGAAGGGCAAAAAATAATGTAATAAATTAATTTAGCAATATTTCTTTTATCATGGAAAAACTAACCTATTCACAGAAAACACACGGAATTAAGGTTTAGACTGAAGGCCAACGTTACCTTCAATGGTAAGCTTGGTGATGTGTGGTCTGTTGCTAACTAGTACACACCACTGAAATCATTTATGCATACGGGAATTGTTATCGTGAATGGATAACAGTAGAAAGGTACAAAGGGGTGTGGGACAAAAAATAGTTCTTCCGCTGACGAGAGATGGCGCGGCGTGCTGAGTGGGGAGAGTGAGCTTGCAGAAGCAGGGGAAAGGCGGAAAGCAAAGCAGATATGCAACTAAAACTAATGAAAAGAGAGAGACGATTGATAATTACCATCACTCTATAATATAAACGTGATCGAAATATTTTTTGTATGTACGGATGTTTGTATGTACGGATGTTTGTATGTTACTAAATATGCTAAATTCCATCCAGGTGGAACTTGGTTTTATGCATACACGCTTGCGCGTTGTGTAACTGTTGTCACTGTTGTGCGACGTGGTAGTTGAAATTCTTTTTTTCAATTTAATATACTGTGCAGTGACCTTATTTTATACGCAGGAAAATTTAAAATTTGGCTATTCATATTGGAACTATATTTTTTCAATTCGCAAATGGTTTTAAGCTAATATTTGGAGGTTAAAAATGTTTTACGTCTTAAATAGAAAAGCTAAGTCCTTTCTTAAATAGAAAATATTCAGAGCGGGATGAAGTGGTAAACTGTTTTTTTTATTTCAAATGTGTACGTTTTGAATGTGCCACCTATATTTTAAAGAGATTTATTATCATAAACTTATGGCTTCTAATATAACACCTTTTGATTTCCATTCATTTCCCAGTTTTCCTAATTTTCGCAGGTGACTAAAGGCCATTTTAGAATCATCCTATTCCTTCATTATCATGCTTCGTGACGTCAAAATGACGTCATGTCTCATTGGAAACAATTTTTAGTAGATTTAAAATCAACTGATATGACGTCACAAATCGTGATGATGATAGGAAAAGGAAGAGCATAAGCAGCCCCAAAGGTATGCTTATAGTTTTTTTTAAAATCTCTCAGAACTACTAATGGGGATCAAGGAGAAGGAGCCATAGAGCGTTACTCAATGGCATATGGACGCCTGTACGTTTCCCCCGTTAATGGTTCTGAGTGAAGATCAGTCTCCACTATAAGCATACCTTGTTAGGTAGCCATGGTGTTTAAAGTACCATGAGCAGCCCTTAACAAGTTTAGGTCGGTGGATATTTATGAGTATACAATATTTCTTTAATGTGATGCCATTTTCGTTGGTCATAGTCATGGGTCATGGAAGTTGACATTTTCCTTTTATTGACACTATACATTAATGGTAGTATATTATGTAATTAGTTGTTCCAAACCCTGAGTTGAAAAATTTTCTAAAACTTCAGCTTATTACGACCAAGGGAAAATATTTTTGTGTTGGAATTGTATTGTAACTATCGGCACTTACTCTGGTCATCCATTAGGGTCACATTTTTTACTTGGGGTATAAAGTTACGTCTTCGTTACTCTGACTCAATCTTATGCATACTGCCAAGCATAGATGTAAGCATCCCATCCATTTTACCCAACATCCCTATCCAGGTGTTTGGATGGGCTGGAAGGAATGTGTTGGTGATGGCTGTATTAGGTGGTTTACTTCATTTGGAAATTGGTGATGGGCTGAAAGAATGTTGATCTTTTCTTGGGTGTTTGGTGATGATGGGATGGATGGGGTTGGATGTTCCATCTTTTCCATTGGATGGGATGTATATCTACAACTACAACTTACAACTATGCTCGCACTAGGTAGGTGAGGGGAAGAAGTTTCTGAAATACATTCTATCCATCTTACAATAGTGCCCCGGAATACACACTAGCTTTATTTATGACAGGGCCTGGGCCCTGTGACCGGCTAGTGTATCTCATAAACACACACTCTCAAAATAAATCAATGCTTGACAAAATTGTCGGAAAGAGACGCTGGCAGAGTTGCCCGCTTAAACATCAGCTAATGAGATAGAAGCATTTTTTAAAGTACAATAAAAATAAAGAAACTTTATGCAATGCTCCCTACTACTACGGAGGGATAATTATTACTTATATACATTGCTAAGTAAAATTAAGGCGCACTGCTTTCATGAAGGGCTCATACATGCATTTTAGCTTTTTTGCCACCTAATGCAACTCCACTCATCATCAGTTCGATTTCCAACTCTCATCTCATCACATCAAGATCTCTAAGTCTCTCAGAAGTGCAAAAGTGTAGAATTTGTGTTCAACGAATGATCTCCAACAAAAGCAACTATGGCAACTAAAAGTAAAAAGTGTAATATGTGAGAGTGAAATAAAGAACAGACTAATCTTAGTCACGTGCACCCCGCTAACATCACTCCTTTTAGTGCATCCAGTTCAGGCGCCAAAAGCTAACAAAGAAACTGAGATGTTACCGTGCTGTTAGTGACTAAGATTAGTCTGTTCTTTATTTCACTCTCACATATATAAAACTAATGCTAGTATAATCTCTATCTAATGCTTATTTCGTGTATAGTGTTAGACGTAGATGAAAACAGCTCCAACAGGGAGCTCATCGAATCGGCGGACTTTATCCTCAGAGAGGCGATAAAAGTGAAATTAAAGGTAATAATGTGTTTTTAACATTCAACTATATACTTAATCTCATTTACATCTCATATTTTCAACTTCATCTCCTCGTTTTATCTTTTCATTTTCATCTCCTCAATCTCCTCTCTCTATTACATCTTCTCCTCAAATATAAAATTCACAAAATTACTTGAATTTTAACATTCTGATATTATGGAATAACGTGTCACATCTGCCAATATGACCAAATCGCCTCTACCTATGACGAAATTATGTATATTGGAAAAGATTTCCGTCGCGAATGCTACCGGTGCCATTTTAATAAATTAAAGATGAACAACTACCTCAAGACTGTACTCTCTGACGACAGAGACATGCACCAGTGGATGCAATGCTTTACGGAAATTCTCAATTCTAAATATTGCTTACTTAAAATTTACCACCACCCCAAGGAAAAGAAAGTGGAGTTCTACATATATCGACACGGGAAACAAGCTTGTGGGCGCCCATAACTACCCGTAAGCATATATATATAACGGCTATTAATTAAGACGGATTTAAAATACAAAATAAATGCAGAGATACACATGGATGATTCAATGACTGTATCTATATCTATGGAGTCAACTCACACTCATTACTTGTCGATAACTTCACAGTTAAACAAAACAAATAAGTTTTTTCCTCACGCATTCTCTAACACACGAAATAATTAATGCCCTTGACTTTAATTTTTTGAGAATGTAATTGGTCCCTGTGTGAACCTCACCAATCGCATGTACCATTGCCAGTAGAGAACGTTATTGTATTATCATGAAAGCAGCGATAGAAGATTCAAGTAATAATAACTCCAGAAGCTCCATTTCTGTGAGAAAGTCATTACCGTGACTATCCACATATGTTATTGAATTTTGCAGCCACAATAATGAATCCGATTGGATTCTTATTCATTGGATAGGTGATACAAAAATATAGCGAATTGTGTCCCCCACCGTCGTAGAAGTTTTAGTCAACATTAATTTGCTAACAGACTATCGATTTTTCTTTCCGAAAATGGGAAATATCATGTAAGTAATTCGTGCATGCCAGTTTAATACCATTGCGGCATAATCAGCTTATTATTAATAAATTGTTTTCATTTTTTGCTTGCCCTTAAAGTTTTTATGATTAATCTCACTATGACCATGTAGAGAGATATAAATATTTGTAAATAGTTGACAACTGTAATACAATATAAACAAAGCAGTTGCTTGAAAAATAAACCATCTAAAATGTTATTCCCGTCATCTACTCAATTATGCCCTTATATGTATGTCTATACACATGTTGTCCTTTCATTTCAAGTTTCTTCCTAATTACCCTAAATCGGAAACGAAGATACGAGTGTGTACGTTACACATTTATACATACACAATACCATATTGCATTATATTTGAAACAATATATTGCCAGTCTAAAAATATGCATCACACAATTTCCATTTTCAAGATTTAAGGGACTGGCTACTTTTTATTCGTGTTTTGTTTATACAAGACTCCCTCACTCTCTATACAAAGAAAATGAAGCTCCGCAATGGAAAAAAGATAGTTATTTTTTCTATATTTACATCATCAAACTAACATCGCATTTGCTAAAACTAACATCATCGAAGTTTATTTAATCACTGAAATTTTTATATTCATTTCCAGCTATCAATCCAAAGGCGTTCTTTCAGCAATTCTGGCTGCAAGAAACGAATATGCCGCAGTAATGTTATGGTTGTTTGTATATAAATGTTTTTACTTACAATAAATCCAACTTACATCTCATTCATAACTCAGTAGAAAGCATTTTAAATATGCCAATTTCAAGCACATGATATTATGATAATTTCTTGGTCAGATAAACGTCTATAGAAAAATCGTTTCAAAACTAGCTTTCTTGGCAAAACTTTATATGAGTTACTTAAGAAGTCAGACAGTATCCACTATCGGACTTCCGAATAGGAAAACTGTTTTTAAATTAAACTAAAGGTAACTTTACTGGAGCATTTAATAGCAGACCTTGACATAGAAATACACACAGACAAGATATATCTTTGATAAGTAGAAAGAAGTTATCCATAAGGCTAGGTATCGATACATGTATCCAGATCCATTATGTCGAAGTAGTTAATTTAAAGGTGGAGTCGCTCTCCGCAATGATTAATTCCCCCGACGTGGACTATGTAAATGTCAAAACCCAATCCCTCAATGGATTGTATCAATATGAAAGAATCTCATAGATTGCAGCGCAAAAGTAAAACATTGCGCTGCAAACCCTCAATTTCAAATTGGTTTGAATTGTTATGAAATGGAAACATGCAGATAACATGTTAGCTGTCAGAGCCCACCATAAAAAATTGAAAACACTTCAGTGAAATCAATGAGGACAGTTCACTGCCCGTTTCAAAATAATTTTCCTCCCATTGTTTTCAAAAGATTTTGGAGAGTAGGTTGATCAGTCATGAATGCGGTTGGACAACCGCAAAAGATACATTAAAGTTTCTTCAAGAAACTAAGTTGTCTTTAGGTTTCCCAATAAATCTGCATTCACAACAAATGGTCATTTTTAAAAGGCTGGCGAATATTAAATAGACCATCTAGAGAAGATTTGACCCTTTGTTCATGATAAAAACCAACTGAATATTAAAACCCAAAATGCACATATAGAAATGAAAATTATTACGAAGACAAAGCATGATTCTAATAATGATGTACTTAACTTGTTAAGTACATCAAGTACTAGCTTATTATTATGCCACTCACATACCACATGAGACAAATTTGGCACAATTGGTTTTTACCTATAATTTGTAATACCACTAGATCTTGTTAAAAAAGTTATCACCTTTCTAATTCCATATCATTGAGAAACAACTTTTACCTATGAAGATTCAAGAGATAAAAAATAGAAATTTCAGGATATAATCGCCATGCGCAATTATGTTAAACCAACACCAGAAAAATAACACGTTATAAGGTACAGGAAGAAATTGAAAAAAAATATTTTGATATTTGATATGAGTTCCCCATCGATAATAAACGAATGACAACATATTTCGGCTGAAATAAAATCAAAGCTGTTAAAAAAAGAAGCAAGATGGTTGATTTAGATGAATTTTGGCGAGTGGAAAAAATGTGAAGAAAAAGCGAACTGCTGTGAATGGGCAGGATTTCATTGATTACTAGTCAGAAAAACACATAGACGGACTCTGATTCAGTAAGGACTAATACAGTTAATAAATAATGTACTTGGTAATGTTTGGTCTTATCTTAAGATAATACACTACGATCCAGTTACGGTCAGTGTACAAAATTTACCACTTTTTTTACCATCACAGTGGTAAAAATACACTTAATGGTTAAAATTAAAATGCATTTAGTGGTAAAAGTGGTAAATTTTAGCGATTCATTAGATAGATTAGTACAGATAACAAAGATTTCTAATTATCCCCTTAATTAATCAAATTAATTGTATTTACTTAATTATTGTTAACCAAAAGTTTTAAAAAATGTTAGTAAAACCAAGATTGCATTTGGTATCGCCAAATAAATATTGATATGAAGGCAATTCAATTGGAATTAATTTCTGAATCGGCAAATAAGGGCTACTAATAATGTCTAATATTGATGCACTTATGCAACTCTGATTAATGAAAACGAATCATCCATCAGTTGTAGTATAAGCTATTTCATACTTTGGCACCGAATATTATTCAAAATCTAAACACGAAACCACTACTAAACTAAACTTTACTACATACCACTACTTTTAGGTAGTGGTATTTAACGTTAAATACCATTAAACACCACTTACCACTAGTTAGTGGTAAATGGTATTTTGTACACTGGTTACGCTATTACTAGTGATATACGGCTAGCCAACAAATAGTTTCATAAACGTAGAAAGCACTTAGCTTAGAGCTTATCAATCTGGGGGAACTTCTGCATTATTCGGTGAGTCGAGAAAATCAATAAGGGTCCCCCAAATTGTCAAACACCTTTTGGCATAAAATTAAAAATCGTCATATTGGCATAGTGATTTTACACGATGCACCCCACTCCACTACATCATTACCTTACGTAATGATAAGATCACGTAAGGTTATGGCAAAAATAGGTTAGGTTTAGATGTGCATTGGTGTATTAATTACATTTTACATATTAATGTAACTATGTTCTCTAATGGGAAGTTCAGGTGCCTTAAATTACCGTAATCGTTGGAATATTTACACTACACAGACAGCAATTCAATGTAATTACTATAAACTTCATTTCAACTACTAATTCCAGCCTCGGCACCATCTAAAAACCAAAAGTAGAAAAATATATAATGTCACAAATTTTTTTAAATTAGTATAAACTGTCATATCCGTGGATAATTTGTATGTGTTATGTGTTTTTATTTGGCTTAAAGAGTATTTAACTTCCCACTTCTATTTTCCCACGAGAACAGCTCAGTAAGAATCAATTTACAGTTTAAGGCAATTATTAAGTCGCAGGAATTGGGAAAAGTCCCATACCATTTTTCAGTCGGATAATTTGGCAAAAAATGCAGATAATTTGTCAAAATGTATTACTAATGTCCAAGTTATATTTATTATAGCTTTGCAGTCAATAAAAACAAAAATTATCATTAATGAGTAACACAGTATGATCACGTTGTCAAATAGGCAGTATTAATGAGTATTGTTGGAGTAAAACTATTGTAAAGTATCATTAACAAGTCATAGTTATGGCAAGTTTTGTAAAGTTTGAAGAGCAAAACCTAAAAAAGGATATTATTTACAAGGCGTAAAAGATCAAAAGGTGAGGGATAAATGCGTAATACAAATTATAATGCATTCACATGAACATCTCATTAGTAGGTACTGAAGCTAGTATAAAGCCGATATTATCCCGTCTGAAGTGTCTTGCACATAAATATAATAAATGGTATTTTGCCAAATTTTGCAACACATTTTATCAAGTTTTGCCAAATTATCCGTCACGTTTTGACACATTATCCTACACGTTTTGACACATTATCCTACACGTTTTGACACATTATCCTACACATTTTGACACATTATCCTACACGTTTTGACATATTATCCTACACGTTTTGACACATTATCCTACACGTTTTGACACATTATCCTACACGTTTTGACACATTATCCTACACGTTTTGCCAAATATCCGACTCGTTGTGTCAAATTATTCGTCAAGTTTTATCATGTTTTGCCAAATTATCCGACACGATTTATCCCGTTTCGCCAAATTGTCAATTTTGAAAAAATAGTATGTCAAGTTGAAATACCACCAAATAGATAATTTATCATAATATATGCCCAAATAAAAGGGTATATATCACTCACCACGTCATTATTTGCCACGAGACATTTTAAAAGAAATCGGTTTAGCATTAAACCCAAATCTTAACACTTTAATACAAGCATGGTTGGGTATTGGAGCTCGGCTGTGGTGCTGTAACATAAAACAAATTTTAGGAAAAAATTATTGGTGATTACTGACTCCTCTAATGATATCGAAATCCTCATTGTAAATCTGGTTATTAGCATCAGAACTCAGAACAACTAAGCATAATTAAGAAACAGCATTATTAATTATTATAATAAATTATATTGAGTCCAAAAATGTAAATACTTTTTAAAATTTCAGACTTCAGTTTTAAAGAAACTTAATACAGTGTATACGACTTCCATCGCCCACGATATTTTGATGGGCTGGTAAGAGTAAATTCACGACAAAGTTTTCAAAGAATCTTGATTTCTCTAACTTTTGAAAGGAAAGTAACTTAATAGTTCCTATTTGTTTTTGGCTTTTAAATAAGTACAAATAGAATTAAGAACTTTGTATAAAGTTAAATTTAAATTACTTAATAACTTTGGACTTACTCAAACTGGACGACGTAGGGAAAAAGTTTTCCTCAGCCGCGGCATTAACCCTCAGCATTGCCAGATTAAGCAATTTGTACTTGAGATTGACGTAGACACTGAATGGAATTATATTTATTTCCAAATGTATAATTTATTAAGCAGAATTTTATATTTATTGTAAAAACTGTGCTGATCATTGATGAAAATTTATTCATTAAGGAAGACTAAGAATAATATAAATAGCTGCTGCTGTAATTCATTTTTGATTTCAGATATATATAATATTAATAATTTATCAATACAAAAATAGGCATAGTCACAAAATGGTAAAAATTGCTTTTACTGTAAGTATAATATGTCATCTTCTAGGGATTCATTAATTCAAGTAAGCAACAATCTGCGGAAAAATTGAGAACAAATTTAAGATGATAACATAGACAAAAATATTATAAATTGTCATACCTCCTCCAGTGTACAACTATGTTACCAACTATGAATTTTGATATTTTGTTAATTTTATGGATATTTAACACAGATATAAACTGTTTCTAACAATAAATATTCAGTCAGATCGCCAAAACTGTCTCCTTTCGTTTTCTTTCAAGATGACTGCCGTTTAGGTGGCTTCGCTTTTCTTTCATACCCTTGTGGCTTACGGAAAGATATTATGTTAGGCAGTAAAAGTCCCCTAGTACACTTGAAGAAACTGACCCTCATAACACCGCCTACCTCCAACGCTTTCATACTTAACATACTGCTTAAATATTTACTATATCTGTACTTCAGGCATTGTTTTAGCATTATATAAGACTATACCACAATGACATCATTTAGAGACACTTTATGACTTTCAACGGCTTCCACACTTCCACCCCTTGCTCTAATTTTGTCCCGTTCAAGGTTGCAGGCGAGTCTACTACTGCATTTTAGAATGCATGTACGATGCCATTTCCCTTTTAGTGCAGTGAAATAAATATTTGTAGTTGCTTTCATACACAAAGTCTCTAGCTATGCTATATTATAATAAACAGTATATCTTCCCATGCTTGTTCTAAGTTGTCCAATTTTATTTTGTTTAGCATTCCAACTTAAGCATATATAGCAATATAAAACAAACAACTATATATATTTGCCAAACCACAGCACTATAATGTAAGAATATCAATCACTTAACTAACTGGTTAAAAGAAGAAGCATGATTTTAAATGCGGTAGAAAATTATGAAATAAATGATAATTACTTTAGCAAACGTTAATTGTCTCGTTCATAACTTTAATTCAAACGAGTGTGTTGATTCTTTTAGCGCTATTGTATAACATGAAATGAAAAATGAATTTATTATAGTCGTTTAAGGCTATGGTTGTTTTGACTCATTATATTATCATCTTGCTTTTGGGGAGTATAAAAAGCAATATAATAGAAGACAGAATAATATGCATTATAAGATATTTGAATCAATGACGACCACGACCATGATGACGACGTATCTACTATTTTCTATGGGTGTGATCATAGTTGGTTTTGAACTGTGATTATTACATAATCTTTGGACAAAAATTAAATCTATAATCATACAACAAACATCACACTATTATTACTGTTGGCTTATCTACTATATAAATATGTCGATGACAAAAAAACCTCCCTTGTTAGCTAGCTTGAATAAGGCAGCTTATTATTTATATTGATATTCAAACTCAGGCTATGTTTGCAAATCCAATAACACATAGCTGTTTTTAAAACTTGATTTAATAAATAGTTACAAATACTGTATATCATACAACCTTCTTGCTTGCAGTTTAATATTATTTAAACTTTTCCTGTAAATCCTTCACATTTCGCAAAATGAACAACAATTTTTTTATTTCGGGAGAGTATAGGTAACCACAAAGTCCTTAGTCAAGTCAGGTATTACAAATAATTTCATGTCATATCTTAGTTGCACTGCAGGATTTACTCGGCCACCATGGTACTATTGTAACTCGTCATCCTGGTTTTCATATTGATTGATATTCTTGCATTTCAACCTTCTCATCCGAATAATTAAGTGTGTCTCGTGGGCGACGCTTTGGATGCTATCGTTTATTCTGCCAGCCTTACATGGAAAATATTCTCATATACAAACATGATAAATAAATAATCATACATACATGCAATGAAAATAAGGTTGGGAAAATCTAAAAAAAATGTAGAGCTCAGATTAGTTGCATTCGATGAAATAGTGAATTTTTGTTAAAATCGGAAAACATACAACCCAAGATAGATAAGAAGATTATTATTTAAGACTTATCTTATCTTAGAACAACATTTTTAGATACGTAAAAAGAACAACTGACTTGTTTTTGTGTTTCTAATAATTCTGTGTTTAAATTCCAAAACTATTCTTAATTTTTAAACGTCTAAAACTATAATATTCAAAAAATACAATTTTTGAGATGGCAGGCCATCATATCATAACTTTTATTTTATTGTGTGGATTTAATATCGTCCAATCATACAGTGAGAAAAGTGCAATTAATTTTTGGCTAGATATCCACCAGGAGTGTTATTCCGATTTAATTATGGATGTAAACTATAATAACATTCGTTATCATGCAATTGGAATCTGTGAACAGATCTATATTTATTTACGACAGAGACAAATTTGAGTAGATCATGTTGGGAAGAACTGACAATCCAAATGATCCCACAGGTGCCAGAAAACTTTGGAACATAAATAAAGGTCTTGATAATTGGCCTCATTTTGCGAATAAAGTGCACATGAAATCAAAATGCATTTCATTGTGTTTGCAGAACGGAAATTATTACAATGTTCAGGCCTTGGTCTTCGTCGTCTCATCATTAACCAATATATATTTACGATTTTACAGAGCTATTTACATAGACATATTCGTGAGTCTACGCCTGGCTCATAAAGTTAAACGGTATTTAAACGCTGAACTTCTCAAGTTGGATAAGAAGGTGTCTACAGTCGGTATAGAGATTTATCGCATTTGAGACTTATTATCACAGTAGATAAAACGAGGACTCTGTACAATGTAATCGGTATATTTTCCCTGTGGGAATTACCATAGTGATGTTTGGGTTAATGTTGAATGCAGAAATGAGTATATGCCCTTTAAGAAGGAAATTGAACAATGTCAAAAGTGGATTTCTGGTAACGAAACACAATTATTAGGACAAGTCACAAAGTATGGCTTGTGCTATGGTCACTTTACCGACTTATCACTGGCCAGAAAATACCTTTAGAAACGACTGCAAAATAAATTCAGCCCATTTGAAAATAAGGAAGTAAATGGGATTTCTTTAGTGTTCCTAGAATTGATGGTACGAAGAGGAAATGAATCTTTACATGTAATGGTAATGGGACATCCAAAATTTATAAACCGTGATTATCAATATTGGAAATATACATCCTCGGGTGCCCTCAACACAATTACATGCGCCTAAGACGAAAAAATAGGCGTACAAATCAAATGAAATCTTGTGATGACAAAAAGAATTGAATTCGGATTTATTACTTGCCATTCTTTGACCAAGCCATTGTCGTACTATGTCTACTTGAATCCATACGAAAACATGTCATGGTATTTTATTCTAGCATCAATGATATTGCTGACACTGTGGAATTTCTGTCCCTTTCGAAATATTGGATTAATTCGGTCTTTTCTAATCGTTTTTTCATTGATCTTATACAACGCCGATACTCCAGCCACAGAGTCGAAAAATACATTGGAATTGTAACCGCAGAAATAACAGCGCCTAGAGAAAGGAGATATCCCACGACGTTAAACTGTTGAACTAGATAACTTTACGTTTTACACAAATTTTAAGGATTCGTAAGTACAGCAATATACCCAAGGCCAAACGACAATAAACGATTTTGTTGAATTTTGCTACTTGGATGAGTCAATTAATATTAATATGCTCATGAAGAAACGAACTAAGATATATCCGAACACGATAAGAACACAGATTGTCAATTAGAAATTGTTTAATCAACATGTACAAAGATGTCGATGAAATATCAAAAGTATTTCATGGAACTGCTCTTACAACGACTGCGGCTATACAAAAAATTTGAACAACGTTGCGGTTTCAAGTCGAATTTCTGAATACGTCCTAATACCCCCCGAAGGGCGTACAGGACAGTCTAATGGTGTAAAAACCTGGCTGGCTGTCTCGCATCTTGGATTCGAATCCTAAGAGCGCCTCAGGTTGTGTGTTAGTTAGTCTGATCTGGGAGAAGCTGTCTTTGCCGTATATTTGTTATTAGCATTGATTTGCCTATCTTGAGCCTTACCCTGTCTGCAGTGTGCAGATTGCTCTCTTGGTTAGGTGTACATTACGAGCTTACCTAGTGATATACTGGACTGAGGAGCACATGCGAAGGGATGCGGGAGGTTGCGATGACTGTCACACCTAATGTGGTCAGCTCACCTAACCTGGCCACCTAAGCGTACAAAGGTAGAGTACGGGACTGTGTAGGGCTGTACCACATAATGGTTCAGTACCCCTCACCAAAGTCTCTTCGTGTAAGTCTGTACACTCAGTAAAGTTGTCCGGGAGTCACTGCAAGTAAGCCACACCAGGCTTGAGCGGTAGCATAACTCTACTACAAAAGTAGATGCTGTGCTCTGCCCCTAACACACAAACAATACCCCCCTATTCGAATACCCCCCGTCCTACTATTCCCGGCATACTACCCCCAAGTTCGATTAGCCCCCGTTAGACTACTTTCCCGTTACATTACCTCCCTCCCCGAAACGAATATAAATAATTGATTTTAATCGCCTACGATGCCATATAGTAAAGGAAAGGATAATGAAAAATGATAAAAACGAGATTGGTCACTACTATTAATTACTTAATAATTATTACGTATATTATATGTAGTTATTAGTAATGTTCACATTGGTCAAGTGGGCAGGCTTCGTTAACAAATGTACAAAAATTTTACGGAGAAGAAACGGTATTTACTGACAATGGAAACTAAACAACTGCAAATTAAGACTGGGTGGGTGGGACTCCAATGTAACGGAAATTTTTGTTCTATGCCCCTGTACTGTTTTAAAAGCAAACTGTTTGTGCATCTACTGTTTTAAAAAACAACTTTAGTTAAATGTCCAGAGCGGTATGCATTACTAATACCTACAGATACATAATAATTATTATCAAATAATTAATAGTGACCAATCTCGTCTATACCATTTTTCCTTTACTATATAGCATTGTGGACGATTAAAATCAATTATTTATAATCGTTTCGGGGAGGGGGTGTAATGTAACGGGGAAATAGTCTAACGGGGGGCGAATCGAACCGGGGGTAGTATGCCGGGAAGTAGTTGGACGGAGTGGTATTCGAATAGCGGGGGGGGGGGTATTCGAACTCGGGGGGTATTAGGTTGATACCGAATTTCTGTACCAAATGATTACCCAAATTCAAAGGAAACGATACAGGAAATTGTTTCCAGGTGCAATAAAGCTGCTTTTATAGTAAAGACAGACAAATTATAGGCCTTCAGTCCAAAATATAAAAGAGCGTTCCAAAAATTTAAACAATCTGATGAAACTGTATTGCCTTTAAACATCGGCTGAAAAATTGGATTTAAAGATGGTGGAGAAACATTTCGCATTATGAACTCGCTGATGGAATTAAGAATTTACAATTGGTGGAGGGAACTCCATGGAATATTCACATTGTCCAAAAAAGCCTATTCTTCAATAACTACGAACCGAATGTAGTTGTTTTAACGATGACTGCAAACATTGTCATAGGGTTTCACATCTTTATGTTTTTAGCACTTTATTTCCCCTTTTTTCTTGCTGAATTATGCGGATTAAATTTTTCAACGTGTGCAATGAAAATTAAAATACTGTTAACAAAATTTTAAAAACAAGCAAAAAAGCATGCTGTAGTTGTACAAATACAAAGTCTACCGCTCCTATTACCCATGTAACGATAAAAACATTCCAAAGTAACTCTAATTTATAAATCAAAAACACAATTATGTTTATTATAATTTGTTTGTAAAATATTTCTCATATACATTCTGAGACTCAACATCATCATTTTGTTTACATGTATCCCTGAGGGACTCTAGAATTATATAATTAAATTACATGATATTACACTTGGTACAATAATGTTCATGTAAGCATCAACTATCCCTTTGAGACGGTGTAAGGTGACTGACATGATATTAATAATTATACTATTAAACTAATTACAAATGGAATAAACATAAAGATTTACATAGGAATTTGTGTTAGGTCATGTAGAAATTAATACAAACAGATCAGGTATAAGTTTTATTCCTACAACAGATTTGGTCACATAACAAATTTAACAATAGAAAGCTAAATAAAGTCCTTTACATTTTGGCCTCCCAAATGGCTTTCTGTTTTTCGAATCACAATTTTTAATTTAGTGAAAATCAGAGGTGGGCGCGGCCCGGCCTGCAGGCCGGGCCGGGCCGGGCCGAAATGCCCGGCCTGACTAATTTTAGCCTATAGGCCGGCCGAAGGCCGGCCGCTGAAAGCCGAAGCTTTATTCAGGCCGGCCGCAGGCCGGCCGAAAATTGCTAGTACAATATGCAGGCCGGCCGAAGGCCGGCCGCTAATAGCTTGTTCTTTATTCCTGCCGGCCGAAGGCCGGCCGCTAGCAGCTGGTACGATTTACAGGCCGGCCGCAGGCCGGCCGCGCTGTCCACATATATTTACGGATTAACTTCAGGCCGGCCGATAACTATTTTAGTGAAATATGCCGGCCGACCCTAAATTCGTAAATAAATTATTAATAATGTAAACCGAAAAATTTAATAAATGCCCGGCCGATAGAAAGTTTTGAATGTCAAGTTTTTTAAAAATTTAAACCAAAATCACCATTTTCGCAGTCAGAATTTGCAATTGCAACTCAAAATGACATTTACTATATACTAAAAACTTATGATCACCGAATGATGGAAAGCAGAACGTAAAGATGTAATAACGAGGTATTGTAATGGCTAAAATTTAATTAATGTATACTACAACTGCAGATATGCAAATTATATAATGTTAACATATAATGACTGCAGTGTAAAATATTAATGGATATTTGCCGTTACTAGGGCCGCAGCCAAAAAATATCCGGGGTAAGGGAGAATGAGTGGACACCGAGAAGAAATTTGTGTTTTTAAACAAAAATTTCTTTATTTTCCATGATTTCGGGGGCGGGACACGTACTTATAAAACTGTGAATGATTTTACTTATAAAAGTGAAATTAGGGTCAAATTATATGATAACCTTAAATATTTATTGTGTTTTGTGTTCTGCGCAAACTTTGCAGCGTTTGAAAGTAGCTGACATGGCTGCAGAATTTAACGCGACTAAAATAAGCAAACATGAATTATATCGGCATGCACGATGTTAATTTGAGATTCAAAATAGTCCCAATATGTCTTATCAAAATTGAAAATGCAAATTGAAATGAAAGAGATTGCATTGAACGCCCAAAACGTGGATCCATAATTGCATTCTAGAATGCTCTTTATAATGGTGTTCTAAAATAGTCTGTATAGTGGAACTAAAAAGTGTTCCATACGGGTAATCTAAAATAGTGTTCATGATAATATTTCAAATTGAAATTTTTAAACTTTTACTATTGGAAAGTATGTTCATTTATCTCCTGTCAATTACCATGGTAAGTAGGAGTAAACTACTAATAATAAAAAAAATACTATGGGCAACACAAAAATATTTTAACTACCAATTTTTTTCTATTTATTATAATAAAAATGAAGCAATGTTAAATTAAAGCATCTTAACTATAGATAAAAATAAAGCATATTATTTCTATGATTTTATTTGTAGTAACACACCATAACAGTATTCTAACAATCAATAAGATTGATAACTCAAGACTACAACCTCCATTAACGGATTGCATACTCTCAATGCTAAATTTAGGTTAATTACTAAATTAATTAAGAACGCAAAGTACGGAATAAATATTCTTCTATTACCATCAGATTTGAGTCTTCTTACGATTTACCTTTTTCTTTTGTACAACAAATTTTGGTCGTCGATAATCTAAATATAGCAACATATTTTCTAAAGTGTTTGGTTTCAAATTAGCACGCCTAGCTCGTTGTAATGCTCCTGCAATTGAAAATAGTCTTTCAACATCCCCAGAGGTGGCTGGCACACTAAGAAATGTCCTTGCCAATTTTGATAGATAAGGATACTTTTTCTCATTTTCCTTCCAGTATAATAAAATGTCCTCTCCGTCAGCCAGATGCGTTTCTTTTAAATATGAGTTTAATTCAGTCATAGCTATACCTTCCCTAGGTTCCATTGATGAGTTGTCATCGGAATCGTCATCAAAAAATTCAGAGAAGCAATGTTCCTTTTCTTTTGTCTTTTCGTTTCTAACTTCATTCGTTGATTCCGTTTGTGGAATAGTTATTAAAGCTTCAATTTCATTTATCAATGTTAGTTTAACTTCGTCCTTTGTAGGGAATTCCCACAATCGTCGATACTTTTCAATGTTTTTTATTGAGAAACATTTAAGCTTTTGTCGGGGGTCTAATATGCTCGCAAATTGAAAGATCTTGTCCTGTGCATAGTTTGAAAATCTTGTTCGAATATTAGCTAGTAAATTCATTTGCAAATCTGGGAAAAAGACCGCTTCGACTTCTTGAACTTTAAAATAAGTCAAAGAAATGCTCCAAAGTACAGTGCATGATGATGGACCATTTTGTTGAAGTCGATCAGTAGCAACTTGGCAAGGTTTCAGTATTTTACACAGTTCCTTAATTCTAGATCGGTCTAAATATTGGGGAATCCACTTTTTTTTATTTGTTGCAACAGAGTCGTTGTATTCCATCATAACTCTAATGACGTTATTAAAAACGTCTGACTGCAAAAAATAGGATAGAAATTAGTAAGAAACTAAGCTTTTTAGGCCTATTTAGTAGCTAATAAAGTATTTTTAGTTGGGCTAAGTATAATAAACAATCATAAATCTTCTATTCAACTAACCGAAGTCAATCTGTCTAGAGAATATAAGGTGGAGTTCCATCTAGTCTGGTTAGCAGCAATCAATCCTTTTCCCTTGGGCGTGAAAGATTTCAGTTTAGAGTACCACTTTGAAGATTTTCGTAAAAATTTCACGATGCTATTTACTTTTTCGATTAAATCTTTAGCTGCAATATGTTCCTTTATAGTGTCATTAATTGCCAGTTGCAAAGTATGGGCTAAACATCGTCTACGACTCCAATTATGTATTTCATGGGGAGAATCTAGCATTTCCAACTCGCAAAATTCCAGAGGTTCAATATCATCATCCTCTTCGTTATCATCGACATCTTGTATTCCCATTTCAGAACTATTAATTGGGTTAAATACTGTAGAACTTGGTATAATATCGTCTTGATCCGAACCAATACTGTCTTCGGAGCTGGTCACATCGGGTTCACTATCATTCTCCATGGAAACGTTATCTTCAAAGCCAAATTGATAATTCACATCCATGAATTCCTCAGAAAAAGCTTTGGTAATATTCGCACCATTGTCCGCCATTACACATATAAGTTGATCTTCTTTTATGTCATATTTCTGCAATACATTGATAGTCGCCATTTTTATATTCTCTCCCGTTGCCGAACCCTGGAAAGCCTCAAAACCTAATGTACGACACATTATTTTCCAATCAGCTGTTATGTACTGTATTTTAAATCCAATAATACTCTGCTGTCGTCTGTCGGTCCACATATCGAGCATTAAAGTAATAGATTTATTTGGTTGAATCTTCACATAACCCTTAATATTTGGTACACATTCTTCTACGACTTTCTTTTCCAATTTACGTTTAAGATTTCTCCTAGATGGAACAACAAGGGCCGGGTCGGCAATTTTTAGCAAGTTTCGAAAAGCCGGTTGATCTACTGTTTGTAAAGGATGACCTCCAACAATAACAAAGTCGAGAATAGCTTCAGAGATCCCCAAATTTTTATTAGCTGTTGTGACCACCTTTTCTCCAACAAAGGAAGTGATTTTAGTTTGGAAAGGGCTAATTTTGTTTTTGAGTGAGTCAAAAAGCGATGGATGATGAATCTGAAACATTTGAATTTACAACATTCAACAGGTTATAGATGTAGCATGGATGATACTACATGTAGCATGTAAAAATATTTATAATATAAATTATGTGTTACATACATTAACATGTCGCCTAGCGTGACTGTTTGTTCCTCCCGAGAGTTTAATCTGCTGAAACTTTACATTTTTGTCCTTAACGCATTGTATACATTCTAAGAAGTGGCATTTCTTTTCATCAGTTCCTAAGTATCTAAATAACTTTTTAATATCCTGTGGAAGCGAATATTTGGAATCAATTGATAAACCGGGTGGATATTCAGCAATAAAAGTTTCCTCAGCTGTTGCAGGAACAAACGTAGGTGTAACAATTGACTTCGTAGATCTTTCTTTGACAGCCACTGTTTTTCTTTTTCTTGGAGTCCTTGTAGGATTTTTGTTACCAGATATAGTTTTCTTTGGTACAGTACGATTGCAGGAAAAACTATTCTCCGGTAATTCGTCATCGATACCTCCATCGCCAGTCTCTACTACTGTGGTTACATTCGTTTGGCCATGTTCTGTATTTTGGGAGGTACTACATCCGCCGGTTGAAATATGACAGTATCCCGCCATCACAACCAATCTCAACTCTCTCCTTTATTGAAAATCAAAATAACAAATTTAATTCTATTTCATTGTTATTTTTAATATTTATCTCCCGTGTTGTATGCTATATGTATATGTATATATGTGTGTGTTATTTGTGCAATTATATATATATATTATATATTACATGTGCAAGGTTGATGAAACAACAGATAACAACCATATAATAATGTAACATGAATAGATAGTATTGCAAAGATGCTCACCTTAAAAGATTTTCTCGCAAAGCTAATCAAAAAACCAAAAGATAAACACTGAGCTGATATTAAAAAGCAGGCTTCAGTAGAGTCTTGAATGCCGACAACGTAAGCAATGGTTATTGGTTGTTGCACCCTACCCTCTCAGGATGCCGAATGAAGTAATGAGTAAAATAACAAATAATATTAATTTTGGTGTTTTAGTATTACCGCGCTAGTTGTGCGTTGTGTAATACAATTGTTTGATTTCCATCGTATTGATATTCATCATTTGGTAATACTTTTATATACTATAAATATACGCAATACAGTGTGTCGTTCTTTAAATTGGTTGGTGCTTGTACTTTACATCTTAAAACGGTACACAAGTAAACGGTTCCCAGTTACTACTACTATTGTTAACTGGCAATGGATTGGGATACTAAGAGAGATGACAAAAGGCGCAAGACAAAGAATATTTGGGACGCAATGTTCGATTGCTTTTATCCGAAAATTGAATATGATTTTGAAAGTCCATCTAGACTGATAGATGCTCTGCTTTTAAATGCAGTGAATTTGACAATGGACGAATTGCGATACAAGTTGAACTGGTAATATAACACATTAAACACATATTCGTATATTCTTTTAGATATTTTGCAATATCATTAATATATATTTAAAATGAAATAGTGTTGAGAAGTCAGACCCAGGAAAATGGAAAGGTATTTCTGACCACAGTTACCTTTTAGCAAGGATGGAGAAAAGAAAAGCCAGCGGTTCTGAAACTCCTTGTGCTAAGCGAAATAAGCGAACAATTACCACAGTGGTAAGCACAATGGAAAATGAACATTATGAAAATAATTCTTTTACCCTTCCGCATAATTGTTCAAGTAAAAAAATACCAAATACGGAAGCTAAGTTTGACGGCCAAAATTGTAATTTTGCAAAATCTAGGTAAGTCGCGAAAAAAACTAAAATAAAATGTCCAGTGTGTTTATCTTTATTACTCATATTGCTCACTGCATATTTCCTGTTTAATAGGAATAGCAATCCGACAGACAGATGGCAAGGACTAGGGATAGGATACGAAGGTGACGAAGAACAAGATAATTACCCTTTGCCGCAACAAATAGAAACCGCAAATGGCTCAAACATGAATTTGCAACACATAGGTTTAGAAAGTTGTAATACAGGAAGTGACAATGGGTAATTCATGACAAAGGATGGCCTTCTGGCGCTTGATAGATAATAGACAATTTTTGAACTGGTGAAATGTTGTACAAATTAGTCTTATTTCTATTGACAGGACAACTTCAACTGATGAAACTGATTATGATGAGGACAACGACGCTGGGCATTAACACATAAAATTTTACGACCTCGTTTCTTAGTCTTCATTTCTAATTCTCTTGAGAGATTCTCTGCAAAATTAAAGTTTGATCCTCCAGAATATAGCACTCAGAAATAAATACATCTCATATATTTTTGTGTGAAAGGAACCAGTACAATTCAACTGCATAAAAATTTTTTAATGGCATCAAATAGACGGCAATGTACCTTGCGTCTAGTGGTGCCGCTAACAGTTGTTTTGCCGAATCTCTATATATAATCCTAGACTTGATAAAGCAATAAATTTACCTGTCTATGTCTGTACGTGTGGTAAGGAGAACCTAGGGAACCTGCATATATTACCTAACGCAAAACCCCCACCTCCATGTGTAACGCAAGACGCAAGTGCTGACTACAACACTTTTGAGTACCTAATCCTCCCATCAACAGCACACGAAATATATGCAGGCTCCTTAAAAATAAAAAAAAGCAAAATGCGCAAGCCCGATTCCTCTAAACCAACGAAATGAGTCGTTTCATATTATTATTGTAACATCAAAATAATGATAAAAATTTACATAAGAAGTTTGAATGGTGAGTAGTGAGTCGAGAACGATTATGATGATTAGCGAAAGACATTTCGTAATGATCGTAATGTGTGTATTAAATAGCATTTCAAAACTTCGAATCCAAATTGTTCTGCTATATCGACAAACTTATTTAGCATTTTTTTTAAATTTTTACTTTTTACTACCCTGTTGATACCTATGTGCCAGTTGGGACTTTGTCACATCTTTTTGTAGAATGAAATAATACTACTGGGAGCCTGAGCCACTATTTATTCTTTAAAAATATGTACTCATGGGTTTTGTACGGTTTTCTAAAATCCCACGGGGAATCTTATTTTTGATTTTAAACAGGGAGCTTTTTGGTAACTTTGTGGGAGTTTTATCGAAAATTTAGAGTTTGTCATTGTTCCCTGCTACGATCTACAGTTATTATTGTGGTGTAGGAAATTCCTTTTTATCAGAAAGTTGGGGCAGCAGCTAATTTTTCCAACCACTGTACAGTACCGTATTTATAAAACACTTATATGCATTAGGCATATTCGTGCAAAGCGCGAAAAATTTTGGCTTATTTTGTCTAAAATGGGTCAAAAATTCCCTAAAGCGAAATATTTTAGTATTTTAAGAAATAATTTTCCCTTTTCTTGGATTTCAAGAGTACTGCTCCCTATGCCCTCCCTCAATGTAGCCTTGCCACTGTAGAAAATAAAAGTATATTAATTTAAATATACTTTGTATTTACAAAATTAACATAACTATTAGGATGTTTTCGAAATTGTTTTTATTACTGTGATGGGTGGCCTGCTGAATTTCTTTTGAGTGCTAGATTTGCCCCTTAGCTGGGTTCACTAGTAGCGTAATAACGATAGTTGCCGAATAGGTATTGATTAACATTGTAATAAAATTTCAAAAACGTAATTTCAACCCAACTATTGCGAAACTACAATTTCATTACCAATAGTTATATCAAAATTTAACAATTTCACTACAAAAATTGCAAATTAAAATTTCACAACTTTCCAAAATTACAATTTCACCGAGTATTACAACCTTCACCTTAAGCCATTACAAAATCTTAAGCCTTCATCCAAAACGTTTTTAGGCACTTCCAACTCGACTTCAGATTTAAATTAGTCCGGTACATTAACTAGCTTGTTATCCCTTTGGTTTCTGTTTTTGCTTAATAAGGAGGGTTCAGCTAGGCTTTGCCTGAATTCCTTGGACTAATGACAAAATGACTTCTTTTTACTGACAAAATGACTTTTTCTACAGCTCCATAAACCTTTAAACATATTTTTGGATGTCCAAATTAGATATATCTGTGGATGTCTAATTTAGATATCTGTGGATGTCCAAATTAGATATATCTGTGGATGTCCAAATTAGATATCTGTGGATGTCCAAATTAGATATCTGTGGATGTCCAAATTAGATATTAGTGGATGTCCAAATTAGATATTAGTGGATGTCCAAATTAGATATTAGTGGATGTCCAAATTAGATATCTGTGGATGTCCAAATTAAATATTAATGAATGTCCAAATTAGATATCTGTGGATGTCCAAATTAGATATTAGTGGATGTCCAAATTAGATATCTGTGGATGTCCAAATTAGATATCTGTGGATGTCCAAATCTGTAGAATGTCAAATTAGATATTAGTGGATGTCCAAATTAGATATCTGTGGATGTCCAAATTAAATATTAATGAATGTCCAAATTAGATATCTGTGGATGTCCAAATTAGATATTAGTGGATGTCCAAATTAGATATCTGTGGATGTCCAAATTAGATATCTGTGGATGTCCAAATCTGTAGAATGTCAAATTAGATATCTGTGGATGTCCAAATTAGATATTAGTGGATGTCCAAATTAGATATCTGTGGATGTCCAAATTAGATATCTGTGGATGTCCAAATTAGATATCTGTGGATGTCCAAATTAGATATCTGTGGATGTCCAAATTAGATATCTGTGGATGTCCAAATTAGATATTTGTGGATGTCCAAATTAGATATCTGTGGAATGTCAAATTAGATATCTGTGGATGTCCAAATTAGATATCTGTGGATGTCCAAATTAGATATCTGTGGATGTCCAAATTAGATATCTGTGGATGTCCAAATTAGATATCTGTGGATGTCCAAATTAGATATCTGTGGATGTCCAAATTAGATATCTGTGGATGTCCAAATTAGATATCTGTGGATGTCCAAATTAGATATCTGTGGATGTCCAAATTAGATATTTGTGGATGTCCAAATTAGATATCTGTGGAATGTCAAATTAGATATCTGTGGATGTCCAAATTAGATATCTGTGGATGTCCAAATTAGATATCTGTGGATGTCCAAATTAGATATCTGTGGATGTCCAAATTAGATATCTGTGGATGTCCAAATTAGATATTAGTGGATGTCCAAATTAGATATTAGTGGATGTTTAAATTAGATATTAGTGGATGCTTAAATTAGATATCTGTGGATGTCCAAATTAGATATTTATGGATGTTTAAATTAGATATTAGTGGATGTTTATCTGTGGATGTTTAAATTAGATATCTGTGGATGTCCAAATTAGATATCTGTTGTCGATCAAATTAGATATCTGTTTTCGACCAAATTAGATATCAGTGGTCGTCCAAATAAGATATCTGTGGTCGTCCAAATTAGATATCTGTGTTCGTCCAAATTAGATATCTGTGGATTTTTCAGACATTATTCTGAGACTTTTTTCACACTATATTCTGAGACTTTTTTCACACTATATTCTGAGACTTTTTTCACACTATATTCTGAGAATTTTTTCGTACAACTGACAAGAAAGTCATGTTCAAGGTGAATTAAAGTTATTTATTGAACATTCATTTCACTATTTAATTTTATTTCAATTTATTTCATTTATTCATTTTTCAAGATCAGTCAGCCGCCTACCACAAATTTCGGCTGAGGCGACTCAGCTACCGTGGTCGAAAAAAATGGGTGGCAAAAAGATGCTGTCACCAAATAATACGCCTAATGGCTTTGATTGTAACTAATAAACCTAATCGCGCGGTAAAACAGAAGCAAAATAAAGGGGAATTTTTTACAGAGAATTATTCCAGAGAATTATTCCATTATTCCAGAGAATTATTCCAGAGAATTATTCCAGAGAATTATTCCAGAGAATTATTCCAGAGAATTATTCCATTATTCCAGAGAATTATTCCAGAGAATTATTCCAGAGAATTATTCCAGAGAATTATTCCAGAGAATTATTCCAGAGAATTATTCCAGAGAATTATTCCAGAGAATTATTCCAGAGAATTGTTCCAGAGAATTGTTCCAGAGAATTATTCCAGAGAATTATTCCAGAGAATTATTCCAGAGAATTATTCCAGAGAATTTTTTCAGGAAATAATTTAGCCAATAACTTAGTGTTTTAGAGACCTCAAAACTTTTACGCCTCGCTGTATAAACTATATAAACCACTGTTTAATAGCATGGAAACGCTAATTTTCTTTAGTTTAGTACTTTATGAAAAATTTACTTTACTCCGGGCGGATTTAAATATGTATATTTGTAGGTGGGCTGATTATATTAATTGTGGTATCAGGCCGGCCGGCTTTCTGAACATGTGGTAGAAGGCCGGCCGAAGGCCGGCCGTTTAAAATATTACTTGATATAGGCCGGCCGAAGGCCGGCCGGTTTAAAGAACTATTTGGCATAGGCTGGCCGAAGGCCGGCCGGTTAAAAAATCATTTGATATAGGCCGGCCGCAGGCCGGCCGAAATTTTAAACATTTTAAAATAATCGAGTTTAGGCCGGGCCGGGCCGAAGAGCGGTTGGAAATAAATGGCTGCAGGCCGGGCCGGGCCGGGCCGCTAAAACTTTTGCCCACCTCTGGTGAAAATAATAAATATAGACCTCAATAAAATTAGTATGACTTAGCCTACTTAAAACATTAAATGCTTACTACGATTTTTTTGTCAAAAAAGGTTAAAACTCCTAACAATTTATGTCGCGAATATATCTTCCTTTTACAAAAAAATTTTTGTGAGCAAGGGCGTATCCAGAAATCCAATTTAGGGGGTGCTTAAACATGCGAGCAGATTTTTCTTATGTATAAAACTAGTTTTTATTAAATTTTGAGAAATATCTAATGTGCATTTTTGGAAAATTAGGGGGTACTTAAACACCATAACACCCCCTTAATACGTCCTTGTTTGTCTGCCCCCCTTTGGTCAAATTTCTAGATACGTGCCTGGTCTGGCTTATAATATTTAAGAGAGCAGAATATTTAATACAACCAAACTTAGTGCTGAATAATTAGAGGCCAACTGTACATTAAGCAGTAGGGGCAGTAAAATGAACGATTCAAATTTGGTGGCCCCCATTGGTCAAATTCCTTGATTCGTGCTTGATTTTTATACATACCAACTTGTATTTTTAAAGGTGTGTGGTATGTTTAAATGTGTTGAAAGTTATCATGTTAACTGACATAGAGACTGTGGGGATCTAAGCTCGCTTTCTGGGGCTAGCCAAATCCTTTATTTAAATAATATTATTTTAAATCTACATAAACTGCATTCGTTGCATAAACTAAGCTTTCAGAATTTAGTCGCCCTAATCATTCATGACTAGGGCAACTAAAATCTGAAGGCTTATTTGAAAATTGAACCATGAGTATTGCTCCATCTGTGATCAGGATATGAAAAGTCTGGTTTCAGTTTTTATGCCTAAGAAATGTTGTTTCAGAAATATAAAAAAATTTGAGACTTATACAATAATGGCAATAGACACTTTTAGATTTTAACAACGAAAATGTACTTTACTTGTTCTAGTACCATACCACAACACTTATAGAACAATAAACACTACCATTGTTAACTAATGTCAGTCATTGGGTTTTATTCTAATCACAAATCACCTGCGGAAGGCGTCAGGTCAAAGTCATTTTTACTCAGTTGTGGATTCGAGTGAACTACTGGTCGCTCCGGCGGAAAACTAAAATCATTTTGCAGAAAGCATAACTTAATAACCACAAATGCAGACAAAATTGCTGGGATGGTTATTTCTGTCACATCTAGTTATAATGAAGTATTATACACAACTGTCTGATTTAAGTATTAATATCCCATCTACAAAAGACCAATTTCAAAGATCTTTTAATGAATTTGAAGATAAACTAACAGTAATCAAAAATTCTTTCCCCAATCGATGTATCGACTCTCATTAACAATTTCAAAATATTCACAGCCGGCATAATTTTATATTCTGCCCAAATTACATAACTACGAAATTTATCCAATAGGATTTCCGCCTATTTCAATCACAATTAGATCTTATAGTGGGCCATTTATATTAATACCAATATTTGCAAACTAATATCTGCACAAATATGTTCAGGTGGGCGGTTCTGCATCTTGTAGCAGAGCCAATATAACTACGAATGGTTGAAAAGTATTTTTGATAAGCCTAAGATAGTTTTCAAAACACTTTTGACGATTTATTTGGTTTTTTGGACGATTTATTCCTAATTATAAATACTTTAGACATTTCTTATTTTGAAGGACTGAAATCTGAAATGAATGACAGAATTCTGACACTAGCAGTGAATGTACTAATTGGGGTGCTTACTGTGTTAATTGTGCATTTATTACAATTCTAGCTAAAAAATATGTATTGCTCAATAATTTTCCTAAACATATATTTTACATTTTGTGGGTAAGAACTCATCTTTGTATCTGTGGTACCTATTTTTGTTGATACCTCCTTACTGTGCATATAAAAGTTATTATCTATTCTTTTCTCATTTTTTTGTTTAAGCCTTCACGATATTCAATCGAGTAAGATGGTGTGCCGGCATTTTAACCAGGTATTCACCAGTATTAAAGGAATCCAAGGATAAGTAGAAGGACAAAAGTACTATGGAATTTGGTAGTCCTTGAAGCTTTATGCCAATGTTTAACAGACGATAGTCTTTTAACGAGCCGTTTTGTTTACAAAGCTTTTGCTGGGGTATTATGAAACATATTATAAAACAAGGGCATATTTTCTGGGGTACTATAAAACAGGACTCGGAAGTTTGGAAACCACTAATCGAAGGAATTTGACTCAATTTATAATTCTATGAGAGATTACATTGTTGAGGATAGTAGAGGTAGGTGAAAGTTTTACAACTGCCGAGGTATTATTTATTTTATTCGGGAATGGGTGGATGTATATCAAGATCGTTACGTATTCGTGCTCTGAATACTATCCTATCTTTTCGTCTTTTAAAATAATTAACTTATCGTTATAATAACTAGTTTTAAGTGGGTATAATTTTTACAATTTTTGTTGTTTTGATAAACTGTCAGGAGCATAACCGCATGAGAAGTAGACTTCAGATCTGAGAAACACACGTTAATAGCCGCACCTACATGGGAATTTGGGGATCTCTTGCCAGCCTGAACGGAGAAAGAGTACCAGCGCTTTGATGAAGCTTCGTTGCCAGGACCTCACCGAGGAGTATTTTAATTTTTTGTTTTTTTGTCTCGTCTACATAGTTGGCAGATAATATCTTAGAACAGTGGAAACATATGGGGATATTACTACAAGTGGAGGAATCGCCAGCATAATAATCGGTATCTTCAAATTTAACAATAAACCATAGGAAATATTCATTGCCCGTAATGAAGTGAACTGCAGTATGCGAGCGGTTGGAAACCTGTACGAGCTATCATCTCAAATATCTTACGCATGGGGATAACCATGATGCTCAACTCGGGGATAAAGGATTATATAGCAAGAATCTAAGAAAGAATCCATGCTGTGTACATACCTTTCCTGTTTACTCACTAAGTAACTATGTATGAACTCTCTATATTTAAACTATTTGTCGGCACAGCGGTATGCCTGGCTCAACCTACTAATCCATTTCAGTTGACTTTTAGTTTTATTACTTAATTGCACTCAGCACATTTCACACCTGAACCAAATATGTAACCTTTAATACTTTATGGTGTTGACCACATTATTGGCATGTCCTAATCTATATTTGTCCTTTCTCAATTTGGTATAAATATGACTGTATTATTCCCAATAAATTAGATGTTTATCGACGAGCATTTCTTTGCCATCCTATTATAAACCACATACTTACCATACGTTCTCAGCACAATAGCTGTACACAACTACAACGAGCTGACAACCCGAGAAGACCATAGATGCACCCTTGAAGAACTGAAAAATCCTTTTGACCAGACCGCTGGAGAAGTAGGCTGGACACAAAAGTCCCCTGGAACCACTCGTCACTAGCCGCACCTGTCTGAGGAAGCTGCGTTGCCGTTTTGACTGGAGTCATTGGAAATCGTCACAGCTGTATCCCGTGAGAGGCCTGTTGGACGGATTTCACTCGTCACTAGCCGCACCTGTCCGAGGAAGCTGCATTGCCGTTTTGACTGGAGATCTTGGAAATCGTCACAATTGTATCCCGTGATAACCTGGTGGACGGAATTCATTAAAAAACCGGAAGTTAAGTCTACATTATCAGCGGAAGTACCGTGGGAAGAAGAAAGCACGATGTCACCGATTAACCACCACGAGAGAAAACAGATGGGTCAATGGATATTAAATAACCACAGCCACCGACATGTTTGCGGTAATAGACGTCTCTTCTCCAGTTTGGCAAACATCACACACCGTAGGACCACCTGCATCGCTCCAGGACTGTTGAAGGACGCGAAGGCCATTGGAGAAGTCAAGTTCAAATTACGTCTCCACTTTCGCCCTGCAGTATGATGGGCTGATTCCTGTTTCTAAAGGACTTGGAAAATTGACGTTCCTCTCCCATTCCAACAAAGAAATTTACTTCGCCTCCGGAGAAGGAGGGAACATGAGGATCCACACCTGAGAACCGAGAGAAGTTGTTCGCGATAGATGGTACGAGAGACTTGGACACTTCTACTAAAGTAGCAGAGGAACAACCCAAGCCAGTAGAAAAAAGACCTTAGTCAACTCAATGGAGCTGAATCAATGGATTGCTTATTTGGCTATCAATATGGGAAAAGATGGATATGTGACTGCAAGCCTGCACGTAAACGTAAAATTAACAAATTAAAATTCACCTCAGAGGCTATAGGAGGGTGGTGAAAGAATTTATCTATATCTGTTATAGAAAATCTGCTCCGTCAACATACTCCGTCAGCAGTGTCATCATAATATTATTATTATATGTACCTACGTAACAGTAAGAATGTTAGAATGTTGCTGTACTGTACTAGATCTTAGATTTATATCTTGTTATTGTAATCTTGTACTAAATACCACCGTAGGGTATTATGCTTACCTTTTATGTTTTATTGGAGGCATACCGATGCTCCAAATATTATCCTAATTTTCACACCTCGTATTTACTTTTATTGACATTCAAGTATTTTTCCTGTTATGCTGTATTGTTGTAGTTTTATTAGATACTACGTAGTGTTAAAATAAAAGAAAGTTGCTTTTTCATCTTACTGATGTCTAAACATAAGCACTCATTTCTCTCTCATAACAATCTCCCTCCGTGGCATCTCGCCCCTTCGGAAATTTCACTCAATTATATCTAATACCTTTTAAGTTATTACCTTTGAGAATACTTATTTCTGTCAAAATAGCCTTTAGGTACTTTGTTTTCTTGTACCTACTTATGTATCATTTGTGTTAGCTATTTGTCGGCTCAGCGGTATGCTAACCTGAAACCACGACTCCAATTTCGTCTTCGGCTTTTAGTTTTACTATGCACATTTCTAACTTGTCTAACCTCTGCATATTTGCTATTGACCACATTATTAAACTCTGTTATGATCTATTTTCATACTACTCATTGCAGTATAAATATAAGTGTTTTACGCTAAATAAAACAGACGAATCCTAGATGTTAATCTACGATCTTTTCAATAATTGTCCTCTTCGCATACACTGCATTCCCATCACAAGTTGTAAGTACCTATACAATTAACTAAGTTCTTGAATCATAGTTCTTGAATGTCAATATCGAAATATAACTGATAGGAGTTTTGTTATTTTTGGTTCGATGCACTCGACCAGATATAGCATACGCAGTTCACTATCTGTCAAGATTTTTGGGTCATATGGTAAACAACACTAAGATGCTGCCAAAGATATCTTAAGTTATTTCTAAGGAATCAAGACTGGACATTTTGTATATAAGCAAAAAGCTGGAGGAGCCAATTAAAAGATATGTCTATGCCGATTTTGCAGCAGGCAAGGTTGAGAGAAAGTAAACGAAA